>CM035110.1:38911164-39271187 GCA_020205505.1 Panax japonicus | reverse complement strand
CCTCCGCATAATCAAGCCCCCGGACTCAAATGAATCTCGGTTTCATAGACCCATCTAGCAGTGTCAAATCACTGGGTCAATGTGCAAACCTTTTTGGTTGCGTTGGTGCAACCAGTTAAATACACCAACTGGCGACTCTTAAAGTCAAATCGTAGACATTATACATGTCGGACCTTTTTCACTTGTTTTTTCAAACAAATCTCACATTAACATGAGATCACCAAAGAACAAGTAACGAAAAGGGACACTCAAAAATCCCGACGTCGACAGGTGGCGACTCTGATGGGGACTCCAGTAAGAGGGCTTAAGCCGCTATTACAAGCTTTTCAAAACTGTTATATGCTTGTGTGTTAATGTTGCATTTACATTTATGATGAATGTGTACGAATGCATTTCACTTATTGCACTATACTATATCTATCTGTGATATTAGTGCTTCGCACATGTCATCATTTTCATAAACGGTGAGACACATTGTATATGAATGTATGTTGTGTGGTTCCTCCACCAGGAGGCTATCCTTTCGGTGTTTGATTACTGGACTCGTAGGAAGAATAATTCCAACGGGGCTCAGCAAAGGCACCACCCAGATTCGCTCCAATTGAAAGATTGGATTAATTTCCCGTCAAGTAGATTGCGATGATCTTGGAACCTTCATGCCAAAAAGCCGCGAGAGTAAACCTAGGATAGGTCAGCCTCTGATAAACAAAACGCGAAGGGAAGTCTGTTCATACTTTCCCATTTAAACTACTTGTAATTTTAATTACTTGTCAATCTCAATGTAATTGAAAATATGAAGGAATATGTGTACATGCATATTAAAACCTGACATGTTATCCTGTATTACAAATAGCTAACATCCGTTTTGCAGGATAAAATTCCTAAAACGGACATCACATAGCATGTAACACTTGTTCATACCCTAAGACTAAACTACATAAGTCTTTTGTAGGGAAGCAATTGAGCCTGTTACCTGCTCAAAATCCAAAAAAAGGCCACGAGCCTACAACCAATCATGTTTTCAGCTGACCAGTCTAATTCTGTCTCTCGCGAAGAGTTTGAAAAATTAAGCTATCAAATGACAGAGTTGACTGTTATGCTCAAAGAACTACACCAATCTATTCAGGGTCCACAAATACCCATCCACACAGAATCCTCTGCACATGGAGGAATCCAGCGCCAAATAATGCCTACTCAACCAGAGTCATCCACACCAGGGGGCAGTCAGGGTATTGGTAAAAAGATGGAAACCCAGATATCTAAACCTCATTCCAATAAAGAAATCACAAATCTTAGGGATGATCGAGAAACTGGGGATGTAAGAAAGAAAGTCCAACAAATGGAGGAGAACATCCGGTCAATCAAAGGGATGGGAAATTATGGGAGTGTCACCTATGCAGATCTTTGAATTAATTGCATATTCCCAGGGGCTCACTATCTTGCCAAATTCAAAGTCCCAGAGTTTGAAAAGTACAATGGAGCAGGAGATCCCTACACACATCTAAAAGTATACATTGGCGAACTGGGGTCTTATGCTAAAGATGAAAGCCTCAGAATGCAACTTTTCCAAAAAAGTCTCACTAGAGAGGCTAAAGCCTGGTATGCCCGACTTGACAATGCCAAAATTCACAACTGGGAAGAATTGGCCCACGCCTTTCTAAATCAGTATAGTTTGCAGTCGCAAATGGCACTGGGTCAATACCAAGTGACTAAAGTCAAAAAGCAAAGTACTGAATCTTTTCGAGAATATGTCCAAAGGTGGAGACATCTAGCAGCGCAAGTCATTCCATCAATGACAGAAGCTGACGTTTATTGATATCCAAGAGGCTCTGTACTACGAGAGGATCCTAGCAGGCATAGGAAAGCCGTTCTTAGAAATAATCAAACACGACGAAATGGCAGAGATGGGCCTGAAAGAAGGCAAGATTAAAGATTTCACGACCTTGGAAGCAGTCGCCAAGCATATACAGACTAGAAAGTATGTGAACAATCCCAAGGGTGTACCTGATAAAGGAAATGAAGATGTATCCCTTGTTGTACAGGGGCAAGTTAGGAGACCAACCTACAGTTCCCCCATTCGAAAAATACAAGACAATCTGCCATCTCAACAACAGGCTGTGTTCAACCAATACCCAGATAGGAAAAGAAAATTTGAAAGAACGGAAAATCGGGTATTCACTCCACTAGGCAATTCTCTTGAACATGTATTGGCAATATTAATGGATCACAAGAAAATTACCGAACTGGCTTCACCTCTAGAACCAGGGAGCAAAAGATATAATTCAAGCCAAAGATGTGCTTACCACTCAGGGTCTCCAGGACACGATACGGAAGATTGTTGGTCCTTAAATCATAAAATTCAAAATCTGATCGAAAGTGGCAGTATTGTGGTCCAACAACCTGATCAACAAAATGTCAACACCAACCTTCCATTGCAGCATGATACGGAAGAAGTAAACTTGATCAGGTCAGGAAGCACTGAAATATATCCAATTCGTAAGTGCATACGAAGGATAGAGGACTACCCCCAAAGGCACAGAACAAATGTCCTAAAGTGGGAAAACTCGGAGGAAGGTATCATGGTAATGCAAAAATTAGAGACGATCCAGAATCAAGTAAATCTGCTAGCTAAGCTGATAGTGTGCCAACATCAGGATACGAGGCATTTCTTCACTCAACTATCAGAAGGTCAAGAAAAGGGGGATGATAAAATTGCTAGCAGACCTCGCCAACGGAAAAATCGCTTGGGAATGCGAACTCTCAAAGAAGAAAGATCAAACAACCTCCACAAGAGTCCAAAAATTCACCCCTCTAAGCAAATCCAATGAAGAAATGCTACACTTTCTGATAAGTGAAGGAAGGATTACTGACTTGCTGCCTCCTGTAAATCCCAAGATAAAAAGGTATGATTCCACCAAGATATGTCTCTACCATTCTAACTTACTTGGACATACGACTGAGGAATGATGGGCTTTGCGACATAAAATCCAGGATCTCATTGAAAATGGAGAGCTGGAGATAGAAATTCCCATGACCAAAAAAGGCGAAAAGGCAATAAAAAGCTTAAGATGTCCACTCGAGACAAGCATTGCAAATGAGGTAAAGGCTATGAGCGATAATCCTGGAAGAACCCAAGATGGAATGATCCTAATGTAGAAAATGACAGAGGACACAAGGGAATACCCAAAGGAGATTCCTCCGCCAACCTCCAACATCCTGTGGTCCAAAGATGACAACCACAGTCCAGATCTTATAACCTTGGATGATGCAGAGGAGATACTGATCCTTTCCAAAGAAGAAAAAGCAAAATAGGAAAGTTCTTTGCAAGAAATGGGGCAGCAGTTCGAGGGAGATTTCATGGTCGAATCCTCTCAAGCCCAGCAAAAGTGTGAAGGAACAGATGAAGGAAAAGGTAGCGAGGTTAACTTGTTTATCGATTTCGCAATCAATGAATACGTGCAAGTATACACGGTCAACAAGTAATAAAGTGAAAGTAGAGTATCGTTCCCACGAGGAATTATTTAATAAAAATTACCAAATACTAACTCTTAACCAAATCAATTTTATTTAAACAACTGTAAATTGTGATTTTTCTAATTAAGAAAAATAAATTAACAATTAAAAGAAATTATTCTAAAATAAATCAAATAAACAAAACTAAGATTTGAATGAATTCAGATAAATAAGGATTAAGACTTCAATATCCCCAAATATGAACTCTAAATCAATTATTCAATTGTCCCAATATTTATGCCTACTGAATTGTTAACAGGAATTCTTAAATGCCAAAAGTCCTTTTCCAAGTGATCAATTGCCTTCTATTTAATCCAGATTAATCTTGCTATATTCCTATGTAAAATAATTGAATTAAACTCTTTTCAATCACAATTTCTTATGTGTTACATGCGGTGAACAGATATTTCCATTCAATTCACAAACCTAATTATTCAATTTGCAAATAACTAAGTCACATGATATCATGCCCAGTTCTAACCTTAGAATTTCTCTTTCAATTCCTTCTAGAGTAACAAGGTAATTACTGATCAGATAATTAATCAATAAGCATAAGGTAAGATAAACAACTCAGTTTGACATAAATAATTAGAATAAATCAAATAACTAATTTATAGCCATAAAAGGTTCAATTGAAATCTTAATAAAAGAGTTAGTTCATAATTAATGAATTAAAATCAAGAATCCACAATTGAATAGACATTAAAAGATAAAAGTATGATAAGAGAAGAGAATAGAATCTGTTGTCAGCAAATTTGATGCTCCCCTCTCGCTCTTGCTCATGATCTTCAGTGTTCTTCAATTTGCTTCAATCTCCAATGGCTAATTAAAAACTAGGGTTCATATTCTAATCTAATAGAGTGTTTTATCTAAGCTAATCTATGTAATCCCCCTTTATTTTATGCCTTACATCATGTATTTATAGGTTACAAGTCCAATTTTTAGCTTAGGAACAAACCCAATCCAATTTGGAGTCAAAAAGGTGTCAAAATTCGCCCCAAAATGGGTCCAAGCCTTGGTTGGACCTTCCTCAGTGCCCCAGCGCTGGGCACAGTGCTGAGAAGCTGTCCCCTATCACCTCGGCGCTCCAATTAGCCTTGGTTTGGGCGCCCTGGCGCTGGCCCCATTCTCTGACATTTTCTAATCCAACGTCCTTTGGAAAAATGGCCATAACGTCTTCGTCCGAAATCCGATTTTGATGATTCAAGATGTTCCGGAAAGAGGAGACGTAGATCTATAACTTTCATTCTTTAAGTTTTTGGAAATAAGGCCCGGAGCAATACTCAAATTGGCTCTGAAGTGACTGTTGTGTAAATTGCAAGCCAAAAACACAAATCTAGCCACCCCGAACATCGTTCCAAGTAACTTTTATCCCGATTCCTACAAAAAAACATAAAACATGTATGAATAGACACAAATACTTAAAATAAACCAAAAGATTAAGCTCAAACGCACTACATTATGAGTATAAAACTCACTCATCAAATACTCCCAAACTTAAACCTTTGTTTGTCCTCAAGCAAAAATATAAAAGAACAAAAATAAACAAATTAACTCAACTACATGAATGCATATGCATGATCTACTTTCTAATATACCAACGAACCCAAAAATAAATCAGTATGATATATAGCAACAGACCTCAAAGATACCAATGATACTCAAATAATATATCCAATCAAGTCAAAGTCCATAACTCTAACCAATTAGTCAATCCAAACCTGTCATCACCCAGGTTGTGCGTGTGTGCTTGTTAACCATTCTAACCAACCACAATTCAAGATAATCATATAACAAACTTCTTAAAAGGAAAATTTTAGTTCCAATTCATTTACTTTTGTTAACATGACAACTCCAGTTAAAACTAAGCAATTACCAAGTCTTAGGGTAAATACAAGATTTATTTATACTTTTATTCAACCACGAGGGCATTTTTGCTCTTTCTCGTGTTTTATTCATTTTTTTCTCATGGCTATGCAATGTCTTATTCCCTTAGACTTTTCAGTGCTACCTTAACAATCTTTCGACCAACGACTCCCAAGCCATTAAGACCTTAGGGCGCTAAGTGTAAAGACAATCCCCTCGGGCTTACTTACTCAAGTAACAAAGGCCGCAAAACTAAATAAGCATGCCACGGTGTTTATTCTCTTTTTTTCTTTTTCTGAATTTTCTAATTTTTTTCTTTTCATCATTTCTTTTTTTTTTCTTTTTTTTCTTTTTGTAATATATCCCATAGATTCCCCCAAACTCAAGCTTTTATGTCATTCCAACCTTTACCGCCAGTTCACTAATTTTCTTAAATTTTAACCAAGAATTTCCCTCGGAAACAAATTATGAAACCCTTGAACCAGGTGGATTAAAATAGTTAAACTTTAAGTGTTAACCGGTTACATAAGTTTAAGATAGGCTCAGATTATCATCATGATTAAAATTAGAACTCATCATCAATTATCAACACTGTTCAAGTTAACATGCAAAACCAATCTTATCATAGGCCGAGCTAAGACCACACCAATCGATCACACAGATTCATGCAAAAAAAATACAATTATACTATATAAACACATACTAATGCAACACATATATAAATATGAAAATAACTACCATGTATTATATGCAACCTAAAAAAAACACAATGCTAACACATAAAAAACACAATGCTAACACATAAAAAAATGAACTACTATGCAGATAACTAACTATATGCAATACGACACTAAAATACCCCCAAATTTAAACTAGACATTGTCCTCAATGGCTGAAATATAAAAAAAATAAAGTAGAGGACTTCCCTGAAAATATAGTAATCTTCCTCCTTGTCCACTAAATTTGGAAAATAGGCTAAGCACATGGAACAAATTGGGCACTACACTTGAATTTGACTTGAATAACCTGTAAAACCATGATAGAAGAAATTTTATTAAATTCTAAATAAATGCAAATTCAAAACTACTAATATAAAACCTAATAAAAACTAAAAATAAAAATTAAACTTGGGTTGCCTCCCAATAAGCGCTTGTTTTATAGTCTCAGCCTGACTTCTTCAATTCTCTATCCAATCCCCCTACAAAATTGATGAATCCTCCATCCATCAGTAGCAATGTCTCTTTTGGGAGGTTCCCATTAGCAAAAGCTCTTGAATTAAAGTCACCTAACATGCTCTTTGTAGATAGGTTCCCTATTAAGAACGTCCAACAACTAGGTGTTTTATCCATTATGTCTATGATCAGATTGGGGCATTGAAGCTTAATAAACATAATTGAATCTTCCTCTATCTTCTCCTTTTCATCCCACCATGACTCCACAACTATACTAGCTCTTATGTCACAAAGAGCTTTGCCGAGGACATGACTGCCAATTGGGCATGGTTTTGTAAAACTGCCCGGATTATTGAACTTTGGTGGAGGAGGCACATGGGAGACTAATGAAATCGGTTCATCTTCATTGAATCTTACAGTTAAATCTTCGTCGATCTCCTTTTCTTGATTCCCAATTGTTTCCTCTCTTTCAACATCTTGTGGCTCATCTAGTTGCAGATTTTGTTCGGGCTCTCCATCAGTCTCGGAATCCATGTCATAGGGCCAAGTGTATTGAGGACGATTGTTCAATGCATGTGCTATCTGCCCCAATTAATTTTCCAGATTCTTGATCAACGTACCTAGGCTTTGCATATTCAGCTTTATTTGATTAAATTTTTTTTCATTTTCCTCGTTCTTTTTTTCAGAAGCTTTAATAAATCTATCCAAGGCTTCTTCAAAACTTGATTTCCGATCTGGCTGTTGTGTCTGATTTTGAAATTCGGATGTATTTTGTTGTCTCGGCGCTTGAGCTTGATTGTTACTCCATGAAAAATCCGTGTGATACCCCCAATCCTGATAATAGTTGTTAGGATAGACATATTTATTGGGGTAATCACCACCATACTGTATCGGCTAGAAACTGATGGTGCATTGATGACTCATATGATTTTCAGCACAATAATCACAAGTAACCGCCACACTTTGACGACGTTGTGCTTCAAAAGCGTCGACCCTCTTTGAAAGTGTCTCAATTTGTGTTGATAATGCAGAAACTTGTTGTGTAGATGGTGGACTCCATGTTTCCATATTCTTAGCTATTGCGGACACCTGTACTGCCAATGCTGAAAGTGTCGTGAGTCCGTCAATCTCTGTTTCCATTGGTTGAGTCATGTTTGCCATCCTTCGCCTCCGTTGGGCTGCGATAACCTCCAATGTCTTCGAAGTTACCTCAATTTGTATTGGCTCTATAGAAGATGTATTAAGTCCATCAATCCCTGTTTCCCTTGGTTGAGTCATGAACGTTTATGGCCATTGATACGCAAAGTCATACATGGTACCTGAAAAGAGAGAAATATAGGAAGAGAATTAAAAATAAAAATAAAAATGTTTAAATTAAGACTAATTTGATCGAAATTAATATTGGTAAAAAATTATTAAATAAATTCCCCGGCAACGACGCCAAAAACTTGTTGATCGATTTCACAATCAATGAATACGTGCAAGTATACACGGTCAACAAGTAATAAAGTGAAAGTAGAGTATCGTTCCCACGAGGAATTATTTAATAAAAATTATCAAATACTAACTCTTAACCAAATCAATTTTATTTAAACAACTGTAAATTGTGATTTTTCTAATTAAGAAAAATAAATTAACAATTAAAAGAAATTATTCTAAAATAAATCAAATAAACAAAACTAAGATTTGAATGAAATCAGATAAATAAGGATTAAGACTTCAATATCCCCAATTATGAACTCTAAATCAATTATCCAATTATCCCAATATTTATGCCTACTGAATTGTTAACAGGAATTCTCAAATGCCAAAAGTCCTTTTCCAAGTGATCAATTGTCTTCTATTTAATCCAGACTAATCTTGCTATATTCCTATGCAAAACAATTGAATTAAACTCTTTTCAATCCCAATTCTTTATGTGTTACATGCAGTGAACAGATATTTCCATTCAAAAACCTAATTATTCACTTTGCAAATAACTAAGTCACATGTTATCATGCCCAGTTCTAACCCTAAAATTCCTCTTTCAATTCCTTCTAGAGTAACAAGGTAATTACTGATCAGATAATTAATCAATAAGCATAAGGCAAGATAAACAATTCACTTTGACACAAATAATTGGAATAAATCAAATAACTAATTTATAGCCATAAAAGGTTCAATTGAAATCTTAATAAAAGAGATAGTTCATAAATAATGAATTAAAACCAAGAATCCACAATTGAATAGACATTAAAAGATAAAAGTATAATAAGAGAAGAGAATAGAATCTGTTGTCAACAAATTTGATGCTCCCCTCTTGCTATTGCTCTTGCTCTTGATCTTCAGTGTTCTTCAATTTGCTTCAATCTCCAATGGCTAATTAAGAACTAGGGTTCATATTCTAATCTAATGGAGTATTTAATCTAAGCTAATCTATGTAATCCCCCTTTATTTTATGCCTTACATCATGTATTTATAGGTTACAAGTCCAATTTTTAGCTTATGAACAAACCCAATCCAATTTGGAGTCAAAAAAGTGTCAAAATTCACCCCAAAATGCGTCCAAGCCATGATAGGACCTTCCCCAGTGCCCCAGCGCTGGGCACAACGCTGAGAAGCAGTCCCCTAGCGCCTCGGTGCTCCAATTAGCCTTGGTTTGGTCGCCCCGGCGCTGGCCCCATTCTTCGATATTTTCTGCTCCAACGTCCTTTGGGAAAATGGCCATAACTTCTTCGTCTGAACTCCGATTTCAATAATTCAAGATGTTCCGGAAAGAGGAGACATAGATCTACAACTTTCATTCTTTAAGTTTTCCGAAATAAGGCCCGAAGAAATACTCAAATTGGCTCTTAAGTAACTATTGTGTAAATGGCAAGCCGAAAACGCGAATCTAGCCACCCCGAACGTCGATCCAAGTAACTAAAGTAACTATTGTGTAAATGGCTCTGAAGTAACTATTGTGTTTGAACGTTGATCCAGGAAGCGATCAAGTTATGGCCATAAGTGAAGACATTCAAAACCAAGAAGTAACCTCTGTCGCGAGCCTTGAAGGCAACACAACCTCTGACAACTGGACTATCAGGCCTCAACTAGCCAAAAAGATGTAGATCCAGGTTGCGAGTTCCAGAAGATGTTGGGACGGTATCACTTCCTTTGCAGTATGATTTTTATTTTCCATGCATGTATAGAAAAAAAAGAAAAAAAATAACAAAACAAAAAGAAAAAAAAATCAAAAAAACAAAAAACAAAAAATCAAAAATCAAGTCATTCAGGTTTCAGCTCAACAAGCCTGAACTACGAAAGACCTGATCTCTCCTCTTCAATGGGAGTACGTAGGTAGCCATTTATGGTGTGGTCAAACCAAACAAAACCCAAACACTTCTCAAATAAATAATTCTCAAACAAACACTTCTCAAACAAACGCTTCTCAAACAAACACTTGTCAAGCCATTTATCTTATCAAGTAGGAACTACGCAGACCTAATCTCCCACACTCATGGGAGTATATTGGAAACCACCAGTGGTGCGGTCTGACCCTCAATAGAAACGTCCAAATCCAAACGTCGATCCCAAGAATGACCCTCCAAGTCAGCGACCTATGTGGAGAAGACCCAACAACATTGCAATGTCATTCCATCAAATCTGGCACAAATCCCAGAAAGGAAGAAATAGCGATATACCAAGATAACCAGCAACGAGGACCTTCAAATATTCGACACCCTTAATGACGATTCTTCATCAAATCAAAAGAAAATCAAGACCGATTGCAATAACAAGTCTGGAATAATGATTGAAAACATCCAAGCCTAAATCCATTACCTGCTCACCATCTGGTACGGAGGTAAAAGCCTCTTGTAATCTCGGTATCTTATCAGTCCATCTGTCAAAGCAACTATCCTAGACAACAAGCAAGGCTGGGGCAATTTAAAAATCGGCGACATCCTTATATTTGGACCCTTACAACAAGATTGGGGCAATCTCAGAAATAGCGATAACTCAACACTGGGTCATTTATCAAACATCCTAAAGAGGGAAATGACCCAGTCAACAACATCAGCATGGTCTATCATCATTAAAGCTTCCCTCACATCAGCTCATTAACGATTTGGATATTATACACTTGCAACTTCATCAACAAAGAGAGTTTCTCGTATGAATCCCCGATATCAGTATGCGAAAGGACTGGGGCATTTTTCGATTCCAGGAAAGCGAAGGATTTTAAGGCGGGATCAGGCCTCTCATCAAAAGAAGGAAAACTCCTGAAAAGAATCATGGCGACATTAGCTTGCCCCTACAAACGAAGGGGAAAATTCTCAACAAAGTTCTTAACTTAAGAGCAAAAGCCCAATAACAAAGGGTCTAGCGAATGAAATCTTTGACACCCCCAAACCCAGGTACTTCATTCCCACAGGATTTGGTGTTCACTTAATCAAACATTCATATCTAACTACCCAATCACAATAAAATTGAATAATAAAACCTTCCCCATTAAAGGGTTACATAATAAAAATCTCCCAGATTGTCTAACCTTTAACTACAATTATTCAAATGCAGAAATAAATAAAATTCATTACAAACATTCAATTAAAATCTGATAATAAAATATCAACATATTACAAGTCTTCAATACTTGTTCATCTTTCCTTTTTCCTTACTGGTGCTAGGTACATCAACCTTCTCATCTTTAACTGTAATAGTTATACAAGCAAGAGTGAGCAAACAAAGCTCACTTGAAACAACAATGAATAAAAATCTTTACAACAACTGTCAAATAAGAGGCTCGATAGAATAAAACAATGTGATTTATCAACATTCTGAATTATATAACTAAGGGTCCTAAGACCACAAACTATGTCCATAGTTATAAGTAATTTTTCAACTTAAACTTTAACAGTCATAAGACTATAGGGACTCCTCGTACTTTGGGGGATCAGCCCTTCGTACAATGTATTGTGCACAAACATTTCAACACTAAGCGTAAATTACCCCTAATAATAGGGTTGTTCATCTCAGTATTTAGAGTACAAGTTCGCACCAAAGTGAGTTTGATTTGGATACATTTCAAGGTAATTTGGAATTCGACGGACATCAACTAAGGATTAGTTGAATAAAATTAATAACATCATACTATGGAATAATCATAACTGAATCGACATGGTAAATTAAATCATGCTTTAGGAATAATCTAATAGCATACATTATGAATAACTATAACACACCTTGCTTGAACAATATTAAGCCAATGATATTTAGAATTGAATACTAAGCATGCATAGCCATTTGAACGATAAAATTGTTCAACATTAGTATATATAAATTTGCATGCTAAACAACAAGTTAAATACAAGAATAACTTGCTCAATATCAAAATAAAGTTTAGAAATCTTGCATCATTATATTATAATTGAATTGGAAATAATAATTGGCTCAATCAAGATAATAGATTTTGAGAACTTGCATTGCTCGTAGGGTAAACCGAATAATTCGAATCACAATACCCTATATATGTCATCATGACATAGTTAATCACTACCACTTTACAAACATAACTAAGTACATTCATCATGTAAGATTTGATTTTTAATCACATAATCAAGTTACAAAACTAAGTTAATTGTTTATAACATGATCATTCATGGTATCGAAAGACTAAAACATAATTTAACAGTCCTACTATTAACACATAACAATTCCTTCAGACTATGAGTACAAAAATTACACTGTCTGACCATTCTGCTAACTCGCGCTGCGGTGCCACAGTTTATACTATGGGTCGGCGCTGCAGCGCGGAGATGGAACTGCGGCACGAGAATTATACTACGAGGCCGCGCTGTGGCGTGGCTCTGGCGCTGCGGCGCGAGAACTATACTACGAAGCAGTGCTGCGGTGCCAAATTGTAGACTTCGGCAACTAGCAACGAAAAGCACATGAACAAAGCCAATTTTGGCCTACAAGCTACTTTCTAACAGCCTAATTAGCATGTAATTCATAAAGAGACTTTATATAAACATATTTCAAAGACTCTTAGCATGATTATACTCATAAAACAACACAAACATCAAATTTAAAACATCCAATTTCATTGTTTTTGATAAAAACTCACTTTTTGATGTTTTCAATGAAAATCAACACTGTGATTTTGTTTTTCATCCAAAACAGTTAATTCAACGCACCTTATTTATGTTTATACAACCTCTTTCAAATATAATAGTTAATTTATCAACTAAACAACTAATTAAACCATAAACTAAATCATATTCATATATATATTCATATAAACTCACTGTAATAAAGTTTTCTTTACAAATTACATACATAACATCAATTCATTGACTATACTCATATATAACTTATGAAAATAGTTTCACAACAACCAATTTATCATACTATCTATAACAATTAATTCAATTTTTACAAAGATTTTATAGAGAAAATTGGGAGAGAATATAACTTTTGAAAAGTAAAAACAAATAACAGAGTTTAGATGATACCTTAGAGTTAGAAGATAGTGGCTATCCTTTGATATCAATCTTCTTTTCCCCAATTCCTTTCTCCAATTCCCTAGCCTTCTCCCAATTCTCTCTTCTTTTCTCTCTGTAAACTTTCTTCTTCTCTTCTACTGAGTCTTACCTCTCTATTCTAATCTTACGTATTAGAGTTATAATGTATAAGATATAATATATATTAATTATATAGTATAAATATAAGTATAATTGATGTCAGTTATCATATTTTTGAAAATCAAAAGTCATAAGGCTTGTTTGGTTTCCTACTTAAAATATAATCATTTAATCCTTATACCTTGTTTGGTAAAACACAATTAGATTAAAGACTTAATAGGCATTAGGCCTTGTTTGAAAAAACTGAATTAAACTCCTTTAATTTATTTTAATAACTCCTTTATAAAAAGGTTATTTGTCATACTTTTATTTAATTAAAATTTTTAATAACCAATTAAATTAATTCTAATAACAATTTATTAAATTACCTTAACACATCAATCAATACCACAAAATTATAATTTTCTATATAATTATAACTTTATTTAATCAACTAACACATCCTTTTAATTACAAATTCAAATTAAAATATAATAATTCATTCAATTAAAACTCTCTAACATAATAATTAAATTAAATTAGAATATAATAATTAATTTCCTTAATTATTTATTTAATAAATAATTAACCAAATCGAATCAAATGTGAACAATTATTTATTCAACAATAAACACATCCATTAAATGCTTATATAATTCAATAAATATTTATATAACAATTACAAGGATTCTGTCCTCAGAATCATAATTCAAACAACTCATTCGTCACAAAATCTACACCATTAAATGTGTTAATCTGCGCCAAATCCTCATAAATTGAGGCCTCTACACTAAAGTTCAAAGTTCGGCAACGAAAGTACAAACTGCACCCCCCGGAGATATCAGCGGCATTCAGATCATCAGTTCAGCCAGATTGCGAATCAAATGTTCAAGGAAATGGAGCACAAGCTACTGTTCGAGTGGGAACCAAAACAGTTGGACGATGTCAACTACCAGAAGGGTAGGATCTGTTATCAAACTACCATCAGGGTAGGCACCATTGTAAACTACCAGCGTATGCATCGGCGACATCTCAATTTCTCTTCATCAAACAGGCATTAGCGGCACCGAAAAAAAGCCAAGCCGTTGTAGTCAACACCAGCATAGGCATCAGCAATCCCCGATAAAGGTAAAGCGATTTGCGAAAACATTTTAAACATGCATCATAACATTCATTACATTACAATTTGTGATTTACGATATGCGAAATGCGATGTGCGAGTTACGAAGTGTGATTGGCCAAAAGCAAAATGCGATGTGCGATTTGCGAAAACATTTTAAACATTCATCATCACATTCACTACATTGCAATCTGCATCATTGAAAATACATTATCATGTTTCAAGTGTCTACAAATCTTTATCATGTCCATTCCATTGCATTGCATTAACATGATAAAGAGGGGCATCTATAGACACTCGAAATTTTCTTTTCCTGTTACTAACTGTGCAGGAGGGCAAAAGCATCTTTTTCACACTCCAGAGGTAATCCTGGAGGACCACAACATCAATTCCAAACTCAGAGATAACCCTGAGTACATTCAGAGTCAACAGCATGACCATCTCAGAGATAACCCTGGGAAAAACCTGCTACAACTGTGCGAAAATCGGAGATAACCTCGGGAGAGGCAAAATGGTCATTTTGTCAACTCAACTTCACTTCAAATCAAATACACTCATGTCAACTCAAATTGGTTCAAAATTAGTCTCATAAGACTCATATATTAACTTCAGAGCGAAAACTACGCGAAACAGCTCACCGGATTGCCTGACAGGAACCCGGGAATACTATTTCGGTCATGGACCCATCTTCTTGGAATTAAAAAGGGCAAATCCCATGTCATTGTGTAACTCTCGACAAAATCGGTCCAAAGAAGGTCATATATACCTCGTTCGGATGCTCGAATTGAAGTTCTCACAAGACATTACAGTGCACGAGTGCACGTACTTCGAGACGACGGGACTCGCGAGGCACAGATGCACCACGACAAGCCGCAGGTACAACCGCGGCTACCGCAGGTGTACTTACGGCCATCAGTCTATAAATATGAGCCTTGGGGTCAGCCATTTGAAGGAGAGAAGAGGAGAAAGAGGCGAGGAAGGCCTGTCCAATTTGCTCTGTACACAGCCATATTGAGTGTTTCCTCATTTTAAACATCTGTTAGCTCACATATAGCTATACTTTTATCCGGCGAGAGCCGAGTGTTTATCCATATAGAGTCATAGAAGTCTACATTGGTAGCCCACTGTAAGCCTTTTATATTCTATAAAGCCTTTCTTTTCATCTTTGCACACACTGTTATACACATTGAGAGTCGTGTAGTGTGCGTTTGCCCAAACTTCGGTCCGTGATTTTCATTTCTGTCTGTATATATATACTTATATATATGCATATATTTTATATATGGACTAACATTATCGAGTTATGCCTCGATTGAGCCTAGACTTATGTCTGGAGCATTTACTTGCTTATATATATATATATATATATATATATATATATATATATATATATATATATATATATATATTGTGGTCAGACTTTGTCTGATGAGCCTAGACTTATGTCTGGAGCGTTTATTTGCTTTTATATATATATAATTATATATATAACTATTGTCAGACATATCTGATGAGCCTGGATTTTATATCCGGAGCATTTACCTACTTTTATATATATATATATACTTATATATATAATTGTTGTCGGAGATATCCGATGAGCCTGGATTTACATCTGGTGCGTTTACTGCTTTTATATATATATATATATATATATATATATATATATATATATATATATATATATTTATATTTATATTTCTGTCAGGCCTGGAGTTTACTTCGTGGCCTTTTACAGCTTTATTTACATTTCGTCCTGCCTGAAGTTTACTTCGTGGCAGTTGATCGCTTTTACAGCTTTATTTATATTTCGTCCTGCCTGGAGTTTACTTCGTGGCAGTTGATCACTTTTACAGCTTTATTTACATTCCGTCCCACCTGGAGTTTACATCGTGGTGGTTGATCATGTCCATACGCTTTTATATATTTACATTTTCGATCCCCCATGGAGTTGCTTCATGGTGGTTGATCATGTATGTATATATATATATATATATATATATAACTGCTTACTACTTTCCATACAAACTGCAGTATTATGTGAGCCTAGGAATCATGTGACCACAGATTCAGTCTACTGAATCTAGATTCGGTTCCTATGATGGACATTTTTTAACTTTGAGCAACTTGTACATTATTTTAAAGTGTCTGAATTTCCTTGAATGGTTGTCATGCCCATGAGGAGTTTAGCACTGCTGTATATTATTTTCTCGAGAATACTTCGCATCTCAAAAATAAAGCAAACAAGCCGAACATTTAATAATAAAATGGAAGTATTAAAGGCCTCAATTACTATGAGCACAGGGTTTTAAAAAACCTCTTTTACAAAACGTCATTGCTATATCTTGTTTAAAACTGAATTTTTCTATAAATTCAAACCCTATATATATAGGTGCGAACGAGGTACAACACTACTTCCAAATAATTGCACATTGATCCACACACACACACATTCATATAACAGTTTCTTTAAAAAGTGGCGGTCACCGTGGTAACACGGATGTTGGGGGTGCCTAACACATTCCCTCCGCATAATCAAGCCCCCGGACCCAAATGAATCTCGATTTCATAGACCCGTCTAGCAGTGTCAAATCACTGGATCAATGTGCAAACCTTTTACGGTTACGTTGGTGCAACCAGTTAAATACACCAGCTGGCGACTCTTAAAGTCAAATCGTTGACATTATACATGTCGGACCTTTTTCACTTGTTTTTTCAAACAAATCTCACATTAACATGAGAACACTAAAGAACAAGTAACGAAAAGGAACACTCAAAAATCTCGACGTCGACATAAGGTCCTTATTTTACAACCTTGGAAGGCTAGAGTTGAAGTTTCAAAAACTGAGTGTTCAAAAATTCTCATCTGGGTAAAGTTAAGTTAGGTACTTTGTAAGACCCCAACTTATTATAAATGAAATTGAATTTCCTCTATTTATTATTTTGAAATAGTAAGGGTTGATTTATTTAATGTGGTTAGTTATGGGTAAAATGCGCAAATATTTTAATTAAGCAAGTGGTTATAAAATATTCATTGTTGTCGGGGAATATTCGTTTGGTCGTGGAATATTCTTACTGTTGGGGAATATTCGTACGACGGCGCAGCCTTGTGTGGGACCCATAACGAAAAGCGATTGGATGAAGAAAACGGCAAGTATAAGTTGTTTAAAAATAACGGCGTAGTTGTTACCGTTAATACTGTTGAAATAATTGTGGTTAAAACACAGTAGCACACGATATTACACCAATTATTGATTCTTACGTAAGAACGCACTACTTAATAATTGTTGTAGTAATTACTGTTCAATATTTTATTTTATTGATTCAATAATTGCTACGTTGATATTTTATATTATTGTTGTTTCAATAATTATCACTACACATTATTTTTCATTATCAGATCAATAATTCATATTATTTGAATAATATTATTAGATATTATTATTGGCAATGTCTAGAAAGTTCTGTCTAAGGAGAGGTTTGGCCAGCTAATTAGGAGAAATCTTTATTGAAAAGCCCCCTCTTTCCTACGAACTGCCTGGTTGTCAGTATTGTGATTCTGTAATATTATTTATGAATAATTAATTATTGATTTATATGATGAGGAAAATATTCATTTTATGTGGATATAGATGGAGAAAATTTTTAATGTGACAATTGTTGAAAATAAATATTTTATCTTTTTCAGATAAAATAATTCATTTAAATATATTATTATATTATAATAATATAATAATGGTAATATCTTTACAATGAATGTGGAATATATGAGGAGGAAGAGTATTTTTGTTACAAAAATTGTTTAAAACATGTTAAACATGTTTGTGGACCCATTTCTTGACTGAAATTTGATTATAGCCTGTAAAATCGCCCGTTTGTGGATTTCGGTCAACTTTTGCTTGGAATTTGGAAAAACTTAAACTTACAAAGTTTTAGAGAATTGAATTTTCTATGAAATGGACATAAGATTCGAATTTTTCTGATAAAAGGGTTATTTATTATGATGTATTGAAGTTCCGGAATAATTGATTTTTGAAGTTTTAATTATTTTAATAACAAAAACTTTTTTTTGATTTTGTCATTATTATGGGCCCCACTGGTGGCTGAATTCAGATCTTCAAAAGTGGGAGTAGGAAATTTAAAAAAAATAGTAATATTTTATTAAATTTTCTTCTTTGGTGTTCTAAGCATTTTCCTATAAATAGGGTGCTTAGGTTAGAATTGAAAATCACACCAGAAACTGAAATCTTTCTCTCTCTATATTATCGAGCGTATTCTTGTGAGTATTTTGATACTTTGAGTGTTGCTATACGGTGCAAGTTCCCTTCAGCACTATATCCAGTATTTCAGTCAGAAGTACTGTCTTTTTGAGGTAAGGGCTGTTATTTTTTAAAAAAATGATATTATTTCTTCTAATATCATTATGCCGGAATATTGGTAAGATTTTTCTTGTGAAATTCTTGTCTTTTAGTGTTGGGGTTACTATTCACATATACGACACTATTCACGTATACGACACTATTCATGAATACGGCACTATTCACAGAAAAATTAAATTTTCATTTTTTTGTCCAAAATATCTATTATGGATACTAACTTTGATTGTATCCATGTTTTGATCATTCTTGAATTTTACTTCACTATGGTTATTTATGAAGTATTTTTGAACTTGGATTGTTTAAAGTATGAATCCTTATTATTTGTTCTTTTGTTTCACTAGATTCATTTTTTTTAAAATATTTTTCATCATCCTCAGTCTTAAATGATGATATTACTAAATATCTTTGGCCTGTAGTGCAAAGGTGGTTGATTTTCTTATGAATATCTTTGGCCCGTAGTGCAAAGATGTACAGGTGTTGAGATGAACATGACCAACTGATGAATATCTTTGCCCTGTAGTGCAAAGATGAATATTTTATTCAAGATATATATTAATTGATGTTATAGGGATAAAATATTGATGATAAACTTTTAAATTCATAAAAGAAAGTAGATTTCATTCTCTATGTAACTCTTCTAATGAATTATTATTTTCGCTACGAATATTGATTTAAAACTTGTTGTCTATTGTATTCTATCAAATTTTTTCCTATTTAGGACTAACGATAATTTGTTCTATGTTATCTTAGTCATAATATTCTTTAATGGGCTAGTTGAGCTCACCCTTTTTTTTTGTTCCATTTTTCTTCTCAGGAGGTGAGAATGTAGCGAGTACTAGTCGGGGTATGGAATGAAGGTTCTAGAAAATCATTTTAGTAGTCCTCACTATTTTGTAAAATAGTGTATCAATGATTGTAATGAGGACTTATTTGAGTGTTGATATTGTCTAGAAGACAATATTTGTTTTTAAACTCACAGTTTATGTTTTGTCGTATTTTGCACGACAATTGTATTAATAAAGTTGTAGTTATTTCTGTACCATGTATTTAGCGACTCAGAATGGGGTTGTATACCTATTTTGGGGGCGTCACAGTTGGTATCAGAGCTTAGGAATATGATCTCTGGCGGAGATCGGGGAATAGAACTAGGAGGGGAGAGACGAGTAAATCCTTCGCTAGTGTGTCCTACCTAAGATTATTTTTTGGTTGGTCATAATATAGGGATATTATGTGATATGTTAATTTCTTCAATCAACCCTTGTTTTATGGCAGTATTTGAGAATGGCAACCGAGAATGTTAGCAGTGGAGTAAATGAGATTGTGGAGACACCTTTACTCACTAATGAGGAGAATGTGCAACAGGCCGACAATGTTCATCCTGTAAACAACACCACTGATCAGACGATGAACAATGAGATGTTTAGAAGCTTTTTGCAGTTCATACAAAATCAGACGAAGGAGACTCGTGTACAAAATACAGGTGGAAATGATAGCAACACACGGTTTGTCACAGCCAAGCAGTTCAAAGAGTTGGGACTACCAGAATTCTGGAGAAAGCCAGATCTGATTAAGGCGGAGACGTGGGTCAAATAAATTACTAAGATATTCGATATCTCGGGATGCACGGAGGAACAGAAGGTTCCATTCGCCACCTTTATATTCCGTAATGAGGCAGATTACTGGTGGGAATCTGTGAAGCGTACTCATTCAGCCGCACTCAACATGTCTTGGGAAATGTTTCAGAAACTGTTCAATGACAAGTATTTCCTGAAAGTATTCGTCATATGAAGGAGGTAGAGTTTATTAGACTGGAGCAGAACAACATGACGGTGTCCCAGTACGAGGCGAAGTTCGCGGAGTTATCCAGGTTTGCACCTCATTTGGTGGAGAATGAGGAATGTATCCAGACTACAGTAATTGTTGCATAGTATCTCACGTTATTTGATTCAATTATTGTCGATATTTTATATATTATTAAATCAATAGTTGAGCTAACAAAGTTATTAATATTATTATTTGCAATATTAACGATGTCTAGAAGTTCTGCCAAGGAGAGGTTTGGTCACCTAATTGCGCGTCAATAGGGAGAAATCCTTATTGAAAAGCCCCCTCTTTTCTGGGAACGACCTGATCGATTAATATTGTGAATTATAGTAAAGGTGATAAGTTTTATTTTATTATTATTATAAATGTAATAAAACAGAAAACTTTTTATAAAGTTTTGTTTTATTTGATTATAAATAGAATATATTATATGTTATTATGCATAGTATTTGTATAGTACATGCATAGTATTTGCATAGTAAAAATCTTTTTATTTAAAATAGAATACTTTTATAAAGTTATTCGTTTTATTAGATTATAAATAGAATATATTTTATTTTATTTAAAAGATTTTGTTTTATTAGAATATTTTATTAATACTGCATAGTAAATGAATATGGACCGTCCGTTTAAAAGTAAATCAATCTGGACCGTTTATGAATTAGTTACTATTCAGTCCATTCTCCTATAAATGAAAGTTCATTCCTTCATTATTTCTTACGAATTCACCGAAACTCTAGAGAGAGAAACTATAGAGAAAAAGAAGAAAAGTATTCTTCTACTTCACTACTCCTATATCCAGTTTCTTCTAAAGTAAGTGCTATTATTCTTTTGTATTCATGAAGAGAGTTATTTTCTTTCAATACTCGTAAGGGGTATTATTCTTTCGTATTCATAAAGAGAGTTATTTTCTTTCAATACTCGTAAGGGGTATTATTTCTTTCGTCTTCATGAAGAGAACTTCTGTTATTCCATTCTTTATTATTCTGTTAGAATAACATGTATACGCGAACTACCCTATACTTGATAAAATTCTTCTGTTATTCCATTCTTTATTATTTTGTTGGAACATCCTGTCTGTGCGGTCTATCACATGACTGGTGAATTCTGTTGTTATTCCATTCTTTATTATTCTGTTGGAATAACCTATCTGTGCGGTCTATCGCATGCCTGGTAAATTCTGTTGTTATTCCATTCTTTATTATTCTGTTGGAATAACCTGTCTGTGAGGTCTATCGCATGCCTGGTGAATTCTGTTGTTATTCCATTCTTTATTATTCTGTTAGAATATCCTGTCTGTGCGGATTATGCATGACCTGGTTCCATTCTTTATTATTCTGTTGGAATATTATGTCTGTGCAGATTACGCATGACCTGGTTTCATTCTTTATTATTCTGTTGGGAATAACCTGTCTATGCAGTCTATCACATGCATGGTGAATTCTTCTATTATTCCATTCTTTATTATTTTGTTAGAATAACCTATCTATATGGATTACTGCATGCATGGTGAACGATCCTTTGTATTCATTCCTTAATAAACTTGTGAAAATGATCTGTCTACGTGGATTACCGCATAGCGGGCGAAAATTCATTTGCAGTTTCATATATTCTATTATATTCAGTTGGTTAAAGTTTTGGCTTCTATACTTCATGAAATTAGTAGAATATCCTGGATATTTGCGCTTCATTCAGTATCTTTCATGAAAATATTCTTCTGAGCTTTCTTGAATTTTACTCCACAAAGCAGTATCATGTTGACAATTTAGACGTTATTGAGTTCAGGATAAATTAACTTATAAATCTTTAAAATTTATTCTTGAACTTGTTTTATTGAATTGTTATCATCCTCATGCTTATATTATGTTGAAAGTCATCTGTGATCTGTAGTGCATAAATGAACTTGGTATGATTATGACCAGTGATTATTTGGTATAATCATTACCGTAATGTTATAAATGATGTGGAAAAGTTCTCATTGGCCCGTAGTGCATTGATGGATAGTTTTTGGTATGATTATGGCTATGGATTCTCTTCGGCCAAGGGTGCAAAGATGAATTGTTTTATGGCATGATCATGATCATTGATGAATACACGAATATCTTTGGCCTGTAGTGCATGGATAATTTGTGGTTATGATACTAATGAATATCCTTGGCCGTAGTGCAGGGATGGTGTGGATTATATATTAAGCTGAGTCTCAGCGATAAAAGTGATGAAAAATCTTTTAAATCATAGAAGATAGTAGATTTTATTCTTACTTGACTCTTTTAATGGATTGCATGTTCCACTGCAGTTAAACTTGATGTCTATTGTATTTTATCAGTTTAACACTGTTGAAGACTAATGATAATTTATTCTGCATTATCTTAGTCATAATATTTCTTACTGGGCTAGTAGTTGAGCTCACCCTTTTGCTTTCATTGTTCTATTCAAGAAATGAGAACGTAGCAGGGACTAGTCGGGGAACGGAGTGACGGTCCAGATGATAACATTAGTAGTCCTCACTATTCTATGAAATAATGTGTTAATAAATGTATTGAGGACTTATTTTAAGTTTGAATACTGTCTGGAAGACTATTTGTATTAAAACTCACAGTTCATGTTGTATATTTAAGATTGTATTTGTATTTTGTACCATGTATTTGGCGATTCAGAATAGATGATGTATACCTATTTTGGGATATGATCTCTAGCTGAAATGTGAGATAAGAACTAGGAGGGGAGAGACGGAGAATTCCTTCGCTAGTATGACCTACCTAAGTTTATTTGATATTTAATTGATCGGTCAGAGTATAGGGATAATATGTGATATGTTAATTAACCCTTGTTTTGTGGCAGTATTTGAAAATGATATCCGAGAATGTTGAGAATAGCAATGAAAAACAGGAGACCGTTGAGTCTCCACAGATCAATAATCAAGACAATGTACAACAGGAAAATGATAATCCTCTTGTAAACAACAACACTGATCAAATGACGAACGACGGTACGTTTAGGAGTTTTTTAGAATAAATGCAACACCAAACGAAAGAGACTCATGTTCATAATGTAGGTGGAAATAATGGCAACCCACGGTCGGTCACCGCTAAGCACTTCAAGGAGCTGGGACCACCGGAGTTTTTGGGAAAACCATAACCACTTAAGGCGGAGACGTAAATAAAACATATTACCAAGATATTTGATGCCTTGGAATGCTCAGAGGAGCAAAAGATTTTCTCACTACTAGAAAATCAGCCTATAAAGACGGTCGGCGACCGTCGCTATAGGCCAAAAGACCGTCGTTAAAACTTTTTGCGACGGTTGCCGACCGTCGCCATAGAACCCGTCGGTAAAACCTATAACGACGGTCTTTTTGGCCTATAGCGACGGTCACCGACCCTAGCTATAGGTCATGGCAAAATCGTATATTTGCTCTTTACCAACGGTCGCTGAGAGTTATTGCTACAGTCATGACAATAACTATATATGTCTATAGCGACGCTTGACGACCGTCGCTATAAGCATGTGTTTTATAAAACACTTTAGCTACGATCAATGACCGTCGCTATAGCCTTTTTATATTTAAAAATAATAATTAATAATGTACATTTATTCAACAAACACAAATACAATATAAAATAAAATATAAAAAAATATTATATACATCATTTAAAATCATTCACATTACAACATTACAATATAAGAAGAGTTATTTTACAACATTACAATCATTCACAATACAATCTTTCACAATACAATCATTACAACATTATAATCATTCACAATACAATCATTACAACATTACAATCATTCACAATACAATACTTTAGTTACATATTCTTGGAGCTGCCTCAATAGTCCATGTCATAATAGTCCATGGCTCAATAGTTCAGCATACAGATATTACCTCTTACGTCATTTCAAAACCTAGTGCCCTGTAAAAATTAAAGTTTAGTATTTTGCAAAATTTGACAACCTAATGCTAAAAAGTAACTAGTGGATTCATACCTCATTGCAACGTTCAGCTCTTTGGCGTCAAGGTGAGAGAAACAAATAGATTTGAGTGAATTTCATGAAAATTATCAACTGCATGTATCATCAAGGAAGCACTTGCAATACCAGAGTCATCAGTATCAAATATTATGTGGGATCCTATATATCTATCATTGCTAGCTGTGTCACTAAGTTATATAATAATAATAATAATAATAATAATAATAATAATAATAATAATAATAATAATAATAATAATATGTGCAAAATGAGTGAAATTCATGGATTTATAGTTCAATTCAAAAAAATCTAGAGTTAAAACACATCTTAGTCACCAAATAAATTATGTAACAAATGGAATATTTGGACCACAATACCTGGCGGTGTGGAATTTACGTCCTATATGTCTGTCTATAAACAACATTTGGTATTAACTTTGTTCACAAGGATAGATCTAGCTGACAGTGAAGGACAAAACTAAAAACTGAACAAGGAGTTTTCAGGGCAAAAACTTAGATTACATGCATCTTTACTTCTAATCTTTTTGAATAACTTTGTCTTTGAAATAATGAAGACTGAGGTAGTCTACAATGTTTTGAAGTAAATATTTCCTTGCAGACATGTACTGCACTTGTGATGACTACGATATTGATTCAAGGAAAAATTAAAGCACATAAGTATTTGGTTTTAACAGTTTCTTTCTCCTTTCTTGCTGTAAAGGAATATTGGACCATGACTGCAAAACTTGCAAAACTTTTTAGTTTCCGAAGCAGATGATTGATTTGACAACTGTTGAAAAAGAGAAAGCAAAGCGATTGCTTAGTGGCTAGATTCCTTGAAACAGATGTGGGAAATTGCACTCTAAATAATTATGTGAAACTCCTTTCTCACTACACACGATACTAGATGAGTCCAGCTGATGGGTTTCAGTACGTGTAGTGGCATTCATGATTTCAAAAGACTACCATGTATGCATACTGTATAGTACTGGAATAGGTTATACTGATGCACATTCAAAAAATTACAACATTCATATTCAAACTTATTCATTAAGCCACCAGTACCATTAAAAACTCTGCTATCTAGTGACCAATTTCTCTCTAATTGTACAATTAAATTTTACCTGAGTAACAGCAGAAAGAACATCCCAATGCGAACACTTGCAAAACCATATAGACAGGTAGACCACACTACACACCAAAAATAGAGGGAGAAAAATGACCATGAAAATTATTATATATATTATGATGACAAGTCAACAACAATTATAGTAAAGGCATGTCACATAAGGCTAAAGAATTCAAAATGATTTACTAAAAAGAACCAATATTTGCATTGTTTATATGATGATGAAATTTTATGAATTAGACATTTAATGGTTTTTTTACCACATAACCTGAATTCCAGCTTGCCACCAAAGAAGGCAATTCCAAATGGAAAACAACCTAGAAACTAAAAGAAATTTTGGAAGTACCTCAAAAATTTGCATTAAGAATGTCTTGATGGACTTGCTCTTGTCTATTACAGTCTTACTACCAACTTCTAGGCGGCCGATTTGTTTTCGATCAATCCCATATTTATCGAGGAGGGATGTAACTGCTGTCAAACTGAAATCCGAATATGAGAAAAATAATGACGTGTAAGATATCTGTCTAATCACTCATATAATACTAGCACTTACAAGTAAATGAGAAGCTCCCAGACCACGTGCAGTGTTAATATACATATGTCTCCCTAAGACGTTGACCTGAACTCTAATATATAAGCTAAGAGTTGTCATTGCCCAAATGGACAACACCGTTATAGTGAAACCTGGAAAAATAAAAGCATTTCAATACAAGGTAAGCTTTTCTGCAGTAGCCAGTAGGCATATACAAGGTGGGTACAAATAGCTATAACAATCATTATTAACCTAATAAGTACTATTGACAACTATATTTATTGCTTTCAAGACTTGAATCAAATCAATTATGAATTCCAGTACAAAAGATACCCACTTCCAAAAACTGGTTGTCAAGATCACAAAGCTGTTTCTGATGAGCATCATAAAGCTTGTATAAAAGATACCCACTTCCAAAAACTCCAAGTGTGACATAGACCTTCTTCTTATGCCTTCTCCAAAACTCCCTATCAAGCCAAATCAATGGAAATCAAAATTGAAACACCAACAAAAGTTACAGAACATCACCATTTATTGGCTATTGCTAACAGAAAATTCAGCACATTTACCCAGACACATAAAAAGCAACTACAGCACAGAAGCCTTCTTCATTCTTCAAAGAATAAATAGTTACAAATACTCCCCCGATTCCAAAATATAAGATCAAGTTTTGATTTTAAACTCAATCTGAGACATTTTCAAATTCAAAATTGACAAGAACTCATTAATTTTTAGACAATACAATTATGAAAATTGTAAATAATCTAAAAAGTAAGACTAGTTACAACATTTGTTGTTTTAAAAAGCAAAATGAATCGCATCAATTTTGAATTTGAACTCAACCTCATATTGACTTTAAAAAGATCTTATATTTTGGAACCCAGGCAATAATATATAAGTAAATATAATACAAGATTAGTCAACTTGCCACATCAAAGGATTAATTTTTATCAAAACCCATCTATATCTACATAGTATTTTCTCCTCAAAGAAACCTAATACAGAAACACAGAAAACCCAAAAGCAATAAAAGCTAGTTGAAACATAAAAAATCAAAAACATTTAATTTTAACAAAAATAAAAAACCCAATTTATAACCACACTAAAGGGGCTTTACTGAACTTCAAATTCCAGTACAAATTAAAACCCAAAAAATTATGCAGAACTACTAGTATACATCAAAACCCAGAAGTAAGAAAGTAAGTTGAAGCATAAAAAAACAGTTAATATTAGCAAAACCCCAATTTATATCCACACACTAAAGGGGTTTTACTGAACTCCAAATTCCAGCACAAATCAAAACCCAAAAAAATTATTCAAAAATACTAGCATAAACAGATTAAAGAAACTTCAAATTTGAAATGAATGAGAAGAATCAACTAACCACATTCGATCTTTCTAAATGTCGATTTTTACAGCTTCTTTTGCTTACACCGGCCCAAATACTGGCCGGGTCTTCACTCCTTCTGTCTCTATATCTATAAATCTCACCAAATTTTGTTGATATAGCAGGTGCACAAAATACCTGCCAAAGCAGCATTCTCAATCCAATTCCTCTCTCTCTCTCTCTCTTCAAATATCATAAACATATAATACATAAAAATTGAATATTTAAAACAAAAGAGAGACAGAGTACCCATGGGGATTGTAATAGCCGTTTAGGATGGACGTTTGGGAGAACGAACAGTGAGCTGAACAGGAATGGGGCGGCCGATGCCTGTACCTCCGCAACTAGTACAACCCATACGACCGGACCATCGAATATCTCCGTCAGACCATCGAGAGCAGAAGCAACTGACCCGGCCGGTGCAGGTGTCGGTGCCGTTGCAACTGGGACACCTGGGGAACTAAACCCGACCCAGACCCGTCATGGGGTTTTGCTGGTTCATGACGGACTTGACCAGAGCTACTCCGGCTAATACGCTAAGACCCGTAGCCAGCTGAGACAGTACCATCGGAACCATAACCGATTACGAGTAGAAGATATCAGAGTAACGAGCGGCAGATAGGAAGAGTAACGAGAGAGAGGAGGGAGATGACTTGAGAGGACGAAGATAA
Organism: Panax japonicus; assembly: GCA_020205505.1. Lineage (NCBI taxonomy): Eukaryota > Viridiplantae > Streptophyta > Magnoliopsida > Apiales > Araliaceae > Panax > Panax japonicus. Next base: position 39,243,039 of record CM035110.1, on the reverse strand, counting down.
TTTGGAGGAAAATTGGAGTGAAATACTGAAATGATTTGGGGAAAGATGGGAAGGTTATTTCTTTAAAAAATCTCTCTACGGACGGTTCGTGTCGGCCGTCGCTATATATACCCTATAGCAATGTTTCCGTGCCGATCGTCGCTATATGTCAAATTTCTAGTATTGCATTCGTCACTTTTATGTTGCGTGAAGATGCAGATTACTAGTGGAAATCTGTAAAACGTACCCAGTCTGACGCACTCAAGATGTCTTGAGAGAAGTTCCAAGAGCTGTTCAACCTTTCTTGAAAGTATTCGTCACATTAAGGAGGTGGAGTTCATCAAGTTGGAGCAAAATAATATGACCGTGTCGCAGTACCATGCTAAGTTTGCGGAGTTATCCTGGTTTGCATCTCATTTGGTAGATAATGAGGAGAGAATGACGCGAATGTTTCTGCGAGGTTTGAAACCCGAAATACGTTAATACTTCATTTCTCACAAACTTTGTTTATATTCAGATGTTGTGAATAGGGCTCAGTTATTGGAGCGCGATAATGAGTCAGCACAACCAAAAGGCAACGACCAACAACACGATAATAATCGTACCGGTGGCAACGGCCATTGGAACAATGATAACCATTGTGGGGGAAATTATCATGCCAAAAATGGTAACCACTTCGGTGGTAATCATGGCGAAGAAAATAGGAGTGAAATTTTTAAGAAGAGAAGATTTAACGATGATGAAAAGACGTCAGCACCAGCACCTGTTGTTAAGGAAGGAAAACGACCACCAGTCGTATGTTTCAAATGCGGACAAGAGGGACACGTCCGTCAAAACTGTACGCAGCAATCCAAAGCGTGTTTCAATCGCGGAAAAGAAGGTCACCTAGCTCGATTTTGTCATGTAGTGAAATTAAGTCCAGCTGGGATAATGATGCCAAAGGATGTCTCAGACAAGTTAAAGCCGGTAGTTTAAGTGAAAGCGTTTGTCTAGGAACCCGAACGAAGTTATCACGGATAAGTTAATTATAAACGCTTATAGATTATTCGATACCGGTGCTACCTATTCTTTTATCTCTCTTGCTTGCGCTCAACGTTTAAATTTGACTCTGAAGAGATTAGACTTTGACTTATTGGTTGAAACTCGGTTAGAAGAAACCTTCGTTACCTCCACTGTTTATAAGTCTTGTTTGATTCAAATCTACACTTTCACGTTACATGTCGATCTTATCTCTTTGAAAATACTTGCCTTTGATGTAATTTTGGGAATCGATTGGTTAACTACTCATCATGTTTTTCGTAAGATTGTTAGCTTTCATATTTCTAACCAACCTGTTATGTAAGACCTCAACTTTTATGAATAAAAATGAATTTTCTATAAATATCATTTTTAAATATTATGAAATAAATTTGATATAATGTTATAGTTGTGGGTAATATTTATAAATTTTGCAAAGTACGCAAGTTGTTATATAATATTCGATTGGTCGGGGAATATTCGTTTTAAACAGAGAATATTCGTACGACGACACAATCATTGGTGGACCCCAAAACGGAATTATTGTCGGATTGAGAAAACGACAAAAATATTTTTTATGAAAATAACGGTGGAAGTTTTACCGTTAACTGTTGAAACACCCGGTGTTAAAAGTATAAGAATACGTGTGGTTGTATAGTAGCACACGGTATTGATTATTGATGCTTACGTGAGAAGTCGTTCAGTTTTATTTAATTATTGTCGATATTTTATATATTATTAAATCAATAATTGAGATGACAGAGTTATTAATATTATTATTTACATTATTAACGATGTCTAGAAGTTCTTCCAAGGAGGGGTTTAGTCACCTAATTGCACGCCAATAGGGAGAAATACTTATTGGAAAACCCCCTCTTTTCTGGGAACGACCTGGTCGATTAATAGTGTGAATAATAATAATGATGATGAAGTTTTGTTTTATTAGTATTATTAATGTAATAAAACAGAAAAGTTTTTTATATAAAACAGAAAAGTTTTTTAAAGTTATTCGTTTTATTAGGCTAATAGTAAAATATTTTTATATAAAACAGAGTACTTTTATAAAGTTATCTGTTTTATTAGACAATAATTAGAATATATTATATTTTATTATGCATAGTATTTGCATAGTAAAATCTTTTTATATAAAACAGAATACTTTTATAAAATTATTTATTTTATTAGATTATAAATAGAATATATTATATTTTGTTGTAAACCAATCTGGACCGTCCGTTTAAAATAAATTAATCTGGACCGTTTATGGATTGGTTACTATTCAGTCCATTCTTTTATAAATAGAAGCTCATTCCTTCATTATTTCTTACGAATTCACTAAAACTCTAGAGAGAGAAACTATAGAGAGAAAGAAGAAAAGTATTCTGTTACTTCACTACTCCGATATCAAGTTTCTTTTACGGTAAGGAGTATTATTTCATTTGTATTCATGAAGAGAACTTCTATTATTCCATTCTTTATTATTCTGTTGGAATAACCTGTATACGCGGGCTACCCTATACTTGGTGAAATTCTTCTGTTATTCCATTCTTTATTATTCTGTTGGAATATCCTGTCTGTGCGTTTTACGCTAGACCTGGTTCTGTCTTTATTATTCTGTTGGAATATCCTGTCTGTGCATTTTACGCCGGACCTGGTTCCGTTATTTATTATTCTGTTGGAATAACCTGTCTATGCGAAGTACCTCATGCATGGTGATTTCTGTTGTTATTCCATTCTTTATTATTCTGTTGGAATATCCTGTCGGTGCGTGTTACACCTGACCTGGTTCCGTTATTTATTATTCTATTGGAATAACCTGTCTATGCGAAGTACCGCATACATGGTGATTTCTTTTGTTATTCCATTCTTTATTATACTCAGTTGGTTAAAGTTTTGAATTCTATACTCAATGAAATTAGTGGAATATCCATGATATTTGCGCTTCATCCAGTATCTTTTCGTGGAAATATTCTTCTGAACATTCTTGAATTTTACTCTACAAAGAAGTATCATGTTGATAATTTGGACGTTATTAGTTCCTGAATAAATTAATTCTTTAACTTGTTTTATTGAATTCTTATATCATTGTCATCATCCTCATATTTATATTTTATTGAAAGTCATATGTGGCCTGTAGTACATAGATGGACTTGGTGTGATTATGACCAGGGATTATTCGGTGTAATCATGACTGTAATATTACAAATGATGTGGTAAAAGTCCTCATTGGCCCGTAGTGCATTGATGGACAGTTGTTGGCATGATCATGACCATTGATGAATACACAAATATCCTTGGCCCGTAGTGCATGGATAATTTGTGGTTGTGATACTAATGAATATCCTTGACCGTAGCGCAGGGATGATGTGGATTATTTATTAAGCTGAGTCCCAGCGATAAAAGTGATGAAAAACCTTTTAAATCATAAAAGATAGTAGATTTTATTCTCTACTTGACTCTTTTAATGGATTGCATGTTTCGCTGCAGTTAAACTTGATGTCTATTGTATTTTATCAGTTTAACACTGTTGAAGACTAATGATAATTTATTCTGCATTATCTTAGTCATAATATTTCTTACTGGGAGAACGTAGCCGGGACTAGTCGGGGAACGGAGTGACGGTCCAGATGATAGTATTAGTAGTCCTCACTATTCTATTAAATAGTGTGATAATAAATGTAATGAGGACTTATTCTGAGAATGGATATTGTCTAGAAGACAATATTTGTATTAAAACTCACAGCTCTCTTGTTGTATATTAAAGATTGTATTTGTATTCTGCACCATGTATTTGGCGACTAAAAATAGGTGATGTATACCTATTTTGGGGGCGTCACAGTTGATATCAAAGCTTAGGGATATGATCCCTGGCTGAGATGTGAGACAAGAACTAGGAGGGGAGAGACGGGGAATTCCTTCGCTAGTATGACCTACCTAAGTTTATTTGATATTTAATTGATCGGTTAGAGTATAGGGATAATATGTGATATGTTAATTAACCCTTGTTTTGTGGCAGTGTTTGAAAATGGCATCCGAGAATGTTGAGAACATCAATGGAACACAGGAGACCGTTGAGTCTCCACAGATCAATAAACAGGATAATGTGCATCAGAAAGGAGACAATCCTCAGGCAAACAACAACATTGACCAGATGATGAACGATGGAATGTTCTGAGGCTTTATGCAATTCATGCAACATCAGGCAAGAGCGGCTCCTGTCCAAAATGTAGGTGGAAACACTGGCAACTCTCGGACGGTCACCGCTAAGCAATTCAAGGAACTGGGACCACCGGAGTTTTTTGGAGAGCCAAAACCACTTAAGGCGGAGATGTGGATAAAGAAGATTTGCAAGATATTTGATGTCTTAGGATGCTCCGAGGAGAAAAAGGTTCCCTTTGCCACCTTCATGTTGCGTGCAGAGGCAGATTACTGGTGGAAATATGTAAAACGTACTCAACCTGCCGCACTGTAGATGACTTGGGAGAAGTTCCAAGAATTGTTCAACGACAAGTATTTTCCCGAAAGTATTCGTCACATGAAAGAGGTAGAGTTCATTAAGCTGGAGCAAAACAACATGACCATGTCGCAGTACGAAGCCAAGTTTGCCGAGTTGTCCTGGTTTGCGTCCCATTTAGTTGATAATGTGGAGAGAATGACGCGAATGTTTCTAAGAGGTTTGAAACCCGTGATACGCCAATATCTTATCTCTCATAAACTGTGTTTGTATTCAGATGTTGTTAATAGGGCTCAATTATTGGAGCGCGATAATGAGTCAACCCAACCAAAAGAGAGCAGCCGACAAAATGATAATACCAGTGATAACAGTCATCGAAGCGGTGATAATAAGCATGGAGGGAATCAATATGCCAGAAATGGTAACCACTTCGGTGGTAATCATGGCCAAAATAATAAGAATGGACATTTCAAGAAGAGGAGATTCAATAATGATGGAAAGACGTCAACACCATCACCCGTGGTTAAGGAAGGAGAACGACTACCTATCATATGCTTCAAATGCGGAGGGGAAGGACACATCAGTCCAAACTGCGCGATGTCATCCAAAGCATGTTATAATTATGGAAGAGAAGGTCACCTAGCCCAATTTTGTCATTCACCGAAGACAAGTTCAGATAGGATGGAGGCACCAAAGGACGTCCCAGAAAAGTCAAAGCCAGTAATGCAAGGGAGAGCGTTTGTCGTGACCTCCCAGAAAGCAAGGAACCCGAATGAGGTCATCACGGGTAAGCTTATCATAAACTCTAGCGAAGTATATACCTTATTTGATACCGGGTCTACCCATTCTTTTATTTCTCCTACTTGCGCTCAACGTTTAAATTTGACTCCGGAGAAATTAGACTTTGACTTATCTGTTGAAACTCCGTTGGGAGAAACCTTCATTACATCCACTATTTATAAGTCTTGTTTGGTTCAAATCGGTACCCTCACATTACCTGTCGATCTTATTTCATTGAAAATACTTGCATTTGATGTAATTCTAGGGATTGACTGGTTAACTACTCATCATGCAAAAATTGATTGTTTTCATAAGGTTGTTAGCTTTCATATTCCTAATCAACCTATTATGAGAATTCAAGCAACCAAAGCATTAAAATCAATCACTGTCATCTCAAGCCATAAAGCTATTCGTTTATTGAAAAACGGATGTCAAGCTTTCTTAGCTCATGTCACGGATCTAAACAAAAATACGTCAGTTTTGAATGATATTTCTATTGTTAATGAATTTCCTGACGTATTCCCTGAAGAACTTCCTGGCATACCCCCAGAGCGTGAAATTAAATTTTGTATCGACCTTGAACCCGGTACAAAACCCATTTCCAAATCCCCATATCGAATGGCTCCTATTGAACTTCAGGAGTTAAAGACCCAACTGCAGGAATTGTTAGACTACTGGCTTTATTCGTCCTAGTACTTCTCCTTGGGGTGCTCCTGTTCTATTCGCGAAGAAGAAAGATGTGAGTATGCGACTTTGTATTGATTATCGGGAGTCGAATCATGTCACCATCAAAAATAGGTACCCAGTGCCACGTATGGATGACCTGTTTGACCAGTTATAAGGTGCCAAATTCTTTTCAAAGATTGATCTTTGTTCCTGATATCACCAATTGAAGATTAGAACCGATGACATTCCAAAGACGACTTTCAGAACTCAGTACGGGCATTATGAATTCCTAGTCATGTCTTTTGGATTGACTAATGCTCCTGCTGCCTTCATGGATATGATGGACCGAGTATTCAAGGAATATTTGGATCACTTTGTGTTTGTCTTTATTGATGACATCCTTATTTATTCCAAAAGCCGTGAAAATCATGAGCAACACTTGAGGCTGATACTCCAAAAGCTTTGTGAATATAAGCTTTATGCTAAGTTGAAGAAATGCGAGTTCTGGCTTGAGGAAGTAGCATTCCTTGGGCACGTGGTATCAAGTCATGGAATATTTGTTGACCCAGCAAAGATTGAAGCTATTCAAAGCTGGGAGCAACCTAAATCAGTGACCGAAGTATGTAGCTTTCTCGACTTAGCTGGTTATTATCGGAGATTCGTAGAAGGGTTTTCTTGAATCGCTACTCCCTTAACTCAGCTGACTCGAAAAGATACAAAATTCGGTTGGAATGAGGAATGTGAGAAGAGTTTTCAAGAACTCAAGAGAAGACTCATTTCAGCACCTGTTCTGACAATACCATCTGGCTCGGAGGGGTTTGTCATCTACAGTGATGCTTCAGGAAAAAGGGTTAGGATGTGTTCTCATGCAACATGGGAAAGTCATAGCCTTGCCTCTCGACAACTCAAAGAATATGAGAGGAATTATCCTATTCATGATCTAGAGTTGGTAGCAGTCGTTTTTGCACTAAAGATTTGGAGGCATTACTTATATGGGGAAAAAGTGGAGATCTTTACGGATCATAAAAGCCTCAAATATTTCTTCACTCAAAAGGAACTCAACATGCGACAATGACGTTGGCTTGAACTGTTGAAAGATTATGATCATACCATCCAATACCATCTTGGAAAAGTGAACGTGGTAGCTGACGCATTGAGTAGAAGATCATATGCGGGTACGGATGCGATATTGTCAATGCAAAGGCCCATTTTGTATGACTTGCAAAGGATGGAGATAGAGATAAAGACTCCAGGGACCCACGTGATGATGGCGAATATACGAGTAGAACCGACTTTAATCGATAAAGTTAAAGCTGCTTAAGCTACAGACCTGGAGCTGATGCATATAAGGAAGAAAGTACAAGAAGGTGTTATGTCGGAAGCAAGAATCGATGAAGAAGGAATACTTCGAGTCAACTCTAAACTTTGTGTTCCTAACAACCCTGATTCAAAGTATAAAATCATGATGGAGGCGCACAACACACCGTTTGTAATCCATCCTGGGAGTACCAAAATGTATCATGATCTTCGACATACATTTTAGTGGGGAAATATGAAGAGGGAGATAGCGCTGTTTATCTCAAGGTGTTTAACTTGTCAACTATTTAAGGCGGAGCATCAAGTACCAAAAGGTCCATTGAAACCACTTGAAATTCCAGAATGGAAGTGGGAGCACATTACCATGGATTTCGTTACTGGTCTTCCTAAGGTTTCTCAAGGCATAGATGCAATTTGGGTCATTGTTGATAGATTGACCAAGTCTACTCATTTCTTACCTATGCGAGAAACTTATACACTTGAACGTCTTGCTCGTATGTACATAAATGAGGTTGTAAGATTGCATGGTATGCCAGTATCCATAGTTTCTAATCGAGACCCAAGATTCACTTCACGATTTTGGGTTAGTTTGCAAAAAGCTATGGGCACAGATTTACAATTTAGTTCGGCATATCATCCTCAGACGGATGGACAATTAGAGAGGACTATTCAAACTCTTGAAGATTTATTAAGACTCTGTGTCCTTGACTTCAAGGGAAGTAGGGACAAGTTCTCACCATTGGTGTGGTTTTCCTACAGCAACAGTTATCAAGCAAGTATTGACATGGCTCCATTCGAAGCATTGTATGGAAGAAAGTGTCGTTCTCCAGTATGCTGGGATGAGGTGGGTAAAGCAACGTTGTTGGGACCGGAATTAGTACGTATGACTACGAAAAAGATACAAACGATCCGGCAATGTATAAAAACCTCACAAGACCGACAAAAGAGTTATGTTGATCTACATCGAAAGGACGTGGAATTCGATATTGGAGATCATGTGTTGTTACGTATTGCTCCCTGGAAAGGAGTTATGAGATTTGGAAAGAGAGAAAAGCTCAATCCTCGATTCGTTGGCCCATTATTAATCCTCGATCGAGTAGGGACTGTAGCCTATAGACTTGCTTTACCGCCAAGTATGTCTTGTGTTCATAATATTTTTCATATATCCATGTTACATAAATATGTGAAAGACAAGAACCACATTATTGAGTTATAATCGGACGAAATAGCGGAAGATTTAACGTATAAAGAGGATCTTGTTCAAATCTTGGATAAGAAGGAACATATTCTACGCTCCAAGGTTACACCTCAAGTCAAAGTTTTATGGAGGAACCACGATGTTGAGGAAATGACCTGGGAGTTAGAATCTAAAATGAAATCAAGGTATCCTTAACTCTTTGACATACCAGGTACGTATCCTAATTTCGAGGGCGAAATTTCATAAGAAGGGGAGATTGTAAGACCCCAACTTTTATGAATAAAAATGAATTTTCTATAAATATCATTTTTGAATATTATGAAATAAATTTGATATAATGTTATAGTTGTGGGTAATATTTATAAATTTTGCAAAGTACGCAAGTTGTTATATAATATTCGATTGGTCGGGGAATATTCGTTTTAAACAGGGAATATTCGTACAACGGCACAATCATTGGTGGACCCCAAAATAGAATTATTATCGGATTGAGAAAACGACAAAAATATTTTTTAGGAAAATAACGACGGAAGTTTTACTGTTAACTGTTGAAACGCCAAGTGTTAAAAGTACAGGAATACGTGTGGTTGCATAGTAGCACATAGTATTGATTATTGATGCTTACGTGAGAAGTCATTCAGTTTTATTCAATTATTGTCGATATTTTATATATTATTAAATCAATAATTGAGATGATAGAGTTATTAATATTATTATTTACATTATTAACGATGTCTAGAAGTTCTGCCAAGGAGAGGTTTGGTCACCTAATTGTGCGTCAATAGGGAGAAATCCTTATTGGAAAGCCCTCTCTTTCCTGAGAACGACTGTGACAACCCGGAAATCCGGATTGTCCAGAAATTAAGATTTAAAGAATTAGTTATTAATAAAATGAATTTTTATTAATACTATTCTGTGCTATGTGTTTATTAATCGTTCTATAACCTAGGATGATTATAAGTCGGGAGTATTCTGGCTACGAGCTAGATTTATCGAGTAAGAATTTTCAAGAAGAAAATAAAAATTTTCCGAAGACAAAATATTTTCGGGGAAAAAGACGAAATAGGCACTATTCATCCGTTTCTGCTCGGAGATTTATTTTGAAATTCTGAGAAGTTATAGATTACGTAAAATGTTGAGACGTGATGGAATATTTAATAATATTTCAGTTATGGCCAAAGACGAAATATCCAAAAATATTTGGATTCCGAGAATCGCAGTTTTTAAAAACTGTCGGACGAAAACCGTAAGACGGAACTACGAAACTTAAGGGCTAAGCAAACTTGAGGGCTAAGTTAACTTAGTCCTTAAGTAATGAATAGTAAGGAGGTGTGAATAGTGATTTTAGGGGCGAAATGACTATTTTGCCCCTAACCTTGAAAATCTATAAATAGGAAGCTTAATTTCATTTGTTTGGATTATTGAAAATCCTACACTTGAGAGAGAAAGAGAGAGAGTTCGGATGGAAGATGAAAGGGAGAAGAAAAAGGAAAAGTTGGCTCGTGAGCAAACTTTGTCCGACGAAAGGAATTTAAAGAAGAACGGTAATCCGAACCCTAATTTCTTCTAATATTTTCTTTAAGTTTTCTATGTTAAAAACATAGCTTAATGAGAATAAGGAGTAAAACATATTGAGAATGATTTCATATAGTTAAAATCGTAAGAAAATGAAGAAATAAGAAATAAGAAATTTAGTTTATAAATTTCTTAAGCAAGTATAAGATTTGTAAGGATTTTGAGCGATCCAAATGAATATTATGAATGAGTAGGTTAAATAAGTAAGGAATGGTGTTCTATAACATCAAATTCCAAGAAAAAGTAAAATCGTAATCCAAAATATCGATTAAAAATGAAGAACGAACGAAGAACACGAAGAACACGCGAAGAACGCGAAGAACATTGTTGATGGACAAATTTAAAACCATCGTAGTATAATTGTTGTTGATGGACAAGTTTAAAACCATCGCGTATAAGTTAGTTGCTTATTGCTTGGTTAGGAACGTTAGAAACGTTCATGAAGAACGGATTAAAATTGAGCTATAACGAAGTTATGGCGAAAATTTCGTAAAAGAAGTTCGATAATTTGAAAGTTAGTAAATGAACCCAAATGTGCAGGGTTTCATAAGAATGTAAGAAAATGTTGAAAACGTGAGTCGTGGACTCAAGAACGAACGAGTTCCGAGTTCGGATGACCGAATTACGGACGAACTAACGAAGAACGTTAAAAACGTTAAAATGAACGAAGGGTGAAGATTAAGCCAATTGAATGGCAGGTTAATGGATTCAGAATAAAGTTCTATCCATGAGTAATCAAAGTAAGTTAGATAAGTAAGAAAATGGTTTTGGAACGACTCCATTCCGAGTAATAACGAAGAAGTTATGAGATTTCGAAGTACGTATCTCAGAACGACCAAAGACTTAGAAAAAAATTTCAGGAAGAAGGTCTTGGCGCCGCGGCGCCAGGAATGCCTAGAATGGTGGCGCTGCAGCGCCAGGCCGGAGATCCAGACACTGCTAACTCACGCCGCAGCGCGAGTCTTAGTGTATAGAGTGGCGCCGCAGCGCCAGCCTCGGCAGTTTGACACTGCAGAGTGGCGCCGCAGCGCGAGAGTTGTAAAGGGGATCGGCGCCGCAGCGCCGGTTCAGGGAAAAAGCTAGTAATGAGATTTTAAATGCTCAACTACTGGGGAGGTGCAAGAAAGAGATACGAACATGTAGTTTTACTAATGTAACACTTAAGTGAGTGTTTTAAACCTTTGATGAAGGCCGAATGAAAAGATTAAACGAGATTAAAAGAATGTAATTATGGGTTACGGGACTGATAGCCGAGGACCGTAGTCGCAATGAATCGAACGTGAGGGATTGCTATGATGGTGATTCCTTAGACGTTGATGGACAATAGTAATGTATAACATTTCAATGTTATGACATGGTAATGAGATATGAATGTAAAGCGTATAGACGCTGTGAATGCAACGTTGTTGCTATGAACAATCGGTCTTAGCATACAACGATCTGTATGGCTTCGACATTAAGAAAGAATAATGAACATGAGGTTCATGGGATGGATAACGATCGAAAGTAATTAAAACCTTGAGTAAAGGTTGAATGAGAGATTAAGAGACGAGCAACGTGAACGTTGAATACGTAAACGATTCTCGTGAATCGTATTCGCGTTTAACGAACGTACTAAGTATACCCTAGTTGTATGACTTAGACGTTGACAAAGATAGTAAATAAGATACGAATGTATCAAGAAAGCCGTAGCGAACGGTAAAAAGATTAATGAAAGCTGATTGTGAGTTGGATGAGAATGTTAGAATGAAATGTAAGCGTTGAACACTTTAATCGACGTGAAGGTTGAGTGTACGCAAATATTAAACGGGTAGAACCTACACCCTTTGTATGGTTTGACCGTAAGACAGCAAAGACTATTGATTAAACCTATGATCGGTGAAGAAACTAAATTGAAGACAATAACGTATAACGTTAAGAAGCTGAGTTAATAAGTATAGCTTGGACAACGCTCCGAGTTGAAGAAACCGGACGTTGTAAAAAAATGAATAAGTTCATATGAAATGTTTAACGCTATGGTCTCATAGTATTAACATTAAATGATCGTTCCGAGTATACAAAAGATTGTATGACGTAGACGATGATGAATTAATCCTGAGGTATGGCATTTAGTTGCCAGAAAGCCATAAGGAATAAGAAATTGACTTAACGAACATTATATTTAATAGTTCGTATAAGTTAACAGAAAGTTAGGTTGTGGTACAATCGTAACCTTTGATGGTTGACATATGGGAGCTGGGCTAAACAATTCCTTCAGAGAGCGAAGGTATATACGAAACTGGCAACCGATCTAACTCACTGTGATAGCAGTGTAGATGAGACGGGAACTTGTTTGTTGGTTGTTTGTGGGAAACCACTCAGAGTACCATATGGACTACCAGCAGAGAAGCGATGTGTGCTGAGTCCTAGAGAAGTTATAAGAAGAAGATAAGAATGTTAATCATCAAAGATGATGAACGTTTTGAGTAAGACATCTCCGTATGTCATGAAGCTGTAGAATGGTAATGAAAGTTGGTCGCGTAAACTTAGATTGCAAGAACGCGAACCTTAAGAAGTAAAGTTAAGTAAACCAATGCGTAAGTCAAGTATATGACTAATTGGTGTACGTGTTATTTCCTTATGTGTTGTAGGGAATGGAATGAGCAGTTCAACGTAAGCTGTAGCTGTGCGTAAGGCAAGTTTCCTAACTTCATTCATATTTTAAATGAATGCTAGTTTCTTAAACTTCTCAGATGTTGAACTTGAGAAGTTCTGTCTATGTGCGAATGTGTGATATTTGTACAAGGTGGTAGAATGTATGAGGCCTTGTGCCGCAATGTGAACACTTTGGTATTTCTATGATATGAACTGTTCTGTGATTGAACTGTTCAATAAAAGAATGTTCTGTTTATACATGAACCGTTATTGTTAAGTCTGTGCTATTGATTCTAGCCAGACAGAATGTGTATGAAAGAGAGTAGAGAATGAAAGTATTTCAAAGTGGATATAACTGATGTTTTAAAATGATAGGAATCGAGATTATTCCTATTGTTCAAGCTGCTTCATAACCTTTGTTCGGTTATCGAAGTTCCAAAGAAATGCTAAACTCTTGATGTTGTTTATTCAACTGCTAAGACTTGCTGAGCAATTGAATGCTCACACTTGCTTTAAATGAAAAACATTTTTAGCGAACGATGTTAGAAGAACATAAGGATCCCGTATAGATCAAGCTGTCGGTATCCAGATGAAGTGCCATTCAGAATGTGAATGAGCGAGAAGATCAAGTGAAGACTTGTAATGTAGAAAGATGAGAATTAAACTATAGAATAGTTTAATGAACGATTATGTATCCTTGGTGGCGGATAAAAGTCACTCGTGCAAGATGTAAAGAATAATGTAATTATCATTATTTGTAATGAGAAAAGCTATAAGGTTATTAGAACCTGGGATTTGAGAGTGTATGTTGTTATATTTCAGTATATAATGATGTATGTTGGATGAATGATGTACTAGTGATGCACGAAATTCGGGTGTGAAGATAGACCGGATTTCGGGGCGTTACAACGACCTGGTCGATTAATAGTGTGAATAATAATAATGATGATGCAGTTGTGTTTTATTAGTATTATTAATGTAATAAAACAGAAAAGATTTTTATATAAAACAAAATACTTTTATAAAGTTATTCGTTTTATTAGGCTAATAGTAAAATCTTTTTATATAAAACAGAATACTTTTATAAAGTTATCTGTTTTATTAGACAATAATTAGAATATATTATATTTTATTATGCATAGTGTTTGCATAGTATTTGCATAGTAAAATCTTTTTATATAAAACAGAATACTTTTATAAAGTTATTCGTTTTATTAGATTATAAATAGAATATATTATATTTTATTATAAATCAATCTAGACCATCCGTTTAAAGTAAATCAATCTGGTCCGTTCATGGATTGGTTACTATTCAGTTCATTCTTCTATAAATAGAAGCTCATTTCTTCATTATTTCATACGAATTCACTGAAACTCTAGAGAGAGAAACTATAGAGAGAAAGAAGAAAAAGTATTCTGTTATTTCACTACTCCGATATCAGGTTTCTTTTACGGTAAGGGGTATTATTTCTTTTGTATTCATGAAGAGAACTTCTGTTATTCCATTCTTTATTATTCTGTTGGAATAACCTGTATACGCGGGCTACCCTATACTTGGTGAAATTCTTCTGTTATTCCATTCTTTATTATTCTGTTGGAATATCCTGTCTGTGCGTTTTATGCCGGACCTGGTTCCATCTTTATTATTCTGTTAGAATATCTTGTCTGTGCGTTTTACGCCGGACCTGGTTCTGTCTTTATTATTCTGTTGGAATATCCTGTCTGTGCGTTTTACGCCGGACCTGGTTCCGTTATTTATTATTCTGTTGGAATAATCTGTCTATGTAGAGTACCGCATGCATGGTGATTTCTGTTGTTATTCCATTCTCTATTATTCTGTTGGAATATCCTGTCGATGCGTGTTACGCCTGACCTGGTTCCGTTATTTATTATTATGATTGAATAACATGTCTATGCGAAGTACCGCATGCATGGTGATTTCTTTTGTTATTCCATTCTTTATTATACCTAGTTGGTTAAAGTTTTGACTTCTATACTCAATGAAATTAGTGGAATATCCTTGATATTTGCGCTTCATCCAGTATCTTTTTGTGAAAATATTCTTCTGAGCATTCTTGAGTTTAACTCTACAAAGAAGTATCATGTTGACAATTTGGACGTTATTAGTTCCTGAATAAATTAATTCTTGAACTTGTTTTTATTGAATTCTTATATCATTGTCATCATCCTCATATTTATATTTTGTTGAAAGTCATATGTGGCCTGTAGTGCATAGATGGACTTGGTATGATTATGACCAGGGATTATTCGGTGTAATCATGACCGTAATGTTACAAATGATGTGGTAAAAGTCCTCATTGGCCCGTAATGCATTGATGGACAGTTGTTGGCATGATCATGACCATTGATGAATAAACAAATATCCTTGGCCCGTAGTGCATGGATAATTTGTGGTTGTGATACTAATGAATATCCTTGGCCGTAATGCAGGGATGATGTGAATTATTTATTAAGCTGAGTTCCAGCGATAAAAGTGATGAAAAACCTTTTAAATCATAAAAGGTAGTAGATTTTATTCTCTACTTGACTCTTTTAATGGATTACATGTTCCACTGCAGTTAAACTTGATGTCTATAGTATTTTATCAGTTTAACACTGTTGAAGACTAATGATAATTTATTCTGCATTATCTTAGTCATAATATTTCTTACTGGGCTAGTTGAGCTCACCCTTTCTTTCACTGTTCTCTTCAAGAAATGAGAACGTAGCTGGGACTAGTCGGGGAACGAAGTGACGGTCCAGATGATAGTATTAGTAGTCCTCACTATTTTGTTAAATAGTGTGACAATAAATGTAATGAGGACTTATTCTGAGAATGGATATTGTCTAGAAGACAATATTTGTATTAAAACTCACAGCTCTCTTATTGTATATTAAAGATTGTATTTGTATTTTGTACCATGTATTTGGCGACTAAGAATAGGAGATGTATACCTATTTTGGGGGCATCACATGTTATGCGAATTCAAGCAACCAAATCACTAAAGTCAATCATTGTCATATCAAGTCATAAATAAAGAGCCTCGAGCCTTTCACTGGTAACTTCCTTGTGTGGAATGCATCGAAGCCGAACTTTCCGTAGGGGACGCTGTGAATGACGGTGGCAAGTTGATAGGTATAAATGTGACGTGTTATCCAAGTCTTGGGATGAGAGTCACAGTTTTGAAGGATATTTCTATTGTTAATAAATTTCCTAACGTATTCTTGAAGACTTATTGGCCTACCCCTAGAGCGTGAAATCAAATTTTATATTGACCGCAGTACAAAACTCATTTCTAAAACCCTCAAGTATTTCTTCAACCAAAACGAACGTATAATGCGCCAAAGACGTTGGCTCAAGCTATTATTGACGAAACATATACCATTCAATATCATCTTTTTTTTTTGCTAAATTTTGTTTGTATAAAAAGAACCAAAGAACAATGTCAAGGGGGTTGCCCCCGAATATAGCAACGTCATCTATGGACATGCCCAAAGTTGAGGAAACTATACAAGGAAAGATTAAACAATCATAATGGGGTATACCCGAGTTAAGCCGAAGTGCAGTGCATATAAAGAAAAAAAAGGCAATGCGTAAGCCTAATCAAACTAACAATGAATTCGGCCAAAAAGCCAAAAGAAGGAGAAGAAAAGAAGCCCAACTTGGTGAAGCCGAGCAGCAACTGCTTGCATGTGGCGTGTAGCAATACCGAAAAAAGGAGCGACCTCGCCAACCAACACCCCATACCAGCTCGCCAACCAGCACCTCCTTGTGCCGAAAAGTAGCAACTAGCTCAAACTCAGCACACCTCTTTGCCAAGATAGCGAGTTGTGCCGAAGAGAAGCCTCACCTCGCCCAAACTGAGTACCAACACCTCCTCACCCATGCTGTGCCGAAGAGCAGACACGGTTCCCATTCCAGCTCGTCGACCACCTCCTTGACCAGCACCTCTTCGCCCAAGTTGTGCCGAAGAGCAGCCACTAGCCCAAAAACTCAGCTCACCTCTTCGCCAAAAGATATGATCTGCCCATATGACGAGTAGAAACTGCCGAAAAGTCAGCCCCACCTCGTCCAAACTGAATACCAGCACCTCTTCGCCCAAGCTTTGCCGAAGAGCAGCCACGAGACCCACACCATCCTTGTTTGCACATATCTAGCCCACAAATTAGCATCCTAACAACCAATTATAGTAATAATTACAGTTTCTGGCCTTGATGAAAGATTTGCAAGTTGAGAGCCTAGATTTGATGAGCTGGATAACATCCTTTGCTAGATTCCTTGGAGGGCTGATAGTACCTTTGTGGATTTTGGTATTCCGAGCCTCCCAAACTTTGTAAAAACAAATAGCAATAGTTAGACTGAGGATGTTCTTGGAGAGTTTGGGTCCTTGGAAGGAGGTGATGAAAGCTATCGGAGCATCCCAAGAATAGGGAATGGTGACCCAATTTCCTAAATCAACAGCACTTTTAAGGATAGTCGAGGAGTACTCACATTTAAAAAGCAAGTGGGAAAAGGATTCTAACTGAAGTTTGCAAAGAGGACACTACCATGTCTGGCCTGTGTAGCACCTTGTTCGGTCATTTGTAGCAAGCTTCCTTAAGAGACCAAGCCAAAGAATAAAGGAATAACGTGGCACGTGAAGCTTATTCCAGAGGATAGAACTCCAAGGGACTATATAAGACCATGCACGAAGAGAGTCCCAAATCTGTTTGGCCTTAACCGAAGTAACATCATAAGTATCCCACTTGATCAGGTTCCTTCGGGTAGAATGAAGTGGGATGGCAGTAACTTGTTGTCGAAATAGGATTACCTCATGGTGATTGCTTTCAGGAAGAGCCCAAGTACCACCAGTTATTATAGAGCTAACCATTGCAGTAGATGGAAGACCAGAGTTAGAAAGAAGAGAATTTGATGGGTGCAGTGCAGTCCCATTTACCCATGGGTCATACCATAAATTAGTAAGGTGGTCATCCCCTATAGTGTAACTCAGATGTTGAAGGGCAAGGGGACGCAACTTGAGGATTTATCTCCATATCCATGAGCAATCTGGGCTTGCATTGACCTGCCAGATGGACTTATTTTTTAAGGAGGTAGCTTTGACCCAGCCAGCCCAAAGTTATTTTGATTGATGATTGATAAGATGGATAAGGTGCATCATTACCAATGCTGTGTTCCAGTCAAGGATGCTCTTGAGTCCTAATCCCCCTTCCTGAGTGGGTAACGTAATACTAGTCCAAGCCACTTTGGCACCAAATTTATGCAGTGTAGATCCTTTCCATAAGAATCGACTAAGGATGGATTGAATGTCTCTAAGAACAGCCTTTGGGAGCATAAAGTTGGTGCACGAGTAGACCTGAAAGGAGAAAAGTATAGACTTGATCAACTACAGCCGGCCCGAGTATGCCAAAACTTTGGAAGTCCAAGAAGAGGCTTTGTTGGTGATACGTTGGATAAGGGGGATACAATCAGTATATAAAAGTTTTCTTGAAAGTAGGGGAACCCCTAAGAATTTGGAAGGTAATGAACCAAGTTGAAATCCTAAAAGAGCAATGATGTCATTTGAAGAGGAAGGATCAGTATTTGAGAGACAACAATGACTTTTGTGGGTATTTGGGATGAGACTTGAGTAGAGGGATAATGAGAGGATACATGAATTCACAATAGAAATAGAAGGAAGGCTTGTATGGCAGAAAATGAGAATATTGTCTGCAAAGAGGAGATGTGTAAGATTGCATGCCTTAGCCTTCCAATGGTATTTTAAGTCTGAATCTAGAGTGCCTTTGTTAAGCTTAAGAGACAACATCTCCATTACAATTACGAATAAGAATGGGCAGAGAGGGTCCCCCTGGCGAAGCCCTCTGTTGCTACTAAAAAACCCAACTAAAGTTTTTTTTTTTTGCTAAATTTGTTTGTATATTAATTTAGCAAAACATTGGATATTACAATGAAGATCAAGACATAGTCCTCGTCTCCCGAGAGGGATAAAACACCTGGAAATTCTAGGAAAACAAAATTACCTAACCTAAAAACATTATCCTCACAACCTGAGGTTAAGTAATTTTAAAATCAAAACACTAATAAATTAGCGGATTTTTTTAACTTAACAGGAAGCCAACTTAAATAACCAGCCCACAAGCAAATCTCACATGAGGCACAACTAACCAAATCGTGGCTTACGACCTCTGTCAAGCAGCTAGATCATACCCAAACAGTTGTGCATCCAACACAATTCAAAGTTCAAAATAGAGATGCAGCCAACAAGTAGGCGTGGGTGTCAGAAGTGCAGGCATCACATTGCCCCATAAAAGCCTTGCTAGACCACCCAAATACTTCCGGCTTACCCCAGCAAAGACCCACCGAAAAATAACACGATGACCAAAATAAACCACCAAGTCATAGCACACTAGACGTCAAAAAAGAGGATAACCAGGGCTAAAACTCAGCACAACCAAAACACCATGAATTGACTTAAAAGAAAAGAACAAAACCGAGAAGATCAATTAATGGACAACGACAAAACCAAATTGCCTCACATAGTAGAGGAACATGGGAGAAAAAAAAATAGATAACAAGTGCAACAAAGAACCCACAACTTAATAAGTCTAAGCATGTTAGAGGCACAAGATCAGCATAAATCCATATGGGGAGCAACCAACTAGTTGTGAATCCAATTTGTGAATGCATGGGGAAATTTGAAAGCAGCGAGGGTATCAAACAGAAAATCCCAACTTACTGTGTCAAATGCTTTCCTTAAATCGATCTTTAGGGCACACCTAGAAAGTCCAGAAATTCTAGTGTACCCTTTGAAAAATTCTTGAGCAATAAGGATGTTATCACTAATATTCCGTCCTTTAACAAAGGCTGATTGGGCTTTATCAATAATTAGAGGCAGCACAACTTTGAGCCAATTGGACAGGAGTTTAGAAATGCATTTGTAGATGGTGTTGCAGCAGGAAATAGGACGGAAGTCAACCATAGAGGAGGGATTTGAGCATTTAGAAATCAAGGCAAGTGTTGTGGAATTAATCCCTTTCGTGAGCCTGCTAGTAGAAAAGAAAAACTTGATAGCCTTAGTAAAGTCAGACCCAACCACATCCCAACAACCAATGAAGAAGTTAACATTAAACCCATTCGGTCCCGGACTCTTATTACGCTTCATAGAATTAAGAACTTAGAAAATCTCAGAATCAGAGAAAGGAGCACAGAGATTAGAGGCTTGGGAGGCATTAATAATTCTGGAAGGAGTGACTCCATAATTGTTGAAACTATCGTACTGTGAATCGGAGGTGTTAAATTTTTTTTGGAAGTACCCTATATCAACTGATTCAATTTGAGCTTGTTCAGTTACCACGTTACCATCATCATTTAAGATAGAGAAGATTTTGTTTGAGTTCCACCTGCTCTTCATAATATTAGCAAAGTAGCTAGTGTTACAGTCGCCCAAATTCAGCCAATTAGCTCTTGACTTTTGTTGTATGAGGATTTCCTCCCTATCAATGGCTTGCCAAAGCTGCTGAGAACATTCTTTCTCCTTTGCCAATAGATCCAAATCCAAAGGATGGCATGGAGAAGAGTTTGCACTGCATGAAGGTCTTCACAAGCCATCTTCACCAAAGAGGTCAGATTGCCAGCTGAGATATTAAGGGAGATTAAAGCCCGTTTGGAACATTTGAGTTTTCAGCAAAAACATAGAAGGGATTCCCAAGAATTGGAGTGTTCCAAGCTGAACTCATAGCCTCATGAAATCCCTTAAGAAGAGCCATATGGTTGAAGTATTGGAAATGCCTTTTTGGCTTGGAAAACCGAATACCAGTGTTGAGAAGAATCAAGGAATGATCAGAGAGACCCCGATGAGCATACTTAACATGAGATAGATCGAATTGAGAGAGCCAGGCCAAATTCCCCATAACTCGATCCAGTTTTTTAAGGACTGGGCAAGAAGGTTGGTTGTTCCACCAAGTAAACAATGGACCAGTACCACGAATATCTGCAACTTCAATGGAATTAGTGCAGTCTTTGAACTCAGCTTTAGTAATATCCCATACATCATTTGGTTGGTTTGTTTCAGTAAGATCCTTTATTGCATTAAAGTCCCCCAATAAGCACCAGCTATTACAGGGTGGGAGACTTATCAAATCATGCCAAAGGTCCCTCATTTCTATATAAGAATTAAGCCCATAAACAAAAGAAACCAAAAAAGTAGTACTAAGAAAATCTAAGGATTGCACCTTACAATGGATTACTTGGGAAGAAATAAAAACGATATCCAGTTTCCAAAGAACGGGATTCTAACCCACCCAAATCCTACCATTAGAATGGTAATCATAATTGAATGCCCATTCCCAGTTGTGGTAGAGCCTCCTGAAGATTCTAGTAGTATTTGCAGTCTTTACCCTTGTTTCAATCAAGCCGATAATAGATATATTGTAATCTTTAATAATTTGCTTAACATATGCCTGCTTAGGCTTTTTATTTAATCCTCTTATGTTGTAGGAGGCTAACATAGTTAAACTGATGGTGGTGGGGTATTACTAGCTTTACCCTTGCCTTTTCTCTTCTTAGCAGCCTTATGATTGTCCATACCTGAACCTTGTTTGTTCTTGAGATCTTTCCCTTCTTTTTCATCTATCACCTTGAGTTTATTAACAAGAAGAGGATTCATAGTAATAGGAGAATCATTGTTCGAGTCGATTATTTGATCTACTTGAGCCATAGGTGCAAAAGTGTTGGAGATGATCATTGCTCTGCTGGAAATAGGAGTAACAGATCCAGATTTTGCTCCCCTACCAACTGTTACCCAGTCATTCTGAGGAGCACCACCAGTATCTTGCAAAGCAGGTCCAAACCCTTGACCTTCAGCAGAGCCAGTTCCAATAGTCGTTGGCCTAATATTAGTCACCATTGTAAGACCCTCCACCATTACTTGCACATTATCATTTGTACCAGCCCTTGGATCATTAGGAATCCACTTGTAGTTGGCTTTGGGACACTTGAGAGGAGAGTGACCAAACACAAGGCATTTGGGGCATGAGGGGGGTTTGCTTTGATATTCAACCTCAACAGATTCAAAAGAGTACTCCGAAGAGTGATCTTGCTTTGTGGCTACTCGGATAGAAGGGGGAAGGAAAATGAGGCCTTAATTTCAATGCAAACTCTAGGAAAGTTCAGGAACTCATTCTTAGTTGTCATTTCATCCATGAAAAGAGGTTTACCAATAACACTAGCAATATAACTAATACCTTCATCTGACCAATAGGAAAGAGGAATATTGCTAAGTTTAACCCAAATATGAACTGAAATGCACTCAGTTTTTGAAAACACACCCCTTCTTTCCATTTCTGAAGAACCATGACTTTAGAAGTGAAGTGCCATGGACCTGAAGCCAACATATTGTCACAGTCCGAAATTGATTTGAATTTGAAAATGTAGTAGCCTTTGCAGTGTAGGAAAACGTGAGATAGCCCAAGATGACTCCAAAGTCTCCTAGCTGTGGGCCCAACTACCTTGTAGGGAAGGGATGAATGAAGGAAATAACCCACTAGACTAGCTGCCCAGATCTGGTTGCCTCTTTCGAGTATGTCGTCAGGAGGTATGACTGACAACTTTCCAGCATCAGAAGAAGGAGGGTGGTACGTAAGTTGCCTAGAAGCCCTGACAGTGATTTTACCTACCACATCACACCAAGATTTGGAGGCTACTTTCTCACCTTGGGCAGGTATTTCCCCTTCCTCGAGGAAAGAAGTGGGAGCTTTTGAATTTGTAGGCAGAGATGACACTAGGGGACCAGAATTGACAGGATAGAAAGAAATGGGAGTCCGTGACTGTACCACCGGCATTGGTGTTCCACCAGCCTTACCAGCCTTAGATGCCGGAGGATTCAATGGTGCTACATTGCCCAACCCAGCATTTTCACCCACACACTTGACTTGTTGAAGAGTAGCACACAGAGTAGCACCCAGGGAAGAACCGGAAGGTTCCTTTAAGGTAATACGATTAGGATTAATCTCAGAAACCTTGTGAGCAATCTGGAGGTTGACCCTCTTACCATCCGATAAGAATTCCTGAACATCATTGGAAGTAACCCCATGAGCAGTTAGAAAAGACATTAAATGCATGTTTTTCTTTCTTTCAAACAATGCTTCTTCTCTGTCTTTATGAGAGAAGTGCTAGGCAGCCGAGAAAATTTCCTTAGCATTGGCCCCCATTACACAACCGATATCCATTTTAGATTGCAAAGCATTTGAAGTAGAGTCATCTAAGCTTATGATGGTACTAGTATTACCTAGAAAAGGATCTGACTCCCCCCATATCCTCGACACCAACCGGAGTAGGTAGAGAGGCCGGAGAGCTTGGTCGAGAAACACCAAACTCAGCAAAGAGGTCTATAGAAGGACTGCTGACTGAGTTCCCTACCAAGAGATGGTTATGACTAACCATAATGTAAACAGAGGTAAGGAAGAGAAAGAGAGGGGAGTGGAGAAGCTACCAAGGCTAGAAAGAGTGCAACAAAGGAGGAGAAGAATGATGGAAGGATGTAAGAGATCAGTCAAACCCAGAGAGTAGGTATGAAAATTTAGAGAGAAGGCAGAGAACCAGAACTAGAGAGAGAAAGGCCATCATCTGTTGCTTAACAAGAATTTCTGTCAAGCAACGAATTGACGAAACATATAACTATTGGACACAAAAACCCATTTCGTATAACTTACAAATGATGAAGATAGATTTAAAGACTCTAGGGACCCTCGTGAAGATAATGAATATACGATTAGAATCGATTTTAATCTATAAAGTTAAAGTCGCTCAAGCTACAGACCTGGAGCTAATGAATAAGAAGAATGAGTTATTCTAAAAGCAAGAGTTGATGAACAGAGGAAATCTCAACCCTCGATTTAATTGGCCCATTTAAAATTCTCGATCAAGTAGGAACTGTGGCCTATAGACTCCCTTTACCGCTAAGTATGCCGTGTGTTAATAACATTTTTCACGTATTGATGTTACGTAAATATGTGGAAGACCTCAACCACATTATTGAGTCAGAACCGGACGAAATAGCGAAAGATTTAACGTATGAAGAGGTTCCTGTTCAAATCTTGGATAAGAAGGATCGTATTCAACACTCAAAGATTATACCTCAAGAGTTAGAATTTGACGAAGTGTCCTCATTTGTTCGATATACCAGGTACGTACGTAAATTTCGAGGGAGAAATTTCATAAGGAGGGGAGATTGTAAAATCCCAAATTTTACGAATAAAGATTTAATTTTCTCGAAATATTTTTTTTCAAAATTATGGTGTGGATTTGAGATAATGTTATAGTTGTGGGTAATATTTAGAAATTTTGAAAGGTACGCAAGTTGTTATATAATATTCGATTGGTCGGGGAATATTCGTTTTAAATTCGTACGACAACACAATCATTGGTGGATCCCACAACGGAATTATTGTCGGATTGAAAAAATGACAAAATATTTTATGAAAATAACGGCGGAAGTTTTACCGTTAGCTGTTGAAACACCCGGTGTTAAAAGTACAGTAATACGCGTGGTTGCATAGTAGCACACGGTTTTGATTATTGATGCTTACGTGAGAAGTCACTCAGTTTTGTTCAAATATTGCTATAGTAATTGTTGCATAGTATCTCACGTTATTTGATTCAATTATTGTCGATATTTTATATATTATTAAATTAATAATTGAGATAACAAAGTTATTAATATTATTATTTCCAATATTAAAGATGTCTAGAAGTTCTGCTAAGGAGAGGTTTGGTCACCTAATTGCGCGCCAATAAAGAGAATTCCTTATTGGAAAGCCCCCTCTTTCCTGGGAACGACCTGATCGATTAATATTGTGAATTATAATAAAGGTGATAAGTTTTGTTTTATTATTATTATAAATGTAATAAAACAGAAAACTTTTTATAAAGTTTTATTTTATTTGATTATAAATAGAATATATTATATTTTATTATGCATAGTGTTTGCGTGTTTGTATAGTGCATGCATAGTGTTTGCATAGTAAAATCTTTTTATATAAAACAAAATACTTTTATAAAGTTATTCATTTTATTAGATTATAAA
Source organism: Panax japonicus (assembly GCA_020205505.1). Taxonomy (NCBI): domain Eukaryota; kingdom Viridiplantae; phylum Streptophyta; class Magnoliopsida; order Apiales; family Araliaceae; genus Panax; species Panax japonicus. The sequence continues at coordinate 39,218,339 of CM035110.1, read as the reverse complement.
TAGAATATAATATATTTTATTTAAAAGATTTTGTTTTATTAGAATATTTTATTAATACTGCATAGTAAATGAATATGGACCGTCCGTTTAAAAGTAAATCAATATGGACCATTCATGAATTAGTTACTATTTAGTCCATTCTCCTATAAATAGAAGCTCATTCCTTCATTATTTCTTACGAATTCACTGAAACTCTAGAGAGAAAGAAGAAAAGTATTCTGCTACTTCACTACTCCTATATCCAATTTCTTCTAAGGTAAGGGGTATTATTCTTTTGTATTCATGAAGAAAGTTATTTTTTTTCAATACTCGTAAGGGGTATTATTCTTTCGTATTCATAAAGAGAGTTATTTTCTTTCAATACTCGTAAGGGGTATTATTTCTTTCGTCTTCATGAAGAGAACTTATGTTATTCCATTCTTTATTATTCTGTTGGAATAACCTGTATACGCGGACTACCCTATACTTGGTGAAATTTTTCTGTTATTCCATTCTTTATTATTCTGTTGGAACATCTTGTCTGTGTGATCTATCGCATGCCTGGTGAATTCTATTGTTATTCCGTTCTTTATTATTCTGTTGGAATAACCTGTCTGTGCGGTCTATCGCATGCCTGGTGAATTCTGTTGTTATTCCATTCTTTATTATTCTGTTGGAACATCCTGTCTGTGCAGATTACACATGACCTTGTTCCATTCTTTATTATTATAATATCCTGTCTATGCGAATTATGCATGACCTGGTTCCATTCTTTATTATTCTGTTGGAATGTCCTGTCTGTGCGGATTACGCATGACCTGGTTCCATTCTTTATTATTCTGTTGGGAATAACCTGTCTGTGCGGTCTATCGCATGAATGGTGAATTCTTCTGTTATTCCGTTATTTATTATGTTGTTGGAATAACTTGTCTATGTGGATTACCGCATGCATGAGGAATGATCATTTGTATTCATTCTTTATTAACTTGTGGAAATGATCAGTCTACGTGGATTACCGCATGAAGGGCAAAAATCCATTTGCAATATAGTCTATTCTACTCAGTTGGTTAAAGTTTTGGCTTCTATACTCCATGAAATTAGTAGAATATCCTGGATATTTGCGCTTCATCCAGTATCTTTTCATGGAAATATTATTCTGAGCATTCTTGAATTTTACTCCACAAAGCAGTATCATGTTGACAATTTAGATGTTATTGAGTTCAGGATAAATTAACTTATAAATCTTTAAAATTTATTCTTGAACTTGTTTTATTGAATTGTCATCATCCTCATGCTTATATTATGTTGAAAGTCATCTGTGGCCTGTAGTGCATAGATGGACTTGGTATGATTATAACCAGGGATTATTCGGTATAATCATGACCGTAATGTTATAAATGATGTGGAAAAAGTCCTCATTAGCCCGTAGTGCATTGATGGACAATTTTTGGTATGATTATGGCTATGGATTCTCTTCGGCCAAGGGTGCAAAGATGAATTATTTTATGGCATGATTCATGACCATTGATGAATACACGAATATCCTTGGCCCGTATTGTATGGATAATTTGTGGTTGATATACTAATGAATATCCTTGGCCGTAGTGCAGGGATGATGTGGATTATATATTAAGCTGAGTCTCAGTGATAAAAGTGATGAAAAACCTTTTAAATCATAGAAAATAGTAGATTTTATTCTCTACTTGGCTCTTTTAATGGATTGTTTGTTCCGCTGCAGTTAAACTTGATGTTTGTTATATTGTATCAGTTTAACACTGTTAAAGGCTAATGATAATTTATTCTGCATTATCTTAGTCATAATATTTCTTACTGGGCTAGTTAAGCTCACCCTTTTGCTTTCATTGTTCTCTTCAGGAAATGAGAACGTATCAGGGACTAGTCGGGGAACGGAGTGACGGTCTAGATGATAACATTAGTAGTCCTCACTATTCTATGAAATAGTGTGTTAATAAATGTATTGAGGACTTATTTTGAGTTGAAATACTGTCTAGAAGACAATATTTGTATTAAAACTCACGACTCATGTTGTATATTTAAGATTGTATTTGTATTATGTACCATGTATTTGGCGACTCAGAATAGGTGATGTATACCTATTTTGGGGGCGTCACAGTGGTACTCCCTATTGCTGTTGATTATCAAAGCAGACCCCCAGCATGCCAAGCTTGCAATGTTTTTGGTCACTCCTCCTTGAAATGCCCAAAATCCAACTTCCAGTGGATTCCCAAGGCTGCCCTTCCTGGTAATATTATCTCTCGTCCCCTGCCTCCCTCTATGCAAAACCCTATACCGGCTAAGTCTTCTGATCCCGTTATTATCAGGCCTTCGGGCGAACTGACTCCTGATGGTTCGGAGTGAGTTATAGTCTCTAAAGGGGGCAAGCCCTCTGCTTTGGCCGGTAGTTTTTCTCCTACTGGATGTAAGTCTACTGGAAACTCCTTCTCCCCTCTAGCAGGCCTGACGTGCTGTGTTCAGGCCCAATCTGACATTGAATCCTCTATCGCCCACAACCCTCTTGTTGACAAGCTTAAATTGGTTGATGAAAAGGACTATAAGGATATGAGACAGAAATCCAGAGCTGGGAAAGAACTCTCAAAGTCGGCCAAAAAGAAACTCAAAGGTCAGGGAGTTTCTTCAGCTCTAACCTAAATTATGTTAACATCTTATAATATCAGAGGTCTTAATAAAAAGTCAAAATAGGCTTATGTTCGTCAAATGATTTCTGAAAATAATATCTCTTTTATTGGGTTGCTTGAAACTAGAGTCAAGAAGCAAAACTACTCTAGAATTTCTAATTATGTATGTAGGAATTGGAACTGGGTTTGTAACTATGACCACCATGTTAATGGTCGCATCTGGGTAGGTTGGAATCCAAATTTTTGGAATGTGGATGTCCTTTTTGTTTCATCCCAATTAATTCATTGTAAAGTCAAGCAACTCAATAGTAATTCTAGTAGTTTTTTTTGTATCTATTGTGTATGGGCTGAACTCTATTGTTGAGAGGAGGGAACAATGGAATGCTTTATCTTCTCTTAACATAAATCAATGTTGGTGTATTTTGGGCGACTTTAATGCCATAAGAGACCTAGTCGAATCTAACAGGGTGGATGATTCTTGGAATTACGGTATGGAGGACCTAAGGGATTGTATGGAACAAATTGGGGCTGAGGACATCAGAGGGGTTGGCCCTCTTTTCACTTGGTGGAATAATCAAGTTGAACACCCTATTCATAGGGAATTGGATAGGGCTTTAGGCAATGCAGACTGGTTCTCTTCTTTTCCAAATGCTATGGTTACCTTTGGGCCTAGGGGCATTTTTGACCATTCTCCAGTTATTCTCAATATTGAATCTCCTCTTGTCACCCACAGGAAGCCCTTTTCAAATCTTTAATCATCTTTCATAGCTCGATGGGTTCTTGGATTGTGTTGCTGATGTATGGAACAGTCCTGTGCATGGTAACCTATTCTTTATTTTCTCTGAGAAATTAAAATTGACTAAAAAGGCCTTGATCTCCTTGAACAGACTCTCAGGAAATGTTATTTCTTCTATCAAACTTGCTACAGATGCCCTCCACCTTTCTCAAATCCTTCTTCAAGGTAATCCTCAGGATGTGGCTCTCATTGATTCAGAAAGAATCTGTCTCAAATCTCTCTGGCAGGCTCTTGAAATGGAGGAGGCATTGATTGACCAAAAGTCTCGGGTTACTTGGCTCACTACTGGGGACCGTAATACTAAGTTCTTCTCCAATATGGTAAAAAGTAGATGGAATTCTAATAAGATCCTCTCGATAAAGAATGAGGATGGAGTGCTTATACATGGCCAATGAGATGTGGAATTAGTTGCTACTAAGTATTTCCAGCAACTTTTCAATCCTGATCCTGTCCCTATTGAGCTTCCGGCTATGGATTTCTCTCCTACTAAATTCATTAGCCCTGGGCAGGCTGCTCTCCTCACTGTTCCCATCACAGATGAGGAAATTTTCTCCACCTTTAATTCTATGAAGAAGAATAAAAGCCCGGGTCCGGATAGGTTTAACATAAATTTCTTCTCTCATTGCTGGGATCTTGTTGGGAAGGACTTCTCAAATCTTGTCAAACATTTTTTTGCTACAGGTTATATGCCAAAGGGTATTAACTCTACGACCATTGCTCTTATTCTAAAGTGTGGAAATCCATCCGAAATGTCTGATTTTTGACCCATTTCATGCTGCAACACTATCTAAAATGCATCTCTAAGATCCTTGCAAGCCGGCTAAAGGCGGTCCTGCCCACTATCATTAGCCAATCTATATCTATTTTTATTAAGGGAAGGAATATCAATGATAATATACCTCTCGCTCAAGATCTTTTAAGGAAGTATCATAGATCTTCTGGCCCTCCTCGCCGTGCTCTTAAAATTGACCTTCGAAAGGCTTTCGATACTGTAAATTGGGATTTTTTCCTCTCCTCCATGCAACTATTCAGGTTCCCTCCTATCTTCATTAGATGGATTCGTGCATGCATCTCTACTACTATGTTCTCCATCAAGGTCAATGGTTCCCTTGCTGGTTATTTTGGGAGTACTAGGGGTCTTAGACAAGGTGACCCTCTTTCCCCATACTTATTTGTTCTTATCATGGAAATGTTGTCAACTAAGATATCTGCGGGTGCTATGGTCACGGATTTCAAATTCCACTGGCGAACTAAAGAGGGCAAGCTCACACATCTCTTCTTTGTGGATGATATCCTTGTCTTTTGCCATGCTAGCATCAAATCTGTTAGCATCATTATTTCTTGCATCCAATTTTTCTCTGTCTTTTCTGGCCTCATTCCTAATGTCCACAAAAGCCAATGTTTTTTGGCAAACACTGAACAGAGGACATCCACTTCTATTCTCTCTCTGCTTGGGTTTCAAGTGGGTACCCTTCCTATCAAATTCCTCAGGGTCCCTCTTATCTCATCAAAGCTTTCTTACAGTCTTCCTCTCATTCATCGCATCACTTCTAGAGTTACATCATGGACTTCCATTGCCTTAGCCTATTCTGGTCGTCTTCAACTCATCAAATCTGTTTTGTTCTCCACCCAATCTTTCTGGAGTGCACATTTCATTTTTCCCAAAGCGGTGTTTAGAGTTATTCAATCCACTTTGTGTAGGTTCCTTTGGAAAGGCCCCTCTTTGGGAAAATTTGGGGACACATGTTGCATGGCATAAGCTCTGTCTCCCTGTCTCTAGGGGGGGTTAGGGCTAAAGAACATCATTGAATGGAATAAATCTCTGGTTATGATGCACTTGCTTAATATCATCCGAGTTGATTCGACCTCCCTATGGGCAAATTGGATCAACAGCACTGTGTTGAAAGGGAGAAACCATTGGAATTATCGGGCCCCCACAGACTGCTCTTGGATCTGGAAACAAGTCCTCAAGCTTAAACCAATGGCTAGAAATCATGTTTCATACTTTGTTGGTAGTGACTCTCACACGAGTTTATGGTTTGACCCCTGGATAAATGGTAACCCTATTAACCCTAGTCAGACTCTGCTGGCCAACTCTGGGCTTTCATTTAAGGCCAAAGTGGCGGATATCATTTTTGATTCCTCTTGGTTACTTCCCCCGAGTTTCCACCATGAGATGCTTGAACTTAGAAGTCTCATTGAGGCTCAGCCTATCCATCCTCACTCTAATGACCTCATTGAATGGAATGGTCTTTCTCTCTCGAACCTCAAAGCTCGACACGTTTGAGATATCATTCGAACCAAAAAGTCTACACCTATTTGGCACAAAATTGTTTGGCACAAACTCTATGTCCCCCGTTTCTCCTTTATCTTGTGGTTGGGATTCCTTAGAAAACTTCCTACTAATGATATTACTAGGCACTACTCGTCTAACAGAACTTCCCCTTGCCCTTTTTGTCAGCAGCATGATGAAAGTTTTGACCATCTATTTTTCGATTGCCCGTACCCTTATTCCATTCTGCAGAAAACTGTTGAATTAGGTGATTGGTCTAACGTTCCCATGGACTGGACTGGTGTCTCTTCGTCCATTATCTCTTTCCAAGGTAGGAAAATCTTAAAGTTAATCCTTTATCTTACCTTTGCTGCTACTTTCTACAAGATTTGGGAGGCGAGAAATATAAAGACTCATTCGGATAAGCTTATCCCCCCATCCATTGTTGCTAAGGACACTGTCAATATCATCAAATCTAGGTTGTCCTCTTCTACTCTTTTTATCAAAGCATCTCACTCTTCTCCTTATTTTTGCAATTGGTTACTTTGATCTTGTTATTGCTGTTGTGTCTCACTGCCACGATCTTTTTGTGGTCTGATTTGGAGCTGGGTGGCCTTGCCACGAGCTAATTGAACTTGGGGCTGATGGTTGTTTGGAGCTGTTGGCTACTATTGCCATGAGCTATTTGTTTTCTGCTACTGTTGTGTTCTTCTTCTGCTGTAGCAACATTGTATTGTGTTTTGCAGGATTTAATATGAAGTGGGGAAGTTTGCCCTTGGGGAAGTTTAATGCTAAATGCTTCATTTCCTTCTGCTGGATTTGGGTTAGGCCAACTGGTGCCTTTGGGGTACTGCTGGTTTTGGGTTAGGCCAACTGGTTGCCTATAGATCTGCTACTGCTGGCTGCAGCGGGATATCTTTTTGGTGGTTGGTTTTCCTATGGTGCTGGTCTATGCTTAGTGGTTGGGTATATTTAGGTTAACTGCTCTGGCGCTGGTTTGGCTGCTAGCCTCTAGGGTGCAGGCTTTTTGGGCTAGGCTGTTGTCTTCTGCTGTTTAGCTGGGTCAACTGGTTTGCCGGTTGTTTTTGGATTGCAGGTTGGGTAGGTTGCGGGTTGATTTGCGTGGGCTATTCGTGGCAGCAGGACCTGTACTGTTCTCAGGCGAGCTGCTGACTGGGTTGGGGTCATATGGGTCTGCTGTACTCTGTTGTGCTCTGTTGTGCTCGCCACTTAGGCATGAAATTTCTTTATTGGGCAAGGTGGGGCTGAGCTTGCCACTTGATAACAACTGCTCCTCGGATGTTGGGCGAGGCTGAGTTTGGGCGAGGTGCTGCACTGCACTCTATGAGGATTGGAGCTGCACTGCTCTTTTTGGGCGAGGTGTTACACTTCACTTCTACACTTCATGGGTCTCACACCGGCTGCATGGTCGACTGTTTTGACTTGGCTAGTTGTTTGCTTCTGTTGCTTCCTTAGCTGGTGGAAATGTCATATGATGCTAGCCTATGCTTTCCTTTAGTTAGTGGTCTCTTCCGTGTAACCATTTAGCTAGAGTTTCTGTAATGAATAGTTGGGTTATGCACTCTATGTATTAATGACAGGTTTAGTATTGTTTGGCTATGGGCCTGCAATTTTATATAGTCATGACATCATAAGGCATGTCCTATGATGTCTATGCTATATTCTGATTGGGGTTTTTTTCCAATCTTTTGTTCCTTTTTTTTCTATACAGTTTAAATTTAGCAACAAAAAAAAAAGAATCAACAAGATTTATAAACAGTGGAGGTAACGAAGGTTTCTACTAACGAAGTTTCAACCAATAAGTCAAAGTCTAACTTCTCTGGGGTCAAATTTAAACGTTGAGCGCAAGCAAGAGAGATAAAATAATGGGTAGAATTGGTATCTAATAAACTTCGCAAGAATTTATAATTAACTAACTCGTGCTAACTTCGTCCGGGTTACTCGCTTTTTGAGAAGTCGCGAAAAACGCTCTTCCTGAAACCACCGACTTTATTTTGTCCGTATCCACCTTTGGTGCCACCGTCCCAGCTGGACTTGACTTTGGTGCACGACAAAATCGGGCTAGGTGACCTTCTTTTCCATAATTGTAGCATTCTTTGGACTGCATCACACAGTTTGGACTGATATGTCCCTCCCCTTCGCATTTGAAACATACAATTGGTGGTCATTCTCCTTCCTTAAAAATGGGAGTTGGTGCTGCTGTCTTTCCATCGTTGTTGAACCTTCTCTTCTTGAAATTTCCACTCCTATTATCTTGTCCATGATTACCACCGAAGTGGTTACCATTCTTGGCATGATAATTTCCCCCACGATGGTTATCATTGTTCAGATGGCTGTTGCCACCGGTACAATTATTATCGTGTTGTTGCTCGTTATCCTTTCGTTGGGCTGGCTCATTATCGCGCTCCAATAATTGAGCCCTATTCACTATATCTGAATATAAACAAAGTTTGTGAGAAATGAGGTATTGACATATATCGGGTTTGAAATCTCTTAGAAACATTCGCGTCATTCGCTCCTCATTATTGACCAAATGGGATGCAAATCGGGATAACTCCGTAAATTTTGCCTCGTATTGCGACACGGTCATATTGTTTTGCTCCAACTTGATGAGTTTTACCTCCTTCATGTGACGAATACTTTCAGGAAAGTACTTGTCGTTGAATAGCTCTTGGAACTTCTCCCAAGACATCTTGAGTGCGTCAGGCTGGGTACTTTTTACAGATTCCAACCAGTAATCTGCTTCTTCACGCAACATAAAGGTGGAAAAGGGAACCTTTTGTTCCTCAGAGCATCCCAAGACATCAAATATCTTGGTGATCTGCTTTAACCACGTCTTCGCCTTAAGTGGTTCTGGCTTTCCCTAAAACTTCGGTGGTCCCAGCTCCTTGAACTGCTTAGCGGTGACCACCCGAGAGTTGCCAGTGTTTCCACCTGCATTTTGAACAGGAGTCTCTCTCGCCTAATGTTGCATGAATTGCATAAAGCCTCTAAACATCCCATCGTTCATCATCTGATCGGTGTTGTTATTTACCTGAGGATTATTATCATCCTGTTACACATTTTCCTGGGTATTGATCGTTGGTGACTCAACGGTCTCATTTGCTTCATTGCTGATCTCAACATTTTCAGATGCCATTTTCAAATACTGTCACAAAACAAGGGTTAATTAACATATCACATATTATCCCTATACTATGACCGACCAATTAAATACCAAATAAACTTAGGTAGGTCATACTAGCGAAGGAATTCCTCGTCTCTCCCCTCCTAGTTCTTGTCTCACATCTCAGCCAGGGATCATATCCCTAAGCTTTGATACCAACTGTGACGCCCCCAAAACAGGTATACATCACCCATCTTGAGTCACCAAATACATGGTATATAAATCAAATACAAACTTAATTATACAACTGTCGTGTACAATACGACAAAACATAGTTTAGAGTTTAAACAAGAATATTGCCTTCTAGACAATATCCACTCTCAATGGAATCTTCATTTCAATTATTATCACACTATTTCACAGAATAGTGAAGACTACTAAAGTCACTTATCCTGGACCATCACTCCATTTCCCGACTCGTCCCAGCTATATTCTCATTTCCTGAAGAGAACAATAAAAGAAAAAGGGTGAGCTCAACTAGCCCAGTAAGAAATATTATGACTAAGATAATGCAGAATAAATTTTCCTTAGCCTTCTACAGTATAACAACTGATAGAATATAGACAACAAGTTTTAGATCAACAACTACATCAGAATAAGCAATCCATTAAAAGAGTCAAGTAGAGCATAAAATCAACTATCTTCTGTGAATTAAAAAGTTTTTCTTCAACTTTATCACTGAGACTCAGCTTAATAAATAAACCACATCATCGAATCATCCCTGCACTAGGCCAAGGATATTCATGTAATAATCAATGGTCATGACTATACCGAATAATCCCTAGTCATAATCATACCAACAACTGTCCATCAATGAACTACATGCCAATGAGGACTTTTACCACATCATTTGTAACATTACGGGTCATGATTATACCGAACGATCCCTGGTCATAATCATACCAATCAACAGTTCATCTATGCACGTAAGCCAAAGATGACTTTCATCACAATATAAGCATGAGGATGATGACAATGATATAAGAATTCAATAAAACAAGTTCAAGGATAAATTTTAAAGACTTTAATAATTTAATTTATCCAGAATTCAATAATGTTCAAATTGCCAACATGATACTGCCTTGTGGAGTAAAATTCAAGAATAATTTTCATGTATCAAAAATAATTTAGACAGAAAAGAAATATATTTTTCGGGTGAATAGTACCCCGTGAATAGTACTTCAGAAATAGTACCCCGTGAATAGTATTTCGATATGAAAAGTGCTCCAAATACCTGAGTGAATAATATTCAGATGAATAGTAATCGGGTGAATAGTAACCCATGAATAGTAACTCGTGAATAGTACTATGATATGAAAAGTGTCCCGAATACCCGAGTGAATAATATTTGAGTGAATAGTAACTGGGTGAATAGTAACCCATAAATAGTAACTCATGAATAGTATTCCGGCATGAAACGATCAATAATTATCAAGAAAGCTCATAATAATATTTCTATGAAAAGATACTAGATGAAGCGCAAATATCAAGAATATTCTACTAATTTCATGGAGTATAGAAGCAATACTTTAACAGAATGAGGGTATAATCAGGAATATGAAACGAAATAATATAACTCACATACTATAGAGTATGGAAGAAAATATTATTTCAACGAATACTGAAAAATATAATATCCCTTATCTCAGAAGAAGACTGAATACTGGAATAGTGAGGTAGCAGACTTCTCTTCTTCTTTCTCTCTATAGATTCTCTATCTATAGCTTCTCTCTCTATAATTGCTCTTGTGAGACTTAATGAATTGGTGAGAATGAAGGAAGAATGGGCTTATATTTATAGGAAAATATAGTTTCGATAATTGCACGTTTTGGGGCTCGAAATATTACAATATAATACCTTCATCTTTTCCTTCATTTTTAATTTAGCCCTGCAAGTATTATCAAACTTGCACCACCTCCCCTAATAGTATATCATGTGAATCAATAGTACAATCATGTGAATCAATAGTTCTATACATGTGAAAATACGAATTACAGTATAGTACCTCCATCTATACCTCCATTTTTAACTTAGTCATGCAAGTATTATCAATCTTGCACCACCTCCCCTAATAGTACATGAATGTGAATCAATAGTACACACATATGAATAAATAGTTATAAGCATGTGAATTAATAGCAATTAATTGCTCATTTATCCGATTAATTATCCGATTGGTCAGTATAACTTCCAGACCTCAATTATTATCGAAATAAATGTCAATTTCCACTAACACTAATAATCCCAACACAATGAAACTATCAATTTCATCTTTAATCAACACGAACTTATTCATCATTAATATTATAACTCACAATATTTAACAACCAGGTCGTTCCCAGGAAAGAGGGAGCTTTTTGATAAGGATTTCTCCTTATTGGCGCGCAATTAGATGACCAAACCTCTCCTTGACAGAACTTCTAGACATTGTCAATATTGCAAATAATAATATGAATAACTTTGTCGTCTCAATTATTGATTTAATAATATAAAATATTATGCAGATGATACTGTGACAATAGTTGAATCAATAATATGAGAGATATGATGCAGTAATTACTGTAGAAATAATTGAGTATAATTGAGTGACTTCTTTCGTAAGCATCAATAATCAATACCATGTGCTACTATGCAACCACGCGTATTACTGTACTTTTACTACCGAGTAGTTCAACAGTTTTTTTCGTCGTTATTTTTATAAAAAGATAATTCTGTCATTTTTTAAATACGACAATACTTCCGTTGCGGGGTCCACCAATGATTGTGTCGTCGTACGAATATTTCCTATTAAAACGAATATTCCCTGACCAATCGAATATTTTATAACAACTTGCATACTTTGCAAAATTTATAAATATTACCCACAACTATAACATTATCTCAAATCCACACCATAATATAAAAAAATATTTCGAGAAAATTAAATCTTTATTCATAAAATTTGGGGTCTTACAATAGGGGTATTATCATGTCATTTTCTTTAATTAACCCTTGTTTTGTGGCAGTATTTGAGAATGACAGCTGAGAACGTTAACAATGGCAAAACAATCCAAGGTCGGTTGCAATGTTTCTCTCTCTGGATTTATGCTCTACCCTCTCTCTAGACCTTTCAAATTTCCTCCCGCCCCTAGGACTTACCTATCTTTCCTGGCTCCTTCTCTCTCTCTCTCTCTCCTCCTCCGTCCTCCCTCTCAACTCCTCCTCCTCCCCTCCCTGCTCCCCTCTTGTTCTCCAGCTCCTTCCTGTTTAGGCTCCCCTCCTCCTCTCGCACACTGTGGTTAGCCACTCTCATCTATCAGCTAGTAACACTGAAAGCAGTCAGTCTCGTGACTTATTTGCTGAATTTGGGGTCTCTAACCCAAACTCGCCAACTGCTCCTTCCCACTTGGCTTTCAGCAGTGATGGCATGGCAGAGTCAGACTGTAACCCTATCCCTCTGGCTCTTAGTCAGAGTTCGGAGGAATCCACTGCTTTGGAATTTGTTCATGAGGTTAATATTGGTCTAGCTCTGGGCGATAACGCAAAAGAAATCTTTCAAGCTGCCCATCATTTCTCTCTCAAGGATCGTGATGAAGCGATGTTTGAGCGCAAAAAAAATCTCCATCTTATGGATTTCCTCGCTGCACATGGTGTCCCTCTTACTACTATTCAAGATTTTATAAAGGAAGGGAAATTATCTGATTTTGGTAATGGCCGGAAGGTGTTCGTTTCAAGTTCTCCTCCTTCTGCCCTAGTTAAGGGAGAGACTACTAAAGCTGGTTTGCTGAACCATGGAACAGGGATGGAGCTTGGGGCTCCCCTGAACTCTAAGGCGCAAGACATTTATGTTGCTGAAGAAGGTGAGATCATACCAGGTCCGGCTTCTGGTATGCCTAAAACTTGGAGTAATGTGGTCCCACAGAATGCTGGGAAGTTCTCAAGATCTCTCTCTTTTCACCCTCCTAAAACTTCTAATGGGTCTCCTTGTCCAACCCCCTGATGAGTTACTTATACGTGGGAACCAGATCTGGTCCTCAAGCTTAGTTGGATACTTTCTCCACTCAACTCTTCCTTACAAGGTTGTTGAACCAATAGCCAGAAGACTTTGGGGTAACCTTGGCTTATCAAAGATTTTCCTTCACAGTAAGGGTTACTACATCTTCAAGTTCAACTCCGTTGCTGAGCGTGATATAACATCTTTGCCTCTGGGCCATGGCATTTCGCCTCAAAATCTATTGTGCTCCAGAAATGGCAGGAGGGATAGAGTTCTCTAAATCGGATTGTGCTATTTATACTATTTGGGTAATGCTAAACCAAATCCCATTGTCCTACTGGTCTGATGAAGGTATTAGCTACCTTGCTAGCGCTATTGGGAAACCTTTGTTTTCGAATGAGATGACCTCAAAGAATGAGTACATGACCTTTGCTCGAGTTTGTATTGAAATTTCTGCTTCATCCTCCTTCCCTTCCTCTATTAAAGCTATTGTGATTAACTCGAAGAATCATGAGAAGATGTCTGTCAATGTTGATGTGGAATACCAAAGCTGCCCCCCTTCCTGTCCTTCCTGTCAAGTTTTTGGACATTCTCCTCTTAAATGTCCTAAGGCAAATTTCAAATGGGTTCCCAAAGCCCCTTCTGCTGGTAATACCATTCTGACCCCTTCTGCTGGCCTTGGTGTCATCCCTGGTCCTTCCTCAGCTTCCATCTCTGACCCTATCTCTCTGCCTAGGACATCTTCTAATGATTGGATTACTGTAACCTGAGGTATCAAAGCTGGGAATGACTCTATTAACTTGTCCCCTTCACTGGCTTCTACTCTTATGGCAACTACAAATTCTTTTTCCCCTATAGCCTTTGATTCTGGTCCTCAAGAAAAGACAGATTCTGAATCTCCTGCTGCCCACAATCCTCTTCTCTCCAAGCTGAAGGTTATCGATGAGAAGGAAGGGAAGGATCTAAAGAAAAAATAGAACTTTGCCAATGAAAATCCTCAAGCTGCTAAGAAGAGGAAAGGAAAAGGGAAAGCTGGGCACACCCCTTAATAATCTCATGTTAGCTTCCTATAACATTAGAGGTATAAATAAAAAGCCCAAGCAGGCTTATGTCAAGCAAATCATTGCTGCAAATAAAATATCCATTTTGGGATTATTAGAAACTAGAGTTAAAGTGCATAAAGCCTCTCGAATCTCTAGGAGTATTTGCCCCCACTAGAACTGGGCTTTCAACTATGATTTCCACAGCAATGGCAGAATCTGGGTTGGATGGAATCCAACCATTTGGAATTTGGATATCCTTTTTGTTTCCTTCCAGGTCATTCATCGCCAGGTGCAATCTATTGCCTCTCATAATACTACTTTTTTTATCTCCTTTGTTTATGGGTTGAATTCCTATGTGGAAAGAAGAGCTCTCTGGAGTGATTTACTACCTCTTTCCTCTATGGGTAGCTGGTGCCTTATGGGCGATTTCAATGTCATAAAAAATCTATGTGAAACTAATCAAGATGATTTGTGGGATATTGGTATGGAGGAATTTAGGGACTGCATTCTATCAATTGGGGTTGATGATGTTCGTGGTATTGGGCCTCTATACACCTGGTGGAACAGCCAAACAACTAGACCCGTGCACATGAAGCTAGATAGAGTTCTGGGAAATTCTGATTGGTTTTCCTACATCTCTCACTCCCTTGTTACCTATGCCCCTAGAGGCCTTTCTGACCACTCGTTGATCTTGCTTAACATTGGAGTTCAGGCCTACTAGTCCAGAAGATAATTCCAATTCTTCAATCATATGTTACTCCTTGGTGGCTTCAAAGATTGTGTCTCCAATGCCTGGAATACCACTATCTATGGAAACCCCTTCTTCGTGTACACTGAGAAACTAAAAAGAACAAAAAAGGCCCTTATCTCTCTTAACAGTGCTGCTGGGAACCTAACCTCTTCGGTCAAACTTGGTAAGGATGAACTTCACTTTGTCCAGTCCTTGCTCCATGACAGGCCTCTTGATGTTGATCTACTGGAAAAGGAGAAATGTTGCTCTCAACTTCTCTGGGCGGCAATAGAGAGAGAGGAAGTTCTCCTCCAACAAAAATCAAGGGCTACTTGGCTGGCTTTGGGGGATAGGAACTCTAGTTTCTTTGCAAACATGATAAAAATTAGGTGGAACACCAACAAAATTTTCTCTATCCAGAATAAAGAAGGTACCCTTGTTCATGGCCAAGAGGAAGTAGAGTCAGTAGCTATTGACTATTTCCAATCTTTATTCAACTTTTTATTCAGCTATTCAGTTTGAGAATTTTGGCCTATTCCCCCATAACAAGGTAAGCTCCGATCAAGCATTAATGCTTGCTGCACCAATTTCGGATCTGGAAATCTATAAAGTTCTAAATACTATGAAACGGAACAAAAGCCCAGGGCCGGACGCCTTTAATGTGAACTTCTTCATCAATTGTTGGGATATTGAGGGCACTGACTTTACTCAAGCTGTTAAATACTTCTTCTCTTCAGGAAGGCTGACCAAAGGAATTAATTCAATTGCCCTTGCACTCATTCCTAAATGCTCTAACCCCAATTCCATGGCTGATTTCAGGCCCATTTTCATGTTGTAACTGTTGATCGATTTCGCAATCAATGAATACATACAAGTATACACGGTCAACAAGTAATAAAGTGAAAGTAGAGTATCGTTCACACGAGGAATTATTTAATAAAAATTACCAAATACTAACTCTTAACCAAATCAATTTTATTTAAACAACTGTAAATTGTGATTTTTCTAATTAAGAAAACTAAATTAACAATTAAAAGAAATTATTCTAAAATAAATCAAATAAACAAAATTAAGATTTTAATGAATTCAGATAAATAAGGATTAAAACTTCAATATCCCCAATTATGAACTCTAAATCAATTATCCAATTATCCCAATATTTATGCCTACTGGATTGTTAACAGGAATTCTCAAATGCCAAAAGTCCTTTTCCAAGTGATTAATTGCCTTCTATTTAATCCAGATTAATCTAGCTATATTCCTATGCAAAATAATTGAATTAAACTCTTTTCAATCCCAAGTCCTTATGTGTTACATGCTGTGAACAGATATTTCCATTCAATTCACAAACCTAATTATTCACTTTGTAAATAACTAAGTCACATGTTATCATGCCCAGTTCTAACCCTAGAATTCCTCTTTCAATTCCTTCTAGAGTAACAAGGTAATTACTGATCAGATAATTAATCAATAAGCATAAGGCAAGATAAACAATTCACTTTGACACAAATAATTGGAATAAATCAAATAACTAATTTATAGCCATAAAAGGTTCAATTGAAATCTTAATAAAAGAGTTAGTTCATAAATAATGAATTAAAACCAAGAATCCACAATTGAATAGACATTAAAAGATAAAAGTATGATAAGAGAAGAGAATAAAATCTGTTGTCAGCAAATCTGATGCTCCCCTCTTGCTCTTGCTCTTGATCTTCAGTGTTCTTCAATTTGCTTCAATCTTCAATGGCTAATTAACAACTAGGGTTTATATTCTAATCTAATGGAGTGTTTTATCTAGTCTAATCTATGTAATCTCTCATTATTTTATTCCTTACATCATGTATTTATAGGTTACAAGTCCAATTTTTAGCTTAGGAACAAACCCAATCCAATTTAGAGTAAAAAAGGTGTCAAAATTCGCCCCAAAATGCTTCCAAGCCTTGCCAGGACCTTCCCCAGCGCCCCAGCACTTGGCACGGCACTGAGAAGCTGTCCCTTAGCGCGCCGGCGCTCCAATTAGCCTTGGTTTGGGCGCCCCGGCGCTGGCCCCATTCTTTGACATTTTTTGCTCTGACGTCCTTTGGGAAAATGACCATAACTTCTTCGTCCAAACTTGGATTTTGATGATTCAAGATGGTCCGAAAAGAGGAGGCTTATATCTACAACTTTCATTCTTTATGTTTTTCGAAATAAGGTCCGGAGCAATACTCAAATTGGTTCTGAAGTGACTATTATGTAAATGGCAAGTCAAAAATGTAAATCAAGCCACCCCAAACATCGATCCAAGTAACTTTTGTCCCAATTCCTACAAAACAACGTAAAACATGCATGAATAGACACAAACACTTAAAAACATCCAAAAGATTAAGCTCAAACGCACTCAATTCATGGGTATAAAGCTCACTCATCAGTAACACATTCTACAAATATATTGCAAAGATCATTTCCAACAGATTGAAGGATGTGCTTCCCTCTATTGTTGACAAAGCACAGTCTGCTTTTGTTAGGGGCCAAATCATAAGTGATAACATCCTCCTTACCCAAGAGCTATTCAAAGGCTACCACAAATCCTCTGGCCCCTCGAGATGTGCACTTAAGATTGATTTAAAGAAAGCTTTTAACACGGTCATGTGGGATTTTCTTTTTGACACTCTTTTTGCCATTGAGTTACCTCCCTCCTTCATTGGTTGGGTTAAAACTTGTGTTTCCTCTATAATGTTCTCAATTAAGATCAATGGCACACTTGCTGGGTTCTTTGCTAGTTCTCGAGGGCTAAGACAAGGCGACCCACTCTCTCCTTTCCTATTTGTACTAGTGATGGAGATGTTGTCCCTGAAACTCAATAAAGAGACCTATGATTCTGAATTTAAATACCACTGGAAAAAAAAAGAATGTAGGCTGACCTATTTACTTTTCACAGATGATATTCTCATTTTCAGTTATGCTTATGTGCAATCCATCTCCATTATCAATTCCTGCATCCAATCATTCTCCCTTTATCCTGTCTGATTCCTAACACCCACAAAAACCACTGCTATTTCACCAATCTGGACCATGACACCACTCGGGACATCTCATCCCTTCTTGGCTACCCAACTGGTACTCTCCCTTCAAAATTCCTTGGGGTCCCTCTTCTATCCACTAAGCTCTCGCACTCCGATTGTGTCCCATTAATCCATAGGATTACTAACCGAGCTTCTTCTTGGACCACAAAGGTTCTATCCTACTCTGGCAGGCTCCAGCTTATCAAATCAATCCTCTTCTCCATACGAACTTACTGGAGTAACCACTTTTTTCTTCCCAAAGCAGTTACACGGGACCTTCAGTCCATACTCTGCAGGTTTCTTTGGCGAGGCTCCTCCTTGGGCAAAAATGGTGCCAAAGTGGCTTGGTCCACCATCACCTTACCCACTACTGAGGGTGGGTTGGGTATAAAAAGCCTATTGGATTGGAACAAAGCACTCATCATGCTCCATCTTGTGCACATCCTCCAAGCTAAGCCCTCTTCCTTATGGGCCAATTGGATTCAAAAAACTATTCTAAAAAATAGATCGTTTTAGCAGATCCCTATACCTCAGGACTACTCTTGGATTTGGAGACAGGTACTAAAGCTCAGACCCTTAGGCCTTCAACATCTGCATTACTTGGTTGGTAATGGGCAATCCTTTAATTTTTGGTATAATCCTTGGGTGAATGGGGTGGCTGTCAATCCCAATCCCAACCTCCTCTCCCACTAGGGCATACCTCCTAATGCCAAAGTGAGTAGAATTATTTTGGGGTCATCCTTGGGGTTATCTCGGATCATGCCATCAAGTAACCATCATGACGTCATTATGTTTCGACGCTAACTGGATCTTCTTCCTCCTCCCACTCTTGGGTGTGACAGAATTTTTTGGGGTACTTGGGATATAAACTCTGTCAAAGTTAAACACAATTGGGATTCCATTCATGCTAGACAAAATACTGTTCAATGGAGTTTTATCCCTTGGAACAAGCTTCATGTCCCTCGATACTCCTTCATTCTATGGCTAGGCATTCTTAAGAAATAGCCCACCAATGATAGAACTATGCACTACTCTGGTAGAACTTGGGATTGTCCTCTATGCTCACAACATCCCAAAACCTTTGCCCATCTCTTTTTTGATTGTGCTTACTCCACCTCAATCATCAGATTAGCTCTCACTTTAGGCAACTGGAACAATGTCCCACACTCTTGGGATGACCTTATGGCATATCTCATTTCCTTCCAAGGCACTACGTTCTCTCGAACATTCTATGCCTCAGTGTAGCTGTTTCCTTCTACAAAGTTTGGGAAGCTTGAAACAAAAAGATTCACGGGACTTCCCTCATCCCCCAGCAAACCTCGCAAAGGATGTCATTTATCTCATTAAATCAAGATTATCTACTTGTAAATCTTTTCTTAAGGCCACCACCTATCAATACTATTGTAACTGGCTATTGTAGCCAGCTTAATCAAGGTTATTGTGATGAGGTGCTGGGTTTGCCTTTGGGCTGGTTGGGCGAGGTATTTGGGCGAGGTGGTTGGGTCTAGGCGAGGTGATATGGTTTTGGGCGTGGAGTCTTATTTTTTGGGCGAGCTAGGTTGTTTAGATTTTGACTGAGTCTCACATTGGGTGGCGAGGTGCCTATGTTTTGGGCGAGCGTGGAGTCTTATGTTGGGGCTGGTGCTTTTATTTTGGGTGGGATCTTGGTTTCATTTGTTGGGCTGCTCTTTGGCATGGGTGGGGGTGCTTCAGCACATGGGTGGGGTCCTAGCAGCAGCTGGTTGGGCGAGCAGCAGCAGTATGGTTGGGCGAGCAGCAGAAGCTGGTGCTTTTATTTGCTTTGTTTTTTTGTTTTCTTTGTTTGGTTCAGCTGGTTCAGCTGCTTCAGTATGGTGGGGTGTTGGTTCTGGTTCAGCTACTCTTCGGCATGTTGGCGAGCTGAGTTTGGACAGCTGCTACTCGCCACTTGCTTAGGCTTACCGCTTGTTATATATATGCCCGTTTTATTTTATAAATTTATAATTCTGGTTGGTCGATGGTCTATAGTTGTTCTTTTGGGGGGTTGTCCCATGTGGTTCATTCTAAAGTTTCTGGGGTATGCCCCTTTACGATTGTTTCATCTCTCTTTCTTTTCTATATACAAACAAACTTAGCAAAAAAAACGTTAACAATGGAAGGCAATATTCCTCATGTAAACAACACTACCGAACAAACGATGAATGATGGGTTATTTAGAAGCTTTTTGCAGTTCATGTAAAATCAGACGAGGGAGACTCGTGTACAAAATACGGGTGGAAATGATAGCAACGCGCAGTTTGTCACAACCAAGCAGTTCAAGGAGTTGGGACCACCAGAGTTCTGGGGAAAGCCGGATTCGATTAAGGTGAAAATGTGGGTCAAACAAATTACCAAGATATTCGATGTCTTGGGATGCACTGTAAGACCCCAAATAATTAATAAATGAAATTTAATTTCCTCTAATTATTATTTTGAAATAGTAAGGGTTGATGTGATTAATGTGGATAGTTATGGGTAAAATACGCAAATATTTCAAAATAAGCAAGTGGTTATAAAATATTCATTGTTGTTGGGGAATATTCGTACTGTCGTGGAATATTCGTACTGTCGGGGAATATTCGTACGACAGCGCAGCCATGTGTGGGCCCCATAACGGAAAGCGATTGGAGGAAGAAAACGACAAATATAAGTTATTTAAAAATAACGGCGTAGTTGTTACCGTTTACACTATTGGAATACCCGGTGGTTAAAACACAGTAATACGCGTTGTTGCACAGTAGCACACGGTATTGCACCAATTATTGACTCTTACGTAAGAAGGCACTACTCAATAATGGTTACAGTAATTATTGTTCAGTATTTTATTATATTGATTCAATAACTGTTGCGTTGATATTTTTATATTGCTGTTGTTTCAATAATTGTCATTACACAGTATTTTTCATTATCGAAGCAATAATTCATATTATCTGAATAATATTATTAGATAACATTATTGGCAATGTCTAGAAAGTTCTGTCTAAGGAGAGGTTTGGTCACCTAATTGCGCGCCAGTAAGAAGAAATTCTTATTGGAAAGCCCCATCTTTCCTGGGAACGGTCTGGTTGTCAGTATTGTGATTCTGTAATATTATTTGTGAATAATTAAATTATTGATTTATATGATGAGGAAAATATTGATTTTATGTGGATATAGATGGAGAAAATTTTTAATGTGACAATTGTTAAAAAATAATATTTTATCTTTTTATGATAAAATAATTCATTTAAATATATTATTATATTTTAATAATATAATAATGATGGTATTTTTACGATGAATGTGAGATATATGAGTATATGTGGAGGAGGAGTATTTTTGTTACCAAAAATATTTAAAACATGTTAAATATGTCGGTGGACCCCATTTCTTGACTGAAATTTGATTATAGCCTGTAAAATCGCTCGTTTGTGGATTTTGGTCAATTTCTGTTTGGAATTTGGAAAAACTTCCTTCTGCAAAGTTGTAGAGAATTGAATTTCCTATAAAAACTCCGAGATTTGAATTTTCTGATAAAAGGGCTATTTATTATGAATTATTGAAGTTCTGAAGCTCCGAAATAATTGATTTTTGGAAGTTTTAAATATTTTTTTTAACAAAAACATTTTTTTCAATCCTTCTAGAAGATGAGCATGTGGGATATGTTCGAAATCTGATTTCTAGAGGCGTAGGAATCTTGATTTATATATTATTATTAAAATAAATTTTCTGCTTTGGTGTTCTAAGCAATTTCCTATAAATAGGTGCTTAGGTAAGAATTAAAAATCACACCAGAAACTGAAGTTTTCTCTCTCTATATTATCGAGCGTATTCTTGTGAGTATTTTGAATATACTTTGAGTATTGCTATACGGTGAAAGTTCAAGTCGTAGCCTATATCCGGTGTTTCAGCTAGAAGTATAAATCTTTCGAGGTAAGGGATATTATTTTTTTTTAAAATGATATTATTTCTTCTAATATCATTATGCCGAAGTATTGATCTGAACTTTTTATCAAATTTGGAACTTTTTCATGTCGGGGTTACTATTCATGAGTTACTATTCACGAGTTACTATTCATGAGTTACTATTCACGAGTTACTATTCACAAGTACTATTCACGAAGCGTGAAGATGTTTTTTTGTGAAATTACTATCTTTTGGTGTCGGAGTTATTATTCACGTATACGATACTACTCACGAATACGGCACTATTCATCGAAAAATGAAAATTTTCCCTTTTTGTCTAAAATATCTATTCCGGATACTAGCTTTGATTGTATCCATGTTTTGATCATTCTTGAATTTTACACCACTATGATTATTTTTGAGGTATTTTTGGACGTGGATAAAACAAAGTACGAATCCTTAATCCTTAATCCTTGTCATTTTGTTTCACTGGATTCGTTTCTTTAAAAATATTTTCCATCATCCTCAGTCTTAAATGATGATATTATTGAATATCTTTGGCCTGTAGTGCAAAGATGAATGATTTCTGATGAATATCTTTGGCCCGTAGTGCAAAGATGAACAGTTGTTTAGATGAACATGACCAACTGATGAATATCCTTGGCCTGTAGTGTAAGGATGAATATGTGATTCAAGAGGTGCATTGATTGATGTTACAGGGATAAAAATACTGTTGATGGACTATTAAATTCATAGACATTAGTAGATTTCATTCTCTACATAACTCTTCTATGAATTAATATTTTCCGCTGCGAATATTGATTTAACATTTGTTGTCTATTGTATTCTATCAGATTTTTCCCTGTTGAAGACTAACGATAATTTGTTGTATATTATCTTAGTCATAATATTCTTTACTGGGCTAGTTGAGCTCACCCTTTTTCCTTTTTGTTCCATTTTTCTTCTCAGGAGGCGAGAATATAGCGAGTACGAGTCGGGGTATGGAATGAAGGTTCTAGGGAGAGTTGTTTAGTAGTCCTCACCATTTTTGTAAAATAATGTATCAATAATTATGATGGGGATTTATTTGTATGTGGATATTGTCTAGATGGCAATATCTGTATTTAAACTCATAGTTTACATGTTGTAATAATAAAGTTGTAGTTGTTTCTGAACCGTGTATTGACAACTCAGAATGGGTGATGTATACCTATTTTGGGGGTGTCACAGTTGGTATCAGAGCTTAGGGATATGATCTCTGGCTGAGATCGGGGAATAGAACTAGGAGGGGAGAGACGAGTAATTCCTTCGCTAGTGTGTCCTACCTAAGCTTATTTGTTAGTTGGTCAGTATTTAGGGATATTATGTGATATGTGATTTGCTTAATTAACCCTTGTTTTATGGCAGTATTTAAGAATGGCAACCGAGAGTGTTAACAGTGGAGTTAATGAGACCGTGGAGATGCCTGTACTTACCAACGAGGAGAACGTACAACAGGCTGGCAATGTTCTTCCTGTGAACAACACCACCGATCAGACGATGAACGACGCAATGTTTAGAAGCTTTTTGCAGTTCATGCAAAATCAGACGAGGGAGACTCGTGTTCAAAATACAGGAGGAAATGATAGCAATTCACGAGTTGTCACAGCCAAGCAGTTCAAAGAGTTGGGACCACCAGAATTTAAGGGAAAGCCAGATCTGATCATAGCGGAAACGTGGGTCAAGCAAATTACCAAGATATTCGATGTCTTGGGATGTACGGAGGAGCAGAAGGTTCCGTTCGCCACCTTTATGTTCCGTGGCGAGGCAGACTACTGGTGGGAGTCTGTGAAGCGTACCTATCCAGCCGCACTCAGCATGTCTTGGGAGACGTTTCAAAAACTATTTAATGACAAATACTTTCATGAAAGTGTTCGTCATATGAAGGAAGTGGAGTTCATCAGATTAGAACAAAATAACATGACGGTGTCTCAGTACGAGGCAAAGTTTGCAGAGTTATCCAGGTTTGCACCTCATTTGGTGGAGAATGAGGAACGTATGACGCGGATGTTTCTTAGAGGTTTGAAACCCGGCATACGACAATATCTCATCTCTCATAAATTTTCTCTCTATTCAGATGTTGTTAACAGGGCTCAATTGTTGGAGCGAGATAACGAGTACGGTCAACCGAGGTACCACAATCAGGATCATACTGGAGATAGCAGTCAGCAAAACAACAATAACCAGTGGAGAAAGAAAAAGACGGACAAAAATGGTAACCACTCTGGTGGTAATTATAGCCACGAAAATAGAAGAAGCGAGTCAAGAGGAGATTTTAAAAAGAGGAGATTCAACAACGACAATGTGAAAATGGCAGCACCAGCAGCAACTGGTTTCAAGGGAGGGGAACGACCACCGGTCGTATGCTACAAATGCGGAAAAGAGGGACATATCAGTCCAAACTGCCCACAACAGTTCAAGTTATGCTATAATTGTGGAAAGGAAGGACATATCGCTCGAGATTGTACGGTAGCGAAACCAATTCCAGCGGGGACGATGACTCAAAAGACTATCCCAGAAAAGTCAAAGTCAACGGTTCCTGGAAGAGCGTTTGTTGTGACTGGTCAAAATGCGAGGAACCCAAACGAGGTGATCACGGGTAAGCTATTTATAAATTCTTGCGAAGTTTATACCTTACTTGATACCGGTGCTACCCATTCATTTATCTCTCCTGCTTGTGCTCAACGTTTAAACTTGACTCCGGAGAAATTAGACTTTGACCTATCTGTGGAAACTCCGTTGGGAGAAACTTTCATCACATCCACTGTTTATAAATCTTGTTTGATTCAAGTTGGCACCATCACCTTACCTGTTGACCTTATCTCTTTAAAGATACTTGCTTTTGATGTGATTTTAGGGATTGATTGGTTAACAACTCATCATGCCAAAATTGATTGTTTTCGTAAGGTTGTTAGTTTTCATATTCCTAATCAACCTGTTGTTCGAATTCAGGCAACTAAACCATTAAAATCAATCACTGTCATATCTAATCATAAAGCTATTCGTTTATTGAAAAACGGATGTCAAGCTTTCTTAGCCCATGTTATGGATTTAAATAAAGACACGTCAAAATTGAATAATATTCCTGTTGTTATTGACTTTCCTGACGTATTTCCTGAAGAACTTCCCGGTCTACCCCCAGAACGAGAAGTTGAATTCTTTATTGATCTTGAACCTGGTACAAAGCCCATTTCTAAAACCCCATATCGAATGGCTCCTATTGAACTTCAGGAGTTAAAGGTCCAACTACAGGAATTGTTGGACATCGGTTTCATTCGTCCTAGTACATCTCCTTGGGGTGCTCCTGTTTTATTCGTAAAGAAGAAACACGGGAGTATGCGACTTTGTATTGACTATCGGGAATTGAACCATGTCACTATCAAGAATAGGTATCCTCTACCTCGTATTGATGACTTGTTTGACCAGTTGCAAGGAGCACAATTCTTTTCAAAAATCGATCTTCGTTCTGGATATCATCAGCTGAAAATTAGAACTGAGGATATTCCAAAGACTGCCTTCAGAACTCGGTATGGGCATTATGAATTTTTAGTCATGTCTTTCGGATTGACTAATGCTCCTGCGGCTTTCATGGATATGATGAACCGAGTATTCAAGGATTATTTGGACCAATTTGTTGTTGTCTTTATTGATGACATCCTCATATATTCCAAAAGCCGTGAAGATCATGAGCACCATTTGAAGCTGGTACTCCAAAGGCTTCGTGAAAATAAGCTATATGCCAAGTTAAAGAAATGCGAGTTCTGGCTTGAGGAAGTAGCATTTCTTGGGCATGTAGTGTCAAAACATGGAGTATCTGTTGACCCGGCGAAGATTGAAGCAATACAGAGTTGGGAGCAACCGAAGACGGTGACTGAAGTTCGTAGCTTTCTTGGCTTAGCTGGTTATTATCGGAGATTCGTGGAAGGGTTTTATCGAATCGCTACTCCATTAACCCAGCTAACTCGGAAGGATACAAAATTCGTTTGGAGCGAAGAATGCGAGAAGAGTTTCCAAGAGCTTAAGAGGAGACTTATTTCGGCACCTGTTCTAACAATACCATCTGGTACGGATGGATTTGTTATCTATAGCGATGCTTCGGGTAAAGGGTTAGGATGTGTTCTCATGCAACATGGGAAAGTCATAGCCT
The DNA here is from genome assembly GCA_020205505.1 of Panax japonicus. Taxonomy (NCBI): domain Eukaryota; kingdom Viridiplantae; phylum Streptophyta; class Magnoliopsida; order Apiales; family Araliaceae; genus Panax; species Panax japonicus. The sequence goes on along the minus strand of CM035110.1, from coordinate 39,192,569 downwards.
ATGCCTCGCGACAACTTAAAGAGTATGAGAGGAATTATCCTACTCATGATCTAGAGTTGGCAGCAGTCGTTTTCGCGCTAAAGATATGGAGGCACTATCTATATGGGGAGAAAGTGGAGATATATTCAGACCATAAAAGCCTTAAATATTTCTTCACTCAAAAAGAACTCAACATGCGGCAGCGACGTTGGCTCGAGCTATTAAAAGACTATGACCACACTATTCAATACCATCCTGGAAAAGCAAACGTGGTAGCTGACACGTTGAGTAGAAGGTCATATGCAGGAACAAGTGCGATGATGTCAAGTATACGCATAGAGCCAACTTTAATAGAAAAAGTTAAGGTTGCTCAAGCCACCGATCCGGAGTTGATGCATATGAAAAAGAAAGTAAAAGAAGGTGCTATTCCAGAAGCGAGAATCGATGAAGAGGGAATACTTCGAGTCCACTCCAGACTTTGTGTTCCTAACGACTCTGATTTAAAGTATAAGATCATGATGGAGGCACACAATACACCATTTTCAATCCATCCTGGAAGTACCAAAATGTATCGTGATCTTCGACATACATTTTGGTGGAACAATATGAAGAGAGAGATTGCAAAGTTTATCTCAACATGTTTAACTTGTCAACGTGTAAAGGCGGAGCATCAAGTGCCTAAGGGACCATTGCAACCACTTGAGATTCCGAAATGGAAGTGGAAACATATTACTATGGATTTCGTTACGGGTCTTCCCACGGTTTCTCAAGGCATCAATGCTATTTGGGTTATTATTGATAGATTAACCAAGTCTGCTCATTTCTTGCCGATACGGGATACTTATTCCCTTGAACGTCTTGCTCAAATGTATGTAAATGAGATTGTGAGATTGCATGGCATGCCAGTATCCATAGTTTCGGATCGTGACCCAAGATTCACTTCAAGATTTTGGGTTAGCTTGCAAAAAGCTATGGGCACGGATTTGCGATTCAGTTCGGCATACCATCCTCAAACGGACGGACAATCAGAGAGGACTATTCAAACTCTTGAAGATCTATTAAGACTTTGTGTCCTAGATTTCAAGGGCAGTTGGGATAAGTATTTACCATTGGTGGAATTCTCGTACAACAACAGTTATCAAGCAAGTATAGGTGTAGCTCCATTTGAAGCATTATATGGACGAAAGTGTCGCTCTCCAATATGTTGGGATGAGGTGGGTGAAGCAACATTGTTGGGACCCGAGTTAGTACGTATGACTACCGAAAAGATCCAAATGATTCGAAAACGTATACAAACGGCACAAGATCGACAAAAGAGTTATGCGGATCTTCATCGAAAGGATGTAGAATTTAGTGTTGGGGATCATGTATTGTTGCGTGTTGCCCCATGGAAGGGAGTTACAAGATTCGGGAAGAGAGGAAAGCTCAATCCACGATTTATTGGTCCATTTCAAATTCTTGACCGAGTAGGAAATGTAGCCTATAGACTCGCGTTACCTCCAAGTATGTCTCGTGTTCATAATGTTTTTCATATATCTGTGCTTCGTAAATATGTGAAAGACCCGAACCACGTTATTGAGTTAGAACCAGATGAGATAGCCGAAGACTTAACGTACGAAGAGGTACCTGTCAAGATCTTGGATAGGAAGGAGCATGTCCTACGCACGAAGGTCATACCACAAGTTAAAGTTTTGTGGAGGAACCATGCTATAGAGGAAATGACGTAGGAGTTGGAAATGGAAATGAAAGCGAGGTATCCTCACCTTTTCGAAACACCAGGTACGTATGTCAATTTCGAGGACGAAATTTCATAAGGAGGGGATGTTGTAAGACCCCAAATAATTAATAAATGAAATTTAATTTCCTCTAATTATTATTTTGAAATAGTAAGGGTTGATGTGATTAATGTGGATAGTTATGGGTAAAATACGCAAATATTTCAAAATAAGCAAGTGGTTATAAAATATTCATTGTTGTTGGAAAATATTCGTACTGTCGTGGAATATTCGTACTGTCGGGGAATATTCGTACGACGGCGCAGCCATGTGTGGGCCCCATAACGGAAAGCGATTGGAGGAAGAAAACGACAAATATAAGTTATTTAAAAATAACGGCGTAGTTGTTACCGTTTACACTATTGGAATACCCGGTGGTTAAAACACAGTAATACGCGTTGTTGCACAGTAGCACACGGTATTGCACCAATTATTGACTCTTACGTAAGAAGGCACTACTCAATAATGGTTACAGTAATTATTGTTCAGTACTTTATTATATTGATTCAATAACTGTTGCGTTGATATTTTTATATTGCTGTTGTTTCAATAATTGTCATTACACAGTATTTTTTATTATCGAAGCAATAATTCATATTATCTGAATAATATTATTAGATAACATTATTGGCAATGTCTAGAAAGTTCTGTCTAAGGAGAGGTTTGGTCACCTAATTGCGCGCCAGTAAGAAGAAATTCTTATTGGAAAGCCCCCTTTTTCCTGGGAACGGCCTGGTTGTCAGTATTGTGATTCTGTAATATTATTTGTGAATAATTAAATTATTGATTTATATGATGAGGAAAATATTGATTTTATGTGGATATAGATGGAGAAAATTTTTAATGTGACAATTGTTGAAAATTAATATTTTATCTTTTTATGATAAAATAATTCATTTAAATATATTATTATATTTTAATAATATAATAATGATGGTATTTTTACGATGAATGTGGGATATATGAGTATATGTGGAGGAGGAGTATTTTTGTTACCAAAAATATTTAAAACATGTTAAATATGTCGGTGGACCCCATTTCTTGACTGAAATTTGATTATAGCCTGTAAAATCGCTCGTTTGTGGATTTTGGTCAATTTCTGTTTGGAATTTGGAAAAACTTCCTTCTGCAAAGTTGTAGAGAATTGAATTTCCTATAAAAACTCGCGAGATTCGAATTTTCTGATAAAATGGCTATTTATTATGAATTATTGAAGTTCTGAAGCTCCGAAATAATTGATTTTTGGAAGTTTTAAATATTTTTTTTAACAAAAACGTTTTTTTCACTCCTTCTAGAAGATGAGAATGTGGGATATGTTAGAAATCTGATTTCTAGAGGCGTAGGAATCTTGATTTATATATTATTATTAAAATAAATTTTCTACTTTGGTGTTCTAAGCAATTTCCTATAAATAGGTGCTTTGGTTAGAATTGAAAATCACACCAGAAACTGAAGTTTTCTCTCTCTATATTATCGAGCGTATTCTTGTGAGTATTTTGAGTATACTTTGAGTATTGCTATACGGTGAAAGTTCAAGTCGTAGCCTATATCCGGTGTTTCAGCTAGAAGTATAAATCTTTCGAGGTAAGGGATATTATTTTTTTTTAAAATGATATTATTTCTTCTAATATCATTATGCCGAAGTATTGATCTGAACTTTTTATCAAATTTGGAACTTTTTCATGTCGGGGTTACTATTCATGAGTTACTATTCACGAGTTACTATTCATGAGTTACTATTCACGAGTACTATTCACGAAGCGTGAAGATGTTTTTTTGTGAAATTACTATCTTTTGGTGTCGGAGTTATTATTCACGTATACGACACTATTCACGTATACGATACTACTCACGAATACGGCACTATTCATCGAAAAATGAAAATTTTCCCTTTTCGTCTAAAATATCTATTCCGGATACTAGCTTTGATTGTATCCATGTTTTGATCATTCTTGAATTTTACACCACTATGATTATTTTTGAGGTATTTTTGGACGTGGATAAAACAAAGTACGAATCCTTAATCCTTAATCCTTGTCATTTTGTTTCACTGGATTCGTTTCTTTAAAAATATTTTCCATCATCCTCAGTCTTAAATGATGATATTATTGAATATCTTTGGCCTGTAGTGCAAAGATGAATGATTTCTGATGAATATCTTTGGCCCGTAGTGCAAAGATGAACAGTTGTTTAGATGAACATGACCAACTGATGAATATCCTTGGCCTGTAGTGCAAGGATGAATATGTGATTCAAGAGGTGCATTGATTGATGTTACAGGGATAAAAATACTGTTGATGGACTATTAAATTCATAGACATTAGTAGATTTCATTCTCTACATAACTCTTCTATGAATTAATATTTTCCGCTGCGAATATTGATTTAACATTTGTTGTCTATTGTATTCTATCAGATTTTTCCCTATTGAAGACTAACGATAATTGGTTGTATATTATCTTAGTCATAATATTCTTTACTGGGCTAGTTGAGCTCACCCTTTTTCCTTTTTGTTCCATTTTTCTTCTCAGGAGGCGAGAATATAACGAGTACGAGTCGGGGTATGGAATGAAGGTTCTAGGGAGAGTTGTTTTGTAGTCCTCACCATTTTTGTAAAATAATGTATCAATAATTATGATGGGGATTTATTTGTATGTGAATATTGTCTAGATGGCAATATCTGTATTTAAACTCATAGTTTACATGTTATAATAATAAAGTTGTAGTTGTTTCTGAACCGTGTATTGACAACTCAGAATGGGTGATGTATACCTATTTTGGGAGTGTCACATGCACGAACGAACAGAAGGTTCCATTTGCCACCTTTATGTTCTGTGGTGAGGTAGATTAGTGGTAGGAATCTGTGAAGCGTACCCAAGCAGCCGCACTCAACATATCTTGGGAAACATTTCAGAAACTGTTCAATGACAAGTACTTTCTTGAAAGTATTCGTCATATGAAAGAGGTAGAGTTTATTAGACTATAACAGAATAACATGACGGTGTCCCAGTACGAGGCAAAGTTCGCGGAGTTATCCGGGTTTGCACCTCATTTGGTAGAGAATGAGGAACGTATGACGCAGATGTTTCTGAGAGGTCTAAAACCCAAAATTTGTCAATACCTTATCTATCACAAATTTTCTCTATATTCAGATGTTGTCAACAAGGCTCAATTAATAGAGCGAGATAATGAGTATGTTCAACAGAGGGACCACAACCAGGATCATACCAGTGACAACAGTCATCAGTGGTTCAAGGGAGAGTGTTTATCGTGACTGGCCAAAACGCGAGAAACCCGAATGAGGTGATCACGGGTAAGCTAATCTTAAACTCTTGTGAAGTTTATACCTTACTAGATTCCGGTTCTAACCATTCTTTTATTTCTCCTGCTTATGCTCAACGTTTAAACTTGACTCCGAAGAAATTAGACTTTGACTTATCTGTTGAAACTCCGTTAGGAGAAACTTTTGTTACATCCACTGTTTATAAATCTTGCTTGATCCAAATTGGCACCATCACATTACATGTTGATCTTTTCTCATTAAAGATATTTCATTTTATGTGATTTTAGGGATTGATTGGTTAACTACTCATCATGTCAAAATTGATTATTTTCGTAAGGTTATAAAGCAACCAAACCACTAAAATACGAAAATTGACTTTAAAATTGACTTTAGTACTAAAATTGATTATTTTCGTAAGGTTACCTGTTTTATTTTGTTTTATTTTGTACTAAAATTGACTTTAGTGGTTTGGTTACTCATCAAGCAACCAAACCACTAAAGTCAATCATTGTCATATCAAGCCATAAAGCCATTCATTTATTAAAAAACGGATGTAAAGCTTTCTTAGCCCATGTTATGGACTTGAACAAAAATACGTTAGGTTTGAATAATATTTCTGTTGTTAGTGAATTTCCTGACGTATTTCCTGAAGAACTTCCTGGTCTACCCCCAAAACGTGAAGTTAAATTCTTTATTGACCTTGAACATGGTACAAAGCCCATTTCTAAAATCCCATATCGAATGGCTCCTATTGAACTTCAAGAGTTAAATGTCAAACTACAGGAGTTGTTAGACATCGGTTTCATTCGTCCTAGTACATCTCCTTGGGGTGCTCCTATTTTATTCATAAAGAAGAAAGACAGAAGTATACGACTCTGTATTGACTACCGAGAATTGAACTATGTCACCATTAAGAAAAAGTATCCACTACCTCGCATTGATGACCTGTTCGACCAGTTGTAAGGAGCAAAATTCTTTTCAAAAATCGATTGGCGTTCTGGATATCATCAGCCGAAGATTAAATTTGAGGATATTCCAAAGACTGCCTTCAGAACTCGGTACTGGCATTATGAATTCTTAGTCATGTTAAAAATGTCCACAAACATTTAAAAAATGTTTTTCTTTTAAAACATAAATAAAACTTCTAAAAATCAATTATTCTGGAACTTCGGAACTTCAATAATTTATAATAAATAGCCCTTTTATCAAAAAATTCGAATCTCGCGACTTTTTATAGGAAATTCAATTCTTTACACCTTTACAGAAGAAAGTGTTTCCAAATTCCAAACAGAAATTGATCGAAATCCATAAACGGACAATTTTACAGGCTATAATCAAATTTTAGTCAAGAAATGGGGTCCACCGACACACAAAACATGTGTTAAACAACTTTTGTAACAAAAATACTCTTCCTCCTCATATACTCATATCCCACATTCATTGTAAAAGTATTATCATTATTATATTATAATAATATAATAAAATATTATTTTATCAGAAAAGATAAAATATCAATTTTTAACAATTATCACTTTAAAACTTTTCTACATCTATAACCACATAAAATCAATATTTTCTTCATCATATAAATAAATAATTAATTATTCATAAATAATATTATAGAATCACAGTACTGGCAACCAGGCCGTTCCCAGGAAAGAGGGGGCTTTCCAATAAAGATATCTCCTTACTGGCGCGCAATTAGGTGACCAAACCTCTCCTTAGACAGAACTTTCTAGACATTGCCAATAATGTTATATAATAATATTATTCAGATAATATGAATTATAGCTTCGATAATGAAAATACTGTGTAGTGACAATTATTGAAACAACAGTAATATAAAATATCAACGCAGCAATTATTGAATCAATAAAATAAAATACTGAACAGTAATTACTGTAATAATTATTGAGTAGTGCCTTCTTACGTAAGAATCAATAATTGGTGCAATACCATGTGCTACTGTGCAACAACGTGTATTACTGTGTTTTAACCACCGGGTATTCCAACAGTATTAACGGTAACAACTACACCGTTATTTATAAACAACTCATACTTGTCTTTTTCTTCATCCAATTGCTTTCTGTTATGGGGACCACAAAAGACTACGCCGTCGTACGAATATTCCCCGACAGCAAGAATATTCCATGACCAAACGAAGATTCTCCGACAACAATGAGTATTTTATAACCACTTGCTTATTTGAAATATTTGCGCATTTTACCCATAACTAACCACATTAATCAAATCAACCCTTACTATTTCAAAATGATAAATAGAGAAAGTTAAATTTTAATTATTAATAATTTGGGGTCTTACAACCTCCCCTCCGTATGAAATTTCGTCCTCAAAATTGACGTACGTACCTGGTGTTTCGAAAAGATGAGGATACCTCGCTTTCATTTCCGTTTCTAACTCCCAGGTCATTTCCTCAATAGCATGGTTCCTCCACAAAACTTTGACTTGTGGTATGACCTTTGTGCGTAGGACATGCTCTTTCCTATCCAAAATCTTGACAGGTATCTCCTCGTACGTTAAATCTTCTCCTATCTCGTCTGGTTCTAACTCAATAATGTGGTTCGGGTCGTCCACATATTTACGTAACATCGATACGTGAAAAACGTTATGAACACGCGTCATACTTGGCGATAAAATGAGTCTATAGGCCACAGTTCCTATTCAATCGAGGATTTTAAATGGGCTAATAAATCGAAGGTTTGAGATTTCCTCACATCGCCGATTCTCTCTTTTGGAATAACTACTTCTTGCATCTTCTTCTTTATATTCATCAACTCCAAGTCTGTAGCTTGAGCATCTTTAAATTTATCGATTAAAGTCAATTCTAATCGTATGTTCGCAGGTTCTTGGAATCTTTAACTCTATCTCTATCTTCTTTAAGTCATACGAAATGGGTCTTTGTGTTAACAATATCGCACTCGTAAACGCATACGATCTTTTGCTCAACGCGTCAGCTACCACGTTCGCTTTTCCAGGATGGTATGGTCAGAACATGTGCCGAAATGAGTCTCCTCTTGAGTTCTTCGAAGCTCTTACCACATTCCTTGCTCTATTCGAATTTTGTATCTCTACGAGTCAACTGAGTTAATGGAGTAGCGATTCGAGAAAATCTTTCCACAAAATCTTTCCACAAAATCTTCGATAATAACCAGCTAAGCATAGAAAGCTACGTATTTCGATTACTGACTTAGGTTGCTCTCAACTGTGAATCATATCCCAATCTTGGATAGCACGTCACAATGACACCTATCAGTTTACTATCGCACAAATATGGCGTCCCCTACGGAGAGTCTGGCTTTGGTGCATTCCACAAAGGAAGTCACCAGATAAAGACTCGGGTACAAACTTCTACAGTTTGAATTTTTAACTCCTGAAGTTCAATAGGAGCCATAAGATTTTAGAAATGGGTTTTGTACCGGGTTCAAAGTCGATACAAAATTCAATATCACACTTTGGGAGTACGCCAAGAAATTCTTCAGGAAATTTACTAACAATAGAAATATCATTCAAATCTGATGTATTTTTGTTCAAGTCCATAACATGGGATAAGAAACTTTACATCCATTTTTCAATAAACGAATGACTTTATGGCTTGATATGAAAGTGTTTGACTTCAATGGGTTGGTTGCATGAATTCGAATAACAGGTTGCTTAGGAATATGAAAACTAACAACCTTACGAAAGCAATCAATTTTGGCATGATGAGTAGTTAATCAATCAATCCCCAAAATCACATCAAAAACAAGTATCTTTAAAGAAATAAGGTCAACAGGTAATGTGAGGGTGCCAACTTGGATCAAACAAGATTTATAAATAGTGGATGTAACGAAAGTTTCTCATAACGGAGTTTCAACAGATAAGTCAAAGTCTAATTTTCTCTGGAGTCAAGTTTAAACGTTGAGTATAAACAGGAGAGATAAATGAATGGGTAGAACCGGTATCTAATAAGGTATAAACTTCGTAAGAATTTATAATTAACTAACCCGTGCTAACTTCGTTCGGGTTCCTCGCATTCTGACCAGTCACGAAAAACGCTCTTCCAGGAACCGTTGACTTTGACTTTTCTAGGACAACCTTTTGAGTCACCATCCCCGCTGGATTGGGTTTCGCTACCGTACAATCTCAAGCGATATGACCTTCTTTTTTTCCATAATTATAACATACCTTGGAAGGCTGTGAACAGTTTGGACTTATGTGTCCCTCTTCTTCGCATCTGTAGCATCTAACTGGCAGTCTTTCTCCTCCTCTAAAATTCGTTGTTGGTGTTGGTGCCGACGTCTTCCCGTCATTGTTAAATCTTCTCTTCTTGAAATTTCCACTTGAGTTATTTCTTCTATTATCTTGGCCATGATTACCACTAAAGTGGTTACCATTTCTGGCATGATAATTTCCTCCACGATGGTTATCATTGTTCCGATAACCGTCGCCACTGGTACGATTATCATCGAGTTGTTGGTCATTATTCTTCAGTTGAGCCGACTCATTATCGTGCTCCAATAACTGAGCCCTATTCACAACATCTAAATATAAACAAATTTTGTGAGAAATGAGGTATTGACGTATTTTGGGTTTCAAACCTCGCAAAAACATTCGCGTCATTCTCTCTTCATTATCAGCCAAATAGGATGCAAATCGGGACAACTCGGTAAACTTAGCTTCGTACTGCAACACGTTCATATTGTTTTGCTCCAGCTTGATGAACTCTACCTCCTTCATGTGACGAATACTTTCGGGAAAGTACTTGTCATTGAACAATTCTCGGAACTTCTCCCAAGACATCTTCAGTGCGGTAGGCTGAGTACGCTTTATGGATTCCCACCAATAACCTGCCTCTCCTCGCAACATGAAAGTGGCGAAAGGAACCTTTTGCTCCTCTGAGAATCCCAAGACATCAAATATCTTTGTGATCTGCTTTATCCACGTCTCTGCCGTAAGTGGTTCTGGCTTTCCCAAAAGCTCTGGCGGTCCTAACTCCTTGAACTGCTTAGTGGTGGCCATCCGTGAGTTGCCAGTGTTTCCACCTGCATTTTGAACAGTAGTCTTTCTCGTTTGGTTTTGCATGAATTCTAGAAAGTTCCTAAACATACCATCGTTCGTCATCTGCTCAGTGGTGTTGTTCACAGGAGGAACATTGTCAGCCTGTTGCACGTTCTCCTCGTTGATGAGCAAAGGTGTCTCCACGGTCTCATTTACTCCACTGTTAACATTCTCAGTCGACATTCTTAAATACTGCCATAAATTAAGGGTTAATTAAACAAATTAACAAATCACATAATACCCCTATATTATGACCGACCAACAAATAAGCTTCGTATGACATACTAGCGAAGGATTTACTCGTCTCTCCCCTCCTAGTTCTATTCCCCGATCTCTGCTAGAGATCATATCCCTAAGCTCTGATACCAACTGTGACGCCCCCAAAATAGGTATACAACACCCATTCTGAGTCGCCAAATACATGGTACAGAAACAACTACAACTTTATTAATACAACATAAAAACTGTGAGTTTAAATACAAATATTGTCATCTAGACAATATCCACACTCAAATAAGTCCTCATTACAATTATTAATACACTATTTTATAGAATAGTGAGGACTACTAGAACAACTTCTAGAACCATCATTCCACACCCCGACTAGTTCCCGTTATATTCTCGTCTCTTGAGAAAAAAATAGAACAAAAAGGAAAAGGGTGAGCTCAACTAGCCTAGTAAAGAATATTATGACTAAGATAATGTACAACAAATTATCTTTAGTCTTCAACAGGGAAAAATCTGATAGAATACAATAGACAACAAGTTTTAGATCAACAACTGCAGCGGAAACAACAATTCATTAGAAGAGTTAAGTAGAGAATGCAAACTACTATCTTCTATATATAAATTTAAAAGATTATCGTCTATATTTTATCCCTGTAACATCAATCAATATATATCTGGAATCAAATATTCATCTTTGCACTACAAGCCAAAGATATTCATCAGTTGGTCATGTTCATTTAAACACATGTTCATCTTTGCACTACGGGCCAAAGATATTAATCAGTCGGTCATGTTCATCTCAACAACTGTTCATCTTTACACTACGGGCCAAAGATATTCATTAAGAAATCATTCATCTTTGCACTACAGGCCAAAGATATTCAGTAATATCAACATTTAGGACTGAGGATGATGAAAAATATTTTAAAGAAAACGAATCTAGTGAAACAAAAGAATAAATATTAAGGATTCGTATTTCAGCTATTTCATGTCCAAAAATACCTCATAAATAATCATAGTGGAGTAAAATTCAAGAATGATCAAAACATGGATACAATCAAAGCTAGTATCCATAATAGATATTTTGGACAAAAAACAAAAAATTTAATTTTTCTGTGAATAGTGCCGTATTCGTGAATAGTTCCGTATACGTGAATAGTGTCCGTATACATGAATAGTAACTCTGACACCAAAAGGTAGAAATTTCACAAAAAACATCATCATGCTTCGTGAATAGTACTCGTGAATAGTAACTCATGAATAGTAACTCCGACATGAAAAAGTTCTAAATTTGATAAAAAGTTTCAACCAATGTTTCAGCATAATGATATTGAAGAAATAATATCATTTGAGAAGAAAATAACATCCCTTACCTTAGAAAGAATAGTACTTCTGACTGGAATACTGGATATAGTGCCGAAAGAATTTGCACCGTATAGCAATACTCAAAGTATTAAAATACTCACAAATACACTCGATATTATAGAGAGAAAGAGAGAGAAATCTTTAGTTTCTGGTGTGATTTTCAATTCTAACCTAAGTACCCTATTTATAGGAAATTGCTTAGAACACCAAAGCAAAAAATTTAATATAATAATATTATATATAAACAAATTTCCTACGCACACTTTGAAATCTGATTTCAGCCATCTAGCACATGTTAAAAATGTCCACAAATATTTAAAAAACGTTTTTCTTTTAAAACATAAATAAAACTTCTAAAAATTAATTATTCTAGAACTTCGGAACTTCAATAATTTATAATAAAGAGCCCTTTTATCAGAAAATTCGAATCTCGCGACTTTTTATAGGAAATTCAATTCTCTAGAACTTTACAGAAGAAAATTTTTCCAAATTCCAAACAGAAATTGACCGAAATCCATAAACGGACGATTTTACAGGCTATAATCAAATTTCAGTCAAGAAATGGGGTCCACCGACACACAAAACATGTGTTAAACAACTTTTGCAACAAAAATATTCTTCCTCCTCATATACTCATATATCCCACATTCATTGTAAAAGTATTATCATTATTATATTATAATAATATAATAAAATATTATTTTATCAGAAAAGATAAAATATCAATTTTTAACAATTGTCACTTTAAAAATTTTCTCCACCTATAACCACATAAAATCAATATTTTTCTCATCATATAAATCAATAATTAATTATTCACAAATAATATTACAGAATCACAGTACTGGCAACCAGACCGTTCCCAGGAAAGAGGGGGCTTTACAATAAAGATTTCTCCTTACTGGCGCTCAATTAGGTGACCAAACCTCTACTTAGACAGAACTTTCTAGACATTGCCAATAATGTTATCTAATAATATTATTCAGATAATATGAATTATTGCTTCGATAATGAAAATACTGTGTAGTGACAATTATTGAAACAACATTAATATAAAATATCAACGCAGCAATTATTGAATCAATAAAATAAAATACTGAACAGTAATTACTGTAACAATTATTGAGTAGTGCCTTCTTACGTAAGAATCAATAATTGGTGCAATACTGTGTGCTACTGTGTAACAATGCGTATTACTGTGTTTTAACCACCGGGTATTCCAACAGTATTAACAGTAACAACTACGCTGTTATTTATAAACAACTCATACTTGTCTTTTTCTTCATCCAATCGCTTTCCGTTATGGGGACCACAAAAGACTACGCCGTCGTACGAATATTCCCCAACAGTAAGAATATTCCACGACCAAACGAATATTCTCCGACAACAATGATGTATTTTATAACCACTTGCTTATTTGAAATATTTGCGCATTTTACCCATAACTAATCACATTAATCAAATCAACCCTTACTATTTCAAAATGATAAATAGAGAAAATTAAATTTCAATTATTAATAATTTGGGGTCTTACACTCGCTTTACCGCCAAGTATGTCTCGTATTCATAACGTGTTTCACATATTCATGCTATGTAAATATGTGAAAGACCCGAACTACATTATTGCGTTAGAACCATACGAGACTTGCCGAATATTTAACGTACGATGAGATACCTGTCAAGATATTGGATAGGAAAGAGCATGTCCTACGAACAAAGGTTATACCACAAGTCAAGGATTTTGTAGAGGAACCATTGAGAAAATGTCCTGAGAGTTGGAATCGGAAATGAAAGCGAGGTGCCCTCACCTTTTCGAAATACCAGGTACGTGCGTCAATTTCGAGGATGAAATTTCATAAGGAGGGGAGTTTGCAAGACTCCAACTTTTTATAAATAAAATTAAATTTCCTCTATTCATTATCTTGAAATAATAAGGAGTTAATTTGATATAATGCTTTGGTTATGGGTGAAAAGTGAAAATTTTCCAAAATAAGCAAGTGGTTATAAAATATTCATTGTTGCCGGGGAATATTCGTTTGGTCGTGGAATATTTTTGTTGTCGGGGAATATTCGTACGACTGGCGCAACCATTTGTGGGCCCCATAACAGAATAAATATCAGATGAAGAAAATGACAAGTTTGAGTTTTTATAAATAAGGGCGTAGTTGTTACCGTTAACACTGTTGGAATACCCGGTGGTTAAAATACAGTAATACACGTGGTTGCACAGTAGCACACAGTATTTTTGGATTATTGATTCTTACGTAAGAAGGCACTGCTCAATAATTGTTACAGTAATTACTGTTCAATATCTTATTTCATTGATTCAATAATTGCTACGTTGATATTTTATATTATTATTATTTCAATAATTGTCACTGCACAATATTTCCATTATCAGATCAATAATTCATATTATTTGAATAATATTATTAGATAGGATTATTGGCAATGTCTAAGGAAGTTCTGTCTAAGAAAAAGGGCTTGGTCATCTAATTGCGCGCCAGTAAGGAGAAATCCTTATTGGAAAGCCCCCTTTTTCCTAAGAACGTCCTGGTTGTCATAATTGTGACTCTGTAATATTATTTGTGAATAATTAATTATTAATTTATATGATAAGGAAATATAAATGAAGGAATTAATGATGAGGTGTTTTATCATTATTTTGTCAGAATGAATGTATTAAAAATCAAATGAAAAACGAAATTTGGAAATTTTCAAAAAAATTAGTTTATTACTTGATTTTATAAAATCCATAACTCTTTGTGTATAATGAGTTAGGAGATGAGCCATATATCAAAAGAAAGCCCTAGAAGTAAGCTAAATGCAAAAATTTGAATCACCCAAAAATTCTTTGTGGATTTTTCGTGGTGACTGTTTGAGTGAAACTGGTACGAGGGACTCATAGTCCAAAAAAAATTCAGTGTTCTTAAGCTCTCTATTGCGTGAGTTATTATTTTTAATCCGACCTTTGGATCGTTGTAATTTTTGGATATGTTATACAAATATAAGTTGAGTACATATCCAAAAATTTTGAACCGTTAAAAATTAACATAGAATTTGTGAGGTGACTGATTTAGAAATTGTTGTAACAGAAATTTCGGTAAGCCTTTCTGTCTATATTAGAGGCGGAATTTGGAAAAACTTTCTTCTTCAAAGTTGTAGAGAATTTAATTTCCTATAGAATGGATATAAAATTTGTATTTTCTGATAAAAGGGCTATTTATTATGAATTATTGAAATTTTAGAAAAAAATATTTTTATTAAAAATATGGGTGGGCCCCACTTTTGGTTGGTGTGGAAAATGTTGATTTTGGTGGGCCCCACTTGTGATGGTTGATTTCTGGTCAAAGAAGTGTGCGGGAGAAAATTTTAATAAAATATTATTTTATTAATTTAGTCTGCTTTGGCGTTCTAGCATTTTCCTATAAATAGGGTACTTAGTTAGAATTGAAAATCACACCAGAAACATAAGTTTTCTCTCTTTATATTATCGAGCGTATTTTGTGAGTATTAAATACTTTGAGAGTTTCTATTCAGTGCAAGTTTCCTACAATCTTATATCCGATATTCCAGTCAGAAGTATTGTTCTTTTGAGGTAAGGGATGTTATTTTTTTCGTAAATGATGTTATTCTCTCAATATCATTATACCAAAATATTTGTATGAATTTTATTATGAAATTTTTACCTTTTTATGTTGAGGTTACTATTCACATATACGGGCACTATTCACGTATATGGCACTATTCATGAATATAGTACTATTCACGAGTACTGTTCACGAAGTATGATTTTTCTTGTGGAATTTCTACCTTTTCGTGTCAAGGTTACTATTCATGTATACGACATTATTCATATATACGACACTATTCACAAATACGGCACTATTCACCAAAAAATAAAATTTTCTCTTCTTTGTCCCAGATGTCTATTATGGTTACTATCGTTGATTGTATCCATGTTTTGATCTTCATTCTTGAAGTTTACTCCACTATGGTTTATTATGAAGTGTTTTTGAACTTGAATTATCTAAAGTACGAATCCCTAATCTTTGTCCTTTTATCTCACTGGATTCGTTCTCTAAAATGTTTTTCATCGTCCTCAGTCTTTAATGGTGATACTTGATGAATATCTTTGGCATGTAATGTAAAGATGAATGATTACCTGATGAATATCTTTGTCCCGTAGTACCAGCAACAAATTCTAGGGGAAGAGAACGACCGCCAGTTAGATGCTACAGATGCGGAGAGGAGGGACACATAAGTACAAACTGTTCACAGCATTCCAAGGTATGTTTTAGTTGTGGAAAAGATGGTCACATAGCTCAATTTTATCCTGTAGCAAAATCAAGTCCAGCTGGGACAGTGACACCAAAGGCGGATACAGACAAAACAAAGTCGGTGGTTCAAGGGAGAGCGTTTGTCGTGACTGGCCAAAATGCGAGAAACCCGAACGAGGTGATCACGGGTAAGCTAATCTTAAACTCTTACGAAGTTTATACCTTACTAGATACCGGTTCTACCCATTCTTTTATCTTTCCTGCTTGTGCTCAACGTTTAAACTTGACTCCGGAGAAATTAGACTTTAACTTATCTGTTGAAACTCCGTTAGGAGAAACTTTTATTACATCCACTGTTTATAAATCTTGCTTGATCCAAATTGGCACCATCACATTACCTGTTGATCTTATCTCTTTAAAAATACATGCATTTGATGTGATTTTAGGGATTGATTGGTTAACTACTCATTATGCCAAAATTGATTATTTTTGTAAGGTTGTTAGTTTTCATATTCCTAACCAACCTTTTATGCGAATTCAAACAACCAAACCACTAAAGTCAATCACGGACATATCAAACCATAAAGCCATTCATTTATTAAAAAATGGATGTCAAGCTTTCTTAGCCCATGTTATGGACTTGAACAAAAAAACGTCAGATTTGAATAATATTTTTGTTGTTAGTGAATTTCCTGACTTATTTTCTGAAGAACTTCCTGGTCTACCCCCAGAACGTGAAGTTGAATTCTTTATTGACCTTGAACCTGGTACAAAGCCCATTTCTAAAATCCCATATCGAATGGCTCTTATTGAACTTCAGGAGTTAAAGGTCCAACTACAGGAGTTGTTAGACATCGGTTTCATTCGTCCTAGTACATCTCCTTGGGGTGCTCCTGTTTTATTCGTAAAGAAGAAAGATGGAAGTATGCGACTCTGTATTGACTACCGAGAATTGAACCAGGTCACCATTAAGAATAGGTATCCGCTACCTCGCATTGATGACCTGTTCGACCAGTTGCAAGGAGTAAATTTTTTTTCAAAAATCGATCTTCGTTCTGGATATCATCAGCTAAAGATTAAATCTTAGGATATTCCAAAGGCTGCCTTCAGAACTCGGTACGGGCATTATGAATTCTTAGTCATGTCTTTTGGATTGACTAATGCTCCTGCTGCTTTCATGGATATGATGAACCGTGTATTCAAGGAATATTTGGATCAGTTCGTTGTTGTCTTTATTGATGACATCCTCATCTATTCCAAAAGCCGTGAAGATCATGAGCACCATTTAAAGTTGGTACTTCAAAGGCTTTGTGACAACAAGCTATATGTCAAACCGAACAAATGCGAGTTTTGGCTTGAGGAAGTAGCATTCCTTGGTCACGTGGTGTCAAAACATGGAGTTTTCGTTGACCCGGCGAAGATTGAAGCAATATAAAGTTTGGAGCAACCGAAGTTGGTGACCAAAGTACGTAGCTTTCTGGGCATAGCTGGTTATTATCGGAGATTCGTGGAAGGATTTTTTCGAATCGCTACTCTGTTAACTCAGCTGACTCGAAAAGATACAAAATTTAAATGGAGCGAGGATTGTGAGAAGAGCTTCCAAGAACTCACGAGGAGACTCATTTCGGCACCTGTTTTGACCATACCATCCTGGAAAAGTGAACATGGTAGCTGACACATTAAGTAGAAGATCGTATGCGAGTACGAGTGTGATATTGTTGAACACAAAGACCTATTTTCTATAATCTACAAACGATAAAGATAGAGTTAAAGACTCTAGGGACCCACGTGATGATGTCAAATATACGAGCAGAACCGACTTTAATCGATAAATTTAAAGCTGCTCAAGCTACAGACATGGAGTTGATGAATATAAAGAAGAAGATGCAAGAAGTCGTTATTCCAAAAACGAGAATCGACGATGTGTGTGTCGCCCCCAAAATAGGTATACAACACCCATTCTGAGTCGCCAAATACATGGTACAGAAACAACTACAAATTTATTAATACAATTGGCGTGAAAAATACGACAACACATAAACTGTGAGTTTAAAAATAAATATTATCTTCTAGACAATATCAACACTCAAATAAGTCCTCATTACAATTATTGATACATTACTTTACAAAAATGGTGAGGACTACTAAAACAACTCTCTAGAACCATCATTCCAAAAACGAGAATCGGCGATGTGTGTGACACCCCCAAAATAGGTATACAACACCCATTCTGAGTCGCCAAATATATGGTACAGAAATAACTACAACTTTATTAATACAATTGTCGTGAAAAATACGACAACACATAAATTGTGAGTTTAAAAACAAATATTGTCTTCTAGACAATATCAACACTCAAATAAGTCCTCATTATAATTATTGATATATTATTTTACAAAAATGGTGAGGACTACTAAAACAACTCTCTAGAACTATCATTTCACACCCCGACTAGAACTCGCTACATTCTCGCCTCCTGAGAAGAAAAATAGAACAAAAAGTAAAAGGGTGAGCTCAACTAGCCAAGTAAAGAATATTATGACTAAGATAATATAGAAGAAATTATCGCTAGTCTTTAACAGGGAAAATCTGATAAAATACAATAGACAACAAGTTTCAGATCAATATTTACAGCGGAAATAATAATTCATAGATGAGTTACGTAAAGAATGAAATCTACTATATTCTATGAATTTAAAAGTCCATCATCAATATTTTATCCCTGTAACATCAATCAATATACATCTTAAATCAAATATTCATCTTTACACTACAGGCCAAAGATATTCATCAGTTGGTCATGTTCATCTCAACACCTGTACATCTTTGCACTACGGGCCAAAGATATTCATAAGAAAATCAACCATCTTTGCATTACAGGCCAAAGATATTCAGTAATATCATCATTTAGGACTGAGGATGATGAAAAATATTTTAAAGAAAACGAATCCAGTGAAACAAAAGAACAGATAATAAGGATTCGTACTTTAAACAGCCCAAGTTCAAATATGCTTCATAAATAACCATAGTGAAGTAAAATTCAAGAATGATCAAAACATGAATACAATCAAAGCTAGTATCCATAATAGATATTTTGGACAAAAAATGAAAATTTAATTTTTCTGTGAATAGTACCGTATTCGTGAATAGTGCCGTATACGTGAATAGTAACCCCGACACTGAAAGATAAGAATTTCACTAGAAAAATCTTTCCAATATTCCATCATAATGACATTGTAGGAAATAATATCATTTATAAAAAAAATATCCCTTACCTCGAAAAGACGGTACTTTTGACTGGAATACTGGATATAGTGCTGAAGGAAACTTGCACCGTATAGCAACACTTAAAGTATCAAAATACTCACAAGAATACGCTCGATAATATAGAGAGAGAAAACTTCAGTTTCTGGTGTGATTTTCAATTCTAACCTAAGCACCCTATTTATAGAAAAATGCTTAGAACACCAAAACATAAAATTTAATGTAATAATATTATTTTTAATCAAAATTCCTACGCACATCATTGAATTTGATTTCAGCCATTTAACACATTTATATCACATGTAGGACACTCACCAAAAACGTTTTTCTTTAAAAAATAATTAAAACTTCAAAAATCAATTATTCTAGAACTTCGGAACTTCAATAATTCATAATAAATAGCCCTTTAATCAGAAAAAATTTGAACCTTATGTCCTTTTCATAGGAAATTTAATTATCTACAACTTTACAGAAGAAAGTTTTTTCAAATTCCAAGCCGAAGTTGACTGAAATCCACATACGGACGATTTTACATGCTATAATCAAATTTCAGTCAAGAAATGGGGTCCACGAACATAAAAAATATGTTTTAATTATTTTTAGTAACAAACATAATCCTCCTCCTCATATACTCATATATCCCACATTCATTGTAAAAATATCACCATTATTATATTATTAAAATATAATAATATATTTAAATGAATTATTTATCAAAAAAGATAAAATATCAATTTTTCAACAATTATCACATTAAAATTTTCTCCATCTATATCCATATAAAATGAATATTTTCCTTATCATATAAATCATTAATTAATTATTCACAAATAATATTACAGAATCATAATACTGGCAACCAGGCCGTTCCTAGGAAAAAAGGGGCTTTCCAATACAATGTGAGGAAAGCTCAAACCTTCGATTTAGTAGTCCATTTGAAATCCTCAATCGAGTAGGAACGGTGGCCTATAGACTCGCTTTACCGCCAAGTATGTCTCGTGTTCATAACGTGTTTCACATATCCATGCTACGTAAATATGTGAAAGACCCGAACTACATTATTGCGTTAGAACCAGACGAGATAGCCGAAGATTTAACGTACGATGAGGTACCTGTCAAGATCTTGGATAGGAAAGAGCATGTCCTATGAACAAAGGTTATACCACAAGTCAAGGATTTGTGGAGCAAACGTGTTATTGAGGAAATGACCTGAGAGTTGGAATCGGAAATAAAAACGAGGTACCCTCACATTTTCAAAACACCAAGTACGTACGTCAATATCGAGGACAAAATTTCATAAGGAGGGGAGGTTGTAAGACCCCAACTTTTTATAAATAAAATTAAATTTTCTCTATTCATTATTTTGAAATAATAAGGAGTTAATTTGATATAATGCTTTGGTTATGGGTGAAATGTGCAAATTTTGCAAAATAAGTAAGTGGTTATAAAATATTCATTGTTATCGGGGAATATTCGTTTAGTCGTGGAATATTCTTGCTATCGGGGAATATTCGTACGACGGCGCATCCATTTGTGGGCCCCATAACAGAATAAATGTCAGATGAAGAAAATGACAAGTTTGAGTTTTTATAAATAGGGGCGTAATTGTTACCGTTAACACTGTTGGAATACCCGGTGGTTAAAATACAATAATACGTGTGGTTGCACAGTAGCACGCGGTATTGCACAGTATTTTTGGATTATTGATTCTTACGTAAGAAGTCACTACTCAGTAATTGTTCCAGTAATTACTGTTCAATATCTTATTTTATAGATTCAATCATTGCTACGTTGATATTTTATATTATTATTGTTTCAATAATTGTCACTACATATTATTTCTATTATCAGATCAATAATTCATATTATTTGAATAATATTATTAGATATGATTATTGGCAATGTTTAAGGAAGTTCTGTCTAAGGAAAAGGGCTTGGTCATCTAATTGCGTGCCAGTTAGGAGAAATCCTTATTGGAAAGCCCCCTTTTTCCTGAGAACGACCTGGTTGTCATAATTGTGACTCTGTAATATTATTTGTGAATAATTAATTATTAATTTAAAAGATAAGAAAATATTTATTTTATGTGGAAGGAATTAATGCTGAGGTGTTTTATCATTATTTTATCGGAATGAAGGTACTAAAAATTAAATGAAAAATGAAATTTGGAAATTTTCAAAAAAATTAGTTTATTACTTGATTTTATAAAATCCATAACTCTTTGTGTGTAATGAGTTAGGAGATGAGCCATATATCAAAAGAAAGTCCTGGAATTAAGCTAAACGCAAAAATTTGATTCACCCAAAAATTCTTTGTGGATTTTTCGTGGTGACTGTTTGAGTAAAACTGGTACGAGGGACTTATAGTCCAAAAAAATCAGTGTTCTTAAGCTCTTTATTGCGTGAGTTATAATTTTTAATCCGACCGTTGGATCGTTATAATTTTTGGATATGTTATACATATATAAGTTGAGTATATATCCAAAAATTTTGAACCTTAAAAATTAATGTATGATTTGTTATGAATTTTAAGAGGTGACTGATTCAGAAATTGTTTTAGCAGAAATTTCAACAAGCCTTTCTGTCTATATTAGAGGCGAAATTTGTAAAAACTTTCTTCTACAAAGTTGTAGATAATTTAATTTCCTATGGAATGGATATAAATTAGTATTTTTCTGATAAAAGGGCTATTTATTATGAATTATTAAAATTTTGGAAATAAATATTTTTATTAAAAATATAGGTGGGACCCACTTTTGGTTGGTGTGAAAAATATTGATTTTGGTGGGGCCCACTTGTGATGGCTGATTTCTGGTCAAGGAAGTGTGCAAGAGAAAATTTTAATAAAATATTATTTTATGAGTTTAGTCTGCTTGGGCATTCTAGGATTTTTCTATAAATAGGGTACTTAGTTAGAATTGAAAATCACACCAGAAACATAAGTTTTCTCTCTATATATTATCGAGTGTATTTTGTGAGTATTAGATACTTTGAGATTTGCTATTCAGTGCAAGTTTTCTACAGTCTTATATCCGATATTCCAGTCAGAAGTATTGTTCTTTTGAGGTAAGGGATGCTATTTTTTTCGTAAATGATGTTATTCTCTCAATATCATTATACCGAAATATTTGTATGACTTTTATTATGAAATTTTTACCTTTTAATGTCGAGATTACTATTCACTTATACGGGCACTATTCACGTATACGGTACCATTCACGAATACAGTACTATTCACGAGTACTGTTTGACGAAGTATGATTTTTCTTGTAGAATTTTTACCTTTTCATGTTGGGGTTACTATTCACGTATACGGCACTATTCATAAATACGGCACTATTCACCGAAAAATGAAATTTTCTCTTCTTTGTCCCAGATGTTTGTTATGGTTACTATTTTTGATTATATCCATATTTTAATCTTCATTCTTGAAGTTTACTCTAATATGGTTTATTATGGAGTGTTTTTGAACTTGGATTATCTAAAGTACAAATCCCTATAATCTTTGTCCTTTTATCTCACTAGATTCGTTCTCTAAAATGTTTTTCATCATCCTCAGTCTTTAATGGTGATACTTGATGAATATCTTTGGCATGTAATGCAAAGATGAATGATTTCCTGATGAATATCTTTGTCCCATAGTGAAAAGATGAACAGGTGTTGAGATAAACATAATCAACTGGTGATACAAATGAATATCTTTGGCCCGTAGTGCAAAGATGGATATTTGATTCAAGATGTATATTGATTGATGTTACAGGGATAAAATATTGATGATGGACTTTTAAATTCATAGATGATAGTAGATTTCATTCTCTACTTAACTCTTCTAATGAATTATTATTTCCACTGCAGCTGTTGATCTAAAACTTGTTGTCTATTATATTCTATCAAATTTTTCCCTGTTGAGGACTAAGGATAATTTGTTGTATATTATCTTAGTTATAATATTCTTTACTGGGCTAGTTGAGCTCACCCTTTTCCTTTTTGTTCCATTTTTCTTCTCAGGAGGTGAGAATTTAGCAGGAACTAACCGGGATATGGAGTGATGGTTCAAGATAGTTGTTTTAGCAGTCCTCACTATTTTGTAAAATAGTGAATCAATAATTGTAATGAGGACTTTATCTGAGTATGGATATTATCTAGAAGATAATATTTGTATTTAAAATCACAGTATATGTGTTGTCGTATTTTGCACGATAATTGTATTAATGAAGTTGTAGTTATTTCTGTACCATATTTTTGGCGACTCAAAATGGGTGGTGTATACCTATTTTGGGGGCGTCACATGTTTGTTTGAGAGTATTTTACCGATCTCCCTGCGGGCTGAAGGCCCGTTACCAGAAGGGGATGTTAAGCCCATTGGGTCGAAGCGCACAGGGATGTTAATAGGGATTGGGATCGGGCATCCGAGTCCTTTGGGCTGGAGCCCAGATCTAGTTAGTGGTGATCGGGATCGGGCATCCGAGTCCTTTGGGTCGGGGCCCAGATCTGGTTAGTGGTGATCGGGGTTGGGCATCCGAGTCCTTTGGACCGGAGCCCAAACCACTATATGTGGGTTCGGTTGGATTGAGCCTGCATAGTGGGGTAGCCCATGCATGGAGTCCGGAGTCTTAAGGGGTTTAAATGGTTAAGGATTTTAGTCCTAACCATATTTGAACAAGGTAACTCCAAAGGTAGTGGTTGGATTGGATCCAACTTGCACCTTTTAAGGAAATTGTATTGGACCCAAATAATGGTAACTACCATATTTAAGAGTCTTAATCCGACTCGGAAGTGGATTCTAAGGTGATTATAATGGCTATAAATACAAGGCTAGACTTCAATCAACAGGTAATACGCACTTGAGCACTAAACACTAAAGCCTCCATTGTCAAACCTTGTGAACGACATGTACTTATTCTCACACCAGAGCTATCCCCCGGCGGCATAAGCCATCAAGCATCATGTATGATCTGTTATTGTGCAGGTTTAAGCGCGTGGATTTGATGATTGTACGCGCCGACAAACTTGGCGTTAACATTAGCGCTAGAAGGAGGGCTCGTTTAGTGCTTTTTATAATCACAGTAAACTTTTTCGGTGGAAGGCTATTATGGCGAGTGGAGATAACAGTGCCTCTGTCCAGGAAAAATATAAAACCCACTAGACCACCCAGGTGAGGGGGTTTGTGAAAGATAGGCTGGGTTCTAAAACTCAGGGAGGTCATGCTGAACACGTTCTATCTCTCCGGTGAAAACTTTTTTTGGATATCCAACACACACCCATACCCGTCAGTCATGCCGACGACAATCAGTCTCGAGCGCATGAGAGGTAAGGGAGAGATTGGGGGGAAGGCAGCCGAGATCAGTGAGGATTCATTCTGCAGAGGAAAATGCATCAAAACCAAGAAGCCGTGAGGGAATTACGCCTTCAGCAGGAGGAGCTTGAAGAGAAGATGGCCAAAATGGCCGGAGAACAGGAGGCCTCTTTGAAGAGACACAGACATCGAAGCCGATCCTGGATGCCTCGTCGGGAGAAGGCAGTAAAGGAAAAGAGTAGACCTAAGGGTCGATCTCAAGAATGCAGGAGCCGAAGGAGGAGTCGTTCACCGGATAGAAAATCTGAGCATCAGGGCAGATCGGGACAAAGGAGGAGAATTGGGTCTCCTAAATATGAGAGGGAAAGGCATAGGTCGCCCCCTCGTAAAGAGGAATCCAATCCCCTCGCTAGAAGGGTCGCAGAGTTGGAAAAGCTACTAGCGGCAAAGAACCAAATGGGAATATGTGACGCCCCCAAAATAGGTATACATCACCCACTTTGAGTCGTCAATAACATGGTACAGAAACAACTACAACTTTATTAATACAACATATAAACAATGAGTTTAAATACAAATATTGTCATCTAGACAATATTCACACCCAAATAAGTCCTCATTACAATTATTGATACATTATTTTACAAAAATGGTGAGGACTACTAAGACAACTTTCTAGAACCATCATTCCACACCCCGACTAGAACTCGCTACATTCTCCCCTCCTGAGAAGAAAAATAGAACAAAAAGGAAAAGGGTGAGCTCAACTAGCCCATTAAAGAATATTATGACTAAGATAATATAGAACAAATTATCATTAGTCTTCAACAGGAAAAAATCTGATAAAATACAATAGACAACAACTTTCAGATCAATATTCGCAGCTGAAATAATAATTCATAGATGAGTTACGTAGAGAATGAAATCTACTATAATCTATGAATTTAAAAGTTCATCATCAATATTTTATCCCTGTAACATCAATTAATATTCATCTTGAATTAAATATTCATCTTTGCACTACAGGCCAAAGATACTCATCAGTTGGTCATGTTCATCTCAACATCTGTTCATCTTTGCACTACGGGCCAAAGATATTCATCAATAGTTCATTCATCTTTCCACTACAGGCCGAAGATATTCAGTAATATCACCATTTAGGACAGAGGATGATGAAAAATATTTTAAAGAAAACGAATCCAGTGAAACAAAAGAACAAATATTAAGGATTCATACTTTAAACAATCCGACTTCAAAAATACTTCATAAATAAACATAGTGGAGTAAAATTCAAGAATGATCAAGACATGGATATAATTAAAACTAGTATCCATAATAGATATTTTGGACAAAAAATAAAATTTTAATTTTTCTGTGAATAGTGCGGTATTCGTGAATAATGTCGTATACGTGAATAGTGCCGTATATGTGAATAGTACCCCGACACTAAAGGACAAGAATTTCACAAGAAAAATCTTACCAATAATCTGGCATAATGATATTAGAAAAAATAATATTATTTTTAAAAAAATATATAACATCCCTTACCTCGAAAAGAATAGTACTTATGGCTGGAATATCAGATATAATGCTGAAGGAACTTGCACCGTATAGCAACACTCAAAATATTAAAATACTCACAAGAATACGCTCGATAATATAGAGAGAAAAAAAACTTCAGTTTCTGGTGTGATTTTCAATTCTAACCTAAGCACCCTATTTATAAGAAAATACTTAGAACACCCAAGCAGAAAATTTAATAAATTAACATTATTTATTAAATTTTTCCTACGCCCACTTTTGAAGATCTGAATTCAGCCATTAACATGTGCAAGTGGGGCCCACAAAAGTGTAAAAACCATTTTTATTAAAAAAAATATTTAAAACTACAAAAATTAATTATTCTGGAACTCCGGAACTTCAATAATTCATAATAAATAGCCCTTTTATCAGAAAAATTCGAACCTTATGTCTTTTCCATAGGAAATTTCATTCTCTACAACTTTGTAAGTTTAAGTTTTTCCAAATTCCAAACAAAAATCCACCGAAATCCACAAACGGGCGATTTTACAAGCTATAATCAAATTTCAGTCAAGAAATGGGATCCACAAACATGTTTTTAACATGTTTTAAATATTTTTAGTAACAAAAATACTCCTCCTCATATACTCATATATTCCACATTTATTGTAAAAATATCACCATTATTATATTATTAAAATATAATAATATATTTAAATGAATTATCTATCAGAAAAGATAAAATATCAATTTTTCAACAATTGTCATTTTAAAATTTTCTTCATCTTATATCTGCATAAAATGAATATGTTTCTTATCAATAAATCAATAATTAATTATTCACAAGTAATATTACAGAATCACAATACTGGCAACCAGGCCGTTCCCAGGAAAGAGGGGGCTTTCTAATAAGAATTTTTCCTTACTGGCGCGCAATTAAGTGACCAAACCTCTCCTTAGACAAAACTTTCTAGACATTGCTAATAATGTTATCTAATAATATTATTCAAATAATATGAATTATTGCTCCGATAAAGGAAAATACTGTGTAGTGACAATTATTGAAACAACAATAATATAAAATATCAACGTAGAAATTATTGAATCAATAAAATAAAATATTGAACAGTAATTACTGTAACAATTATTGAGTAGTGCCTTCTTACATAAGAATCAATAATTGGTGCAATACCGTGTGCTACTGTGTTTTTAACCACCGAGTATTTCAACAGCATTAACGGTAACAACTACGCCGTTATTTAAAAACAATGTATACTTGTCGTTTTCTTCATTCAATCGATTTTTGTTATGGGGCCCACACAAAGCTGCACCGTCGTACAAATATTCCCTGACAGTAAGATATTCCACGACCAAACGAATATTTCCCGACAACAATGAATATTTTATAACCACTTGCTTATTTGAAATATTTGCGCATTTTACCCATAACTAACAACATTAATCAAATCAACCCTTACTATAATAAATAAAGGAAATTTGATTTCATTTAATAATAAGTTGGGGTCTTACAACCTCCCCTCCTTATAAAATTTTGTCCTCGAAATTGACGTACGTACCTGGTGTTTTGAAAAGGTGAGGATACCTCGCTTTCATTTCTATTTCCAACTGCCAGGTCATTTCCTCTATAGCATGATTCCTCCACAAAACTTTGACTTGTGGTATGACCTTTGTGCGTAGGACAAGCTCTTTCCTATCCAAGATCTTGACAAGTACCTCCTCGTATGTTAAGTCTTCGGCTATCTCGTCCGGTTCTAACAGAATAATGTGATTCGGGTCTTTCACATATTTACGAAGCACAGATATTTGAAAAACATTATGAACACGAGACATACTTGGAGGTAACGCGAGTCTATAGACTACATTTTTTACTCGGTTAAGAATCTTAAATGGACCAATAAATCGTGGATTGAGCTTTCCTCTTTTCCCAAATCTTGTAACTCCCTTTCATGGTGCAACACGCAACAATACATGATCCTAATACTAAATTCCACGTCCTTTCGATGAAGATCCACATAACTCTTTTGTCGATCATGTGCCGTTTGTATACGTTGTCGAATCATTTGGATCATTTTCGTAGTCATACGTACCAACTCGGGTCCCAACAATGTTGCTTCACCCACCTCATCCCAACATATTGGAGAGCGACACTTTCGTCCATAAAATGCTTAGAATGGAGCCACACCTATACTTACCTGATAACTGTTGTTGTAGGAGAATTCCACCAATGGTAAATACTTATCCCAACTCCCTTTGAAGTCTAGGACACAGAGTCTTAATAGATCTTCAAGAGTTTGAATAGTCCTCTCTGATTATCCGTCTGTTTGAGGATGGTATGCCGAACTGAATCGTAAATCCGTGCCCATAGCTTTTTGCAAGCTAACCCAAAATCGTGAAGTGAATCTTGGGTCACGATCCGAAACTATGGATATTGGCATGCCATGCAATCTCACAATCTTATTTATATACATATGAGCAAGACGTTCAAGGGAATAAGTCTCCCGTATCGACAAGAAATTAGCAGACTTAGTTAATCTATCAACAATAACCCATATCGAATCTATGCCTTGAGAAACCGTGGGAAGACCTGTAACGAAATCCATGGTAATATGTTCCCACTTCCATTTTGGAATCTCAAGTCATTGCAACGGACCCTTAGGTACTTGATGCTCCACCTTTACACGTTGACAAGTTAAACACCTCAAGATAAACTTTGCAATCTCTCTCTTCATATTGTTCCACCAAAATGTATGTCGAAGATCATGATACATTTTGGTAATTCCATGATGGATCTGAAATGGTGTATTGTGTGCCTCAATCATGATCTTGTACTTTAAATCAGAATCGTTAGGAACAAAAAGTCCGGAGTGGACTATAAGTATTCCTTCTTCATCGATTCTTGCTTCTGGAATAGCACCTTCTTGTATTTTCTTCTTCATACGCATCAGCTCCGGGTCTGTGTCTTGAGCAACATTAACTTTATCGATTAAAGTTGGTTCTATGCGTATACTTGACATCATCGCACTCGTTCCTGCATATGATCTTCTACTCAACGCGTTAGCTACCACGTTTATTTTTTCAGGATGGTATTGAATGGTGTGGTCATAATCTTTTAACAACTCGATCGAACGTCGTTGCCGCATGTTGAGTTCCTTTTGGGTTAATAAATATTTAAGGCTTTTATGGTCTAAATATATCTCCACTTTCTCCCCATATAGATAGTGCCTCCAGATCTTTAGTGTGAAAACGACTGCTGCCAACTCTAGATCATGAGTAGGATAATTTCTCTCATACTCTTTAAGTTGTCGCGAGGCATAGACTATGACTTTCCCACGTTGCATGAGAACACATCCTAACCCTTTGCCTGAAGCATCGCTATAGATAACAAATCCATTCGAACCGAATGGTATTATTAGAACAAGTGCCGAAATGAGTCTCCTCTTAAGCTCTTGAAAACTTTTCTCGCATTCCTCGCTCCATACAAATTTTGTATCTTTCCGAGTCAGTTGAGTTAACGGGGTAGCGATTCAAAAAAATCCTTCCACGAATCTTCGATAATAACCAGCTAGTACCAGAAAGCTACGTACTTCGGTCACCGACTTCGGTTGCTCCCAACTTATTATTAATGAAATTGAATTTCCTCTATTTATTATTTTAAAATAGTAAGGGTTGATTTGATTAATGTGGTCAGTTATGGGTAAAATGCACAAATATTTCAAATAAGCAAGTGGTTATAAAATATTAATTGTTGTCAGGGAATATTCGTTTGGTCGTGGAATATTCTTACTGTCAGGGAATATTCGTACGGCGGCGCAGCCTTGTGTGGACCCCATAACGGAAAGCGATTGGATGAAGAAAACGACAAGTATAAGTTGTTTATAAATAACGGCGTAGTTGTTACCGTTAATACTGTTGGAATACCCGGCGGTTAAAACACAGTAGCACACGGTATTACACCAATTATTGATTTTTACGTAAGAAGAAACTACTCAATAATTGATACAGTAATTACTGTTCAATATTTTATTTTATTGATTCAATAATTATTGCGTTGATATTTTATATTATTGAATTGTCATTACACAGTATTTTCTATTATCAGATCAATAATTCATATTATTTGAATAATATTATTAGATAACATTATTGACAATGTCTAGAAAGTTTTGTCTAAGGAGAGGTTTGGTCACTTAATTGCGCGCCAGTAAGGAGAAATCCTTATTGGAAAGCCCCCTTTTTCCTGGGAACGGCTTGGTTGTCAGTATTTTGATTCTGTAATATTATTTATGAATAATTACTTATTGACTAGTATGATAAAGAAAATATTCATTTTGTGTGGATATAGATGGAGAAAATTTTTAATGTGACAATTGTTGAAAATTGATATTTTATCTTATTCGATAAAATAATTTATTTAAATATATTATTATATTTTAATAATATAATAATGATGATATTTTTTTTTACAATGAATGTGGGATATATGAATAAATGAGGAGGAATTGTATTTTTGTTACTAAAAATATTTAAAACATATTTTTCATGTTTGTGGACCACATTTCTTGACTGAAATTTGATTATAGCCTGTAAAATCGTCCGTATGTGGATTTCGGTCAATTTCTGTTTGGAATTTGGAAAAACTTAAACTTATAAAGTTGTAGAGAATTGAATTTCCTATGAAATGGACATCAGATTTGAATTTTTCTGATAAAAGGGCTATTTATTATGAATTATTTAAGCTCCGAAGTTTCGGAATAATTGATTTTTGGAAGTTTTAATTGTGTTATTTAAGAAAAACGTTTTTGTTATGATTAGTGGGTTGTTAAACATGTTGAAATCTGAATTCAAAGGTTGGCGTAGAAAAATTATAATAAATATAATTATTTTATTAAATTTTCTGCTTTGGTGTTCTAAGCATTTTCCTATAAATAGGGTGTTTAGGTTAGAATTGAAAATCATACCAGAAACAAGTTTTCTCTCTCTTTCTCTCTCTGTATTATCGAGCGTATTCTTGTGAGTATTTTGAGACTTTGAGTGTTGTTATACGGTACAAGTTCCCTTCAGCACTAATGTAAGACCCCAACTTTTATGAATAAAGATGAATTTTCAATAATTATTATTTTTAAATATTATGGAATGAATTTGATATAAGGTTATAGTTGTGGGTAATATTTATAAATTTTACAAAGTACGCAAGTTGTTATATAATATTCGATTGGTCGGAGAATATTCGTTTTAACAGAGAATATTCGTACGATGGCACAATCATTGGTGGACCCCACAACGGAATTATTGTCGGATTGAGAAATGACCAAAATATTTTTATGAAAATAACGGCGAAAGTTTTACAGTCAAAACTGTTGAACTACTAGGTAGTAAAAGTACAGTAATACGTGTGGTTGCATAGTAACACACGATATTGATTATTGATGCTTACGTGAGAAGTCACTAGGTTTTGATCAATTATTGCTACAGTAATTTCTACATAGTATCTCACGTTATTTGATTTAATTATTGTCAATATTTTATATATTATTAAATCAATAATTAAGACGACAAAGTTATTAATATTATTATTTGCAATATTAACGATGTCTAGAAGTTCTGTCAATGAGAGGTTTGATCACCTAATTATGCGCTAATATGGAGAAATCCTTATTGAAAAACCCCCTCTTTCCTGGGAACGACCTAGTCGATTAATATTGTGAATTATAATAATGATGATAAATGTTGTTAAAAATATTGAGGTATTTTTATGAAGTATTTATTATAATTTTTGACGTATTTTATGGACCCCATTTACCCATTTTTCAAAATAATCATTCGGTACATATATATATATATATATATATATATATATATAGGTCTCCATCCACAGCAACCGGTTGTTGGGGAGCAACCCATTTTGGCCCAGCCGCTACAGCTTGTATCGGCCACTTAGAATTTTTTTTTATAAGCCGCTACAAGCTGTAACGGCTGGGCCAAAATAGATTGCTCCCAACAACCGGTTGTTGTGGATGGAATCCTTATATATATATATATATATATATATATATATATATATATATATAAATGGTGGGGGAATGAAAGGATTCTTTTGGTGGGAGGAATTCCACCCGTGAATTGGGTGGAATGTGGGAATGGTGGAGTAGTGTATATATATATATATATATATATATATATATATATATATATATATATATATATATATATATGTGTGTGTGTGTGTGTGTGTGTGTGACGCCCCCAAAATAGGTATACATCACCCATTCTGAGTTGTCAATACATGGTACAGAAACAACTAAAACTTTATTATTACATCATACAAACTGTGAGTTTAAGTACAGATATTGCCATCTAGACAATATCCACATATAAATAAATCCTCATCATAATTATTGATACATTATTTTACAAAAATGGTGAGTACTACTAAACAACTCTCTCTAGAACCATCATTACATCCTCCGACTCGTACTCGCTACATTCTCATCTCCTGAAAAGAAAAATGGAACAAAAAGAAAAAGGGTGAGCTCAACTAGCCCATTAAAGAATATTATGACTAAGATAATATACAACAAATTATCGTTAGTCTTCAACAGGGAAAAAAATCTAATACAATACAATAGACAACAAGTTTTAAATCAATAATCGCAGCGAAAAATATTAATTCATAGAAAAGTTACGTAGAGGATGAAATCTACTAATATCTATGAATTTAACAGTCCATCATCATTAGTTTGTCCCTGTAACATCAATCAATATATATCTGGAATCAAATATTCATCTTTTCACTACAGGCCAAAGATATTCATCAGTTGGTCATGTTCATCTAAACACATGTTCATCTTTGCACTACGGCCAAAGATATTCATCAGAAATCATTCATCTTTGCACTACAGGCCAAAGATATTCAATAATATCATCATTTAAGACTGAGGATGATAAAAAATATTTTTAAAGAAACGAATCCAGTGAAACAAAATGACAAGGATTAAGGATTAAGGATTCGTACTTTATTTTATCCATGTCCAAAAATACCTCAAAAATAATCATAGTGGTGTAAAATTCAAGAATGATCAAAACATGGATACAATCAAAGCTAGTATCCACAATAGATATTTTAGACGAAAAGGAAAAATTTTCATTTTCGATGAATAGTGCCGTATTCGTGAATAGTGTCGTTACGTGAATAGTGCCGTATACGTGAATAGTAACTCCGACACAAAAAGTTCCAAATTTGATTAAAAGTTCAGATCAATACTTTGGCATAATGAAATTAGAAGAAATAATATCATTTTAAAAAAATAATATCCCTTACCTCGAAAGATCAGTACTTCTAGTTGAAACACCGGATATAGGCTATGACTTGAACTTGCACCGTATAGAAGTACTCAAAGTATACTCAAAAAACTCACAAAAATACGCTCGATAATATAGAGAGAGAAAAAAAACTTCAAGTTTCTGGTGTGATTTTCAATTCTAACCTACGCACCTATTTATAGGAAATTGCTTAGAACACCAAAGTAGAAAATTTAATAAATTAATAATATATATATATATATATATATATATATATATATATATTTCCTACGTAAACTTTTAAGGATCTGGATTAAACAAATTCCAACACATGCAAAACCCATAATAATGACAAAAAAAACGTTTTTCATATTTAAAATAATTTAAACTTCCAAAAATCAATTATTTCGGAGCTTCGGAACTCCAATAATTCACCATAAATAGTCCTTTTGTCAGAAAATTTGAATCTCAGCGTTTTTTTTTATAGGAAATTCAATTCTCTACAATTTTGCAGAAGAAAGTTTTTCCAAATTCCAAACAGAAATTGACCGAAATTCATAAACGGGAAATTTTACAGGCTATAATCAAATTTTAGTCAAGAAATGGGGTCCACCGACATGTTTTAAACATTTATTGCAACAAAAATACTTTTTCCCCTCGTATACTCATATATCACACATTCATAGTAAAAATATTACCATTATTATATTATTAAAAATATAATAATATATTTAAATGAATTATTTTATTAGAAAAAGATAAAATTTCAATTTTCAACAATTGTCACATTAAAAATTTTCTCCTTCTATATCCTCACAAAATCAATATTTTTCTCATCATATGAATCAATAATTAATTATTCACAAATAATATTACAGAATCATAATATTGACAACCAGGCAGTTCCCAAGAAAAAGGGGGATTTCCAATAAGGATATCTCCTTACTGGTGCGCAATTAGGTGACCAAACCTCTCCTTAGACAGAACTTTCTAGACATTGCCAATAATGTTATCTAATAATATTATTCAGATAATATGAATTATTGCTTCGATAATGAAAAATACTGTGTAATGACAATTATTGAAACAACAACAATATAAAATATCAATGCAGCAATTATTGAATCAATAAAATAAAACACTGAACAGTAATTACTATAACCATTATTGAGTAGTGCATTCTTACGTAAGAATCAATAATTGGTGCAATACCGTGTGCTACTGTGTTTTAACCACTGAGTATTTTAACAGTATTAACGGTAACAACTACGCCGTTATTTTTAAACAACTTATATGTGTCGTTTTCTTCGTCCAATCGCTTTCCGTTATGGGGCCCACATATGGCTGCGCCATCATATGAATATTCCCGACAGTACGAATATTCCACGACCAAACGAATATTCCCCGACAACAATGAATATTTTATAACCACTTGCTTATTTTGAAATATTTGCGTATTTTACCCATAACTATCCACATTAATCAAATCAACCCTTACCATTTCAAAATAATAAATAGAGAAAATTAAATTTCATTAATAATAAGTTGGGGTCTTACAACCTCCCCTCCTTATTAAATTTCGTCCTCAAAATTGACGTACGTACCTGGTGTTTCGAAAAGGTGAGGATACCTCGCTTTCATTTCCGTTTCCAATTCCCAGGTCATTTCCTCTATAGAATAATTCCTCCACAGAACTTTTAACTTGTGGTATGACCTTTGTACGTAGGACATGCTCCTTCCTATCCAAAATCTTCACAGGTACCTCTTCGTACGTTAAGTCTTCGGCTATCTCGTCCGGTTCTAACTCTATAACGTGGTTCGGGTCTTTCACATATATACGAAGTACAAATATTTGAAACACATTATGAACACGAGACATACTCGGAGATAACGCGAGTCTATAGGCTAAATTTCCTACTCAGTCAAGAATTTGAAATGGACCAATAAATCGTGGATTGAGCTTTCCTCTCTTCCCAAATCTTGTAACTCCCTTCCATGGAGCAATTCGCAATAATACATGATCCCCTATACTAAATTCCACTTCCTTTCAATGAAGATCCGCATAACTCTTTTGCTCGATCTTGTGCCGTTTGTATACGTTGTCGAATCATTTGGATCTTTTCGGTAGTCATACGTACTAACTCGGGTCCCAACAATGTTGCTTCACCTGTAGCGCCCCCAAAATCGAGACTATTTTTCTTCCCAATCTTGTGCGTTAATACTACCTTGTTCTAGCTTTAAAATATTATTTAATGTTAAAATAGATAAAAATTTTGGAATAATTAATTTTTTTTTTCAGTCATCCATTCCCTGAATCGTAACCTTTACAATTCTTTCTTATACTAAAATCATATTTATTATATGATTTGTATAATCCGTGTAAATGTATTAAAAGCTTAAGTCTCAATACTTCATATCTTTTATATTGATGATTCATTCATTTTAGAATCATATCTATTCTCATTTCAGAATAAACATTCTTTAACCATTCAACATTTCAAACTATACATAACTACCAATTACATTTGACACAACTATCAATCATAGATTTATACCATTTCTAATTCAAGAAAATGTATTCATTTTTGCACATCGTTCAATCTTCATCATCCGTATAGCAAGTAATATTGCCTAACATCATTAACCAGCAAAAAGTTTGTGTTTGCAAAATTGAGCTCGACAGCCCAGCAAATTTAACAGTCTATCATGTTTCACATAGCACACAATTCCATATGCACTATATTTCCTTTATTATGCATATATGCCTGCAACATGTATTCTTTACTATGCATATCCCACATGCAACAATAATTCCTTACAAAGCATACATTCATGCATTATACATTTCTAATTTATCGAGTTACATTATACAACACGTGCTATCACATATCACATATAAATTGAGTTCCATAACCCAATTAACTTAGTCATATTTTGACTTTAAAAATTCATAAAGTATGGTATGTAACTCACCAGATAATCACATTTAATCCACAAACATCATAGAACCGAAAAACTTGCCTTGATTGGAGATTACCACAAAATTTAACTTAGAGTTTCTCCACAATTCCTACAGAATTATATTTACATGCACACACATATTAGATAATCGAATATGTTACAAAACATACATGTATATTCATCAATAACAATTATTAGTTTTATACAAACCAATATTACTTATTCTTACTCAAAACGAATATTAGTTTATTTAGAAACTTAATTCATTTTAACCTTTCTAAACCAAATAAAGGTCTCTCACATTTGAGTATATAAATATTTTACACTATATTTGAACGTATTCACCACACAAACATGCCATATAACTTGTACAGTTATATTTTAAATATTCCCTTTGACCACACAATCAATTTTATTATTATTATTATTATTTAACCCATCATATTTCCAAGCAATAGTAAACAGCCCCATAAAATAATAGCAACCCCAAACATGGCTCAACAGCCCCAAGCTTAGCTTTTAGCTTGTAGATTCAATTATGTTGAGAAATAACATAAATCTCTTATTTTAATCTCCCGTCGAATATTATTAATATGCAATAATATTTTATACTAAGGTTACTAACCTTTTAATAACATTTCCCTCAAATACTACTAATAATATCTCAATACAATACTATTAGTCATATAAAAATAACTTAAGTCATTAATCACATAAATAAACAATTTATTTCAATTATTTTCTATTTCATAATTAATAAACTCGTTTAAGCATTCTAAAATGTCACAAACATCACAACACCTCAAACCCGACCCAAAACTTCATTACGAACTTGCAAATGTCATGCTCAAGGGTCTCACATCATAAATCGCATTTTTCCTATTTTTGGACAATTTGATTTTCAATAAATTTTTTTTGATCTTACCCAGCCTCGCTAAAACAGCCATAACTCTCGCGTTTTAAAACATTTTTAAGCAATTCTTGAGCCCACGCGAAGATAACGTCCAGGGCTACAACTTTTGTCTCACGACGTATTTCCAGAATCCGAACACATCAGTCCAAAAATTTAAACAAAGGAGGTTATTCGGGTTTGGTGGACAGTTTTGATTACGCACCTTCCGAACGCCATAACTACCTCATCCGGAGTCGGAATTAGCCCGTTCCGGAGTCTATGGAAAGATTAATCAGTGTAATACAACGTATCAAAAGCCCAAAAGTTTTAAAGCACAAAAACTAGACGAAATTGCCCCCGTTTCAGATTGATCCGAAACTGTCCATAAAATCGGGACTGTTTTCACATAAATCAACATCACGACATTTAGAAACGTGATTTTTGAGTTCTACCACTTGATTTTACTAGCCAACACATATATCTAGCACTACTTTTTGACGGATCACAAAAAGAAGTTATAGATTTAAAACGGTGGATTTTCAAAGTACATAGAAATTTTGGGTTTCTAAACTAGAAAAAATATATTTTTTTTCTTCTTTTGGTTTCCAACCAAATCAACACCCATCATGGGTGGATCCATACTAGAATTAAAGAAAAACATATAAATCATAGGGTTTGAGCTTCATACACCAAAACCCCCCTTCCATCAATTTAAAAAAAATAGAAACAAAGGAAAGAAATTATACCTTGCTTCTCATTGTTCTTCTTCTCTTCATGGAGGATCTTTTATCTCCTCCTCTTCCCACACAAGGGCTGCCGCCCCCTCCTCTTCTCTCCCTTGGATTCGGCCACTTCTCCTTCTCTCCCTCTCCCTCTCTTTCTCCCGTTCTTTTTCTTCCTCTTTCTTTTTTACTTTTTCTTCTTAATAGCCAATCCTCTCTTCTCTTTTTTTTTAATTGCCGAACAATTGGCCTTCAAATTACCACATGTTGGTTAATTTAATTGTTTTCATTAAATTGCTTTATTAAATGACCACCATGCCCATCATCACTAATTGGGTTTAAATAAATTGGGCAACTAATTAAATCTTTTGGGCTTTCAGTAATCCTTTGAGCCATGCAATATATGCATAGTCCAATCATTCCATCTTATCTCACCCTAAATATTTAATTAAGGTATCCATTTCAAATATTTAGAATTTAAATCATCACTCTAGTACACTAAATTTTCATAACCCAATCAAACTTATTTTAATTAAGTTATAAAATTAATAACTTGAGATAATAAAAATATATCTCTTAACTTAATATTATTTTTAATATTATTATTCTCCCACAAGTGGGGCTTAGTCTAGGCCCTTAATTATTTATCTACAAGTCTCATACTTAATTAGTTAATTGGGATTGTTTAAATAATATAACATCCTTATCCATTATATCCAATTCTCTTGGACTCTATTTAAATTAATTGGGCTATAACCTTATTATAGCCCATTACTTTTAATTCTATTTCATTCTACGCTTATCCTTTAATTAGGGTTTTTATCTCTCACACTAGAAAATAAATTCCTTACTCATGCCCTTTTAATTTCATAAACTAAATTAAACTTGGTTATAAAATTAATTATTAGAGATATATAAAATAAATCTCTTAATGTAAGTATATATATTTATATACTAATTTTCTCCCATAATATAATCTCTCAGGTTATTTAATTATCACACCTAATATATATATATATATATATATATATATATATATATATATATTAGGTTACATAACTTAATTCTTAATTCACTCCTATATACAAAATAAATGTATTCACATTATATTATATATATATTTATTTAATCATACACATAACTCACATGATCATAACATATTTTACTTCTCACACTAATTTTGACTTTTCTCCATAAAAATCAACTATTGTCTTTGACCAAAAGTCAACCTTTACATATTTTGTGTTTACTGTCTATTCTGAATAAACTTGATGTTTTGGACGAAATCGAGCAGTCCATGCTTAAAAATTATATCTCTAACTCAAATTTTGAGCTTTAAATTACTTCATTCTCATTACTAATCGTATTAACTAACGACTTTATACTTATTCAAATTCTTATTTGTCAGTCAAGGCCAACACTCAAGCTATGTTAATTACTAACATAGTTTTATCTGGATCCTTAATATCATAAACTCGATTCATCATTTCTCTTGCTAAAATATATAGCACCTTACAAAGTATATATATTTATATACATATACTTATCTTCGTTTAACCTCATAGCATCTCTTCATGTAAAATCTTATCTCCAATAATAAAATTTCCATATGTACTTATAAAACATTTCTTAGACTATTCAGTTCACATCGAATTTACAGGTATCGTAATACCTTATCCTTGATATTCCTTCAAGTACATATTAATTCATTTCTAGGGTTTAGAAATTTTGTAACCCATATTTTCTCTATTCACATTCGAATATCAAACCATATAGGTTTTACTTGAAAAATTTAAACAAATCCTCAAATTCTCATCTAGGTTTTATTCTTTAACCTTTATTCTAATCATTCAAGATTTTAAAAATTTTCGGGTTGTCACATTCACCCCTCCTTATAAGAATTTCGTCACCGAAATTCACCTTACACCTTACATCGTGCACTTTACACCATTTATACTGAGCGATCACACAAGATCTTGAACTTATTTTCTCGGGTATCTATCAAAGATACTCAAACTTCTCGGGTATCTATCAAAGATACTCAAACTTCTTGGGTATCTATCAAAGATTTACTTTGATACATAAGCAAATTTCTCGGGTATCTATCAAAGATACTCAAAACGCGCGCAAAGGTCAAATTCACACTAAGTATTCCTGTATTTACAACTCCATCACATTTTTATCATCTCTGCACCAGGTTACATGGTACATGAGTGATAATTAAAAACAAATTTTGATATTTCAAATCATTTGCTGAAACATTCTATCTATTCCTATTATCCTTAACACTTCATTCACACACAACTATACCCAGTTCATAAAACCACACTTATGAGTTCATAGCCTGGCCACAATTATATGAGTTTAAGAACTTTCCTAGACAGACCTTTGGCGTCCATTCGCTGAGGGGTTCATAAACATTTCATATAACTATGAGTCAAGAATGTCACATAAGTATTAGTTTTAAGAACTCGTACTTAACTTTATATCCTCTACCTATGACCTATCTATTTGTTATATACATGAGAAAGGAATCACCCTCTTAACACACATATAGCAAATAGCGCGACACCAACATTTTAATGATTATCAGTGCTAGAAACTAAGTGACTAATCAATATAGGAAGCTAAGTGAACAATTCCCCGCCCATACAAAGAATTGGTCAACCTAACCACTACATCGACCAAGAAGCTAAGTGATTCTAAAACCAAGTACAAATTCCCCGCCCATAAGAAGAATCATACAACTTAGCTACTGACATGAGTCCTCAATTGAAATCCCACATAATTCTAGCTCCTCACTTACTCCATACGAATTTTATTTAATCCGTATTTACAATTCATAACTCTTTCATGAGTTTTCATAGTACAATTTCATAGTACAACTTACACACAACATCTTGCTTTCAACTTTTCAATCATAAGATCGATTCTTTCTGACTGTCATAACCTTATCAGATCACGGGGTGATCTTATCTGGAAATCATTTATACTTATACTTAAGATCGTTTTATTTTACGATCTTCTTATAATTCTCTTTAATCATATTATATTATGATTTTATTTGCACTTTTCATCTTATAGACACCGTCTATTTAGTATCACTTTTCATCTCTATTACTGGAGTTAGGTAACTCCGGATTCTTATCCTTATAGCTCTTTAAGATTCTTCTTTATCTTCTTCTTTACTTAATGATGAATTTCCATAAATTCATCTCTTATCACTTAAACTCTATTCGAGTTTATTACTTATCATCATCTCCGCGGTTATAGCCTAAGGTACACCTACCTAAGGTTTATAACCTACAGTTTTGATACCAACTATAGCGCCCCCAAAATCGAGACTATTTTCCTTCCCGATCTTGTGCGTTAATACTACCTTGTTCTAGCTTTAAAATATTATTTAATGTTAAAATAGCTAAAATTTTTGGAATAATTAATTATTTTTTTCAGTCATCCATTCCCTGAATCGCAACCTTTACAATTCTTTCTTATACTAAAATCATGTTTGTTATATGATTTGTATAATCCTTGTAAATGTATTAAAAGCTTAAGTCTCAATACTTCATATCTTTTATATTAATGATTCATTCATTTTAGAATCATATCTATTCTCATTTCGGAATAAACATTCTTTAACCATTCAACATTTCAAACTATACATAACTGCCAATTACATTTGACACAACTATCAATCATAGATTTATACCATTTCTAATTCAAGAAAATGTATTCATTTTTGCACGTCATTCAATCTTCATCATCCGTATAGCAAGTAATATTGTCTAACATCATTAACCTGCAAAAAGTTTGTGTTTGCAAGATTGAGCTCGACAGCCCAGCAAATTTAACAGTCTATCATGTTTCACATAGCACACAATTCCATATGCACTATATTTCCTTTATTATGCATATATGCCTGCAACATTTATTCTTTACTATGCATATCCCACATGCAACAATAATTCCTTACAAAGCATACATTCATGCATTATACATTTCTAATTTATCGAGTTACATTATACAACACGTGCTATCACATATCACATATAAATTGAATTCCATAACCCAATTAACTTAGTCATATTTTGACTTTAACAATTTATAAAGCATGGTATGTAACTCACCACATAATCACATTTAATCCACAAACATCATAGAACCGAAAAACTTGCCTTGATTGGAGATTACCACAAAATTTAACTTAGAGTTTCTCCACAATTCCTACAGAATTATATTTACATGCACACACATATTAGATAATCGAATATGTTACAAAACATACATGTATATTCATCAATAACAATTATTAGTTTTATACAAACCAATATTACTTTTTCTTACTCAAAACGAATATTAGTTTATTTAGAAACTTAATTCATTTTAACCTTTCTAAACCAAATAAAGGTCTCTCACATTTGAGTATATAAATATTTTACACTATATTTGAACGTATTCACCACACAAACATGCCATATAACTTGTACAGTTATATTTTAAATATTCCCATTGACCACACAATCAATTTTATTGTTATTATTTTTTTAACCCATCATATTTCCAAGCAATACTAAACAGTCCCATAAAATAATAGCAACCCCAAACTTGGCTCAACAGCCCCAAGCTTAGCTTTTAGCTTGTAGATTCAATTATGTTGAGAAATCACATAAATCTCTTATTTTAATCTCCCGTCGAATATTATTAATATGCAATAATATTTTATACTAAGGTTACTAACCTTTTAATAACATTTCCCTCAAATACTACTAATAATATCTCAATACAATACTATTAGTCATATAAAAATAACTTAAGTCATTAATCACATAAATAAACAATTTATTTCAATTGTTTTCTATTTCATAATTAATAAACTCGTTTAAGCATTCTAAAATGTCACAAACATCACAACACCTCAAACCCGACCCAAAACTTCATTACGAACTTGCAAACGTCATGCTCAAGGGTCTCACATCATAAATCGCATTTTTCCTATTTTTGGACAATTTGATTTTCAATATTTTTTTTATCTTACCCAGCCTCGCTAAAACAGCCATAACTCTCGCGTTTTAAAACATTTTTAAGCAATTCTTGAGCCCACACGAAGATAACTTCCAGGGCTACAACTTTTGTCTCACGACGTTTTTCCAGAATCCGAACACATCAGTCCAAAAATTTAAACAAAGGAGGTTGTTCGGGTTTGGTGGACAGTTTTGATTACGCACCTTCCGAACGCCATAACTACATCATCCGGAGTCGGAATTAGCCCGTTCAGGAGTCTATGGAAAGCTTAATCAGTGTACTACAACATATCGAAAGCCCAGAAGTTTTAAAGCACAAAAACTGAACGAAATTGCCCCCGTTTCAGACTGATCCGAAACTGTCCATAAAATAGGGACTGTTTTCACATAAATCAACACCACGACTTTTAGAAACGTGATTTTTGAGTTCTACCTCTTGGGTTTACTAGCCATCACATATATCTAGCACTACTTTTTGACGGATCACAAAAAGAAGTTATAGATTTAAAACGGTGGATTTTCAAAGTACATAGAAATTTTGGGTTTCTAAACTAGAAAAAAATTATTTTTTCTCTTCTTTTGGTTTCCAACCAAATCAACACCCATCATGGGTGAATCCATACTAGAATCAAAGAAAAACATATAAATCATCGGGTTTGAGCTTCATACACCAAAACCCCCCTTCCATCAATTTAAAAAAAAATAGAAACAAAGGAAAGAAATTATACCTTGCTTCTCATTGTTCTTCTTCTCTTCATGGAGGATCTTCTATATCCTCCTCTTCCCACACAAGGGCTGCCGCCCCCTCCTCTTCTGTCCCTTGGCTTCGGCCACTTCTCCTTCTCTCCCTCTCCCTCTCTTTCACCCGTTCTTTTTCTTCCTCTTTCTTTTTCACTTTTTCTTCTTAATAGTCGATCCTCTCTTCTCTTTTTTTTTAATTGCCGAACAATTGGCCTTCAAATTACCACATGTTGGTTAATTTAATTGTTTTCATTAAATTGCTTTATTAAATGACCACCATGCCCATCATCACTAATTGGGTTAAAATAAATTGGGCAACTAATTAAATCTTTTGGGCTTTCAGTAATCCTTTGAGCCATGCAATATATACATAGTCCAATCATTCCATCTTATCTCACCCTAAATATTTAATTAAGGTATCCATTTCAAATATTTAGAATTTAAATCATCACTCTAGTACACTAAATTTTTATAACCCAATCAAACTTATTTTAATTAAGTTATAAAATTAATAACTTGAGATAATAAAAATATAACTCTTAACTTAATATTATTTTTAATATTATTATTCTCCCACAAGTGGGGCTTAGTCTAGGCCCTTAATTATTTATCTACAAGTCCCATACTTAATTAGTTAATTGGGATTGTTTAAATAATATAACATCCTTATCCATTATATCCAATTCTCTTGGACTCTATTTAAATTAATTGGGCTATAACCTTATTATAGCCCATTACTTTTAATTCTATTTCATTCTA
This sequence comes from Panax japonicus, assembly GCA_020205505.1. Lineage (NCBI taxonomy): Eukaryota > Viridiplantae > Streptophyta > Magnoliopsida > Apiales > Araliaceae > Panax > Panax japonicus. The sequence continues at coordinate 39,148,106 of CM035110.1, read as the reverse complement.
CCCTTATCCTTTAATTAGGGTTTTTATCTCTCACACTATAAAATAAATTCCTTACTCAAGCCCTTTTAATTTCATAAACCAAATTAGACTTGGTTATAAAATTAATTATTAGAGATATATAAAATAAATCTCTTAATGTCAGTATATATATTTATATACTAATTTTCTTCCATAATATAACCTCTCATGTTAATTAATTATCACACCCAATATATATATTAGGTTACATAACTTAATTCTTAATTCACTCCTATATACAAAATAAATTTATTCACATTATATAATGTATATTTATTTAATCATACACATAACTCAGATGATCATAACATATTTCACTTCTCACACTAATTTTGACTTTTCTTCATAAAAATCAACTATTGTCTTTGACCAAAAGTCAACCTTTACACATTTTGTGTTTACTGTCCATTCTGAATAAACTTGATGTTTTGGACGAAATCGAGCAGTCCATGCTTAAAAATTATATCTCTAACTCAAATTTTGAGTTTTAAATTACTCCATTCTCATTACTAATCGTATTAACTAACGACTTTATACTTATTCAAATTCTTATTTGTCAGTCAAGGCCAACACTCAAGCTATGTTAATTACTAACATAGTTTTATCCGGATCCTTAATATCATAAACTCGTTCATCATTTCTCTTGCTAAAATATATAGCACATTACTAAGTATATATATTTCTATACATATACTTATCTTCGTTTAACCTCATAGCATCTCTTCATGAGAAATCTTTTCTCCAATAATAAAATTTCCATATGTACTTATAAAACATTTTTTAGACTATTCAGTTCACATCGAATTTACAAGTATCGTAATACCTTATCCTTGATATTCCTTCAAGTACATATTAATTCATTTGTAGGGTTTAAAAATTTTGTAACTCATATTTTCTCTATTCACATTTGAATATCTAACCATATAGGTTTTACTTGAAAAATTTAAACAAATCCTCAAATTCTCATCTAGGTTTTATTCTTTAACCTTTATTCTAATCATTCAAGATTTTAAAAATTTTCGGGTTGTCACATCACCCACCTCATCCCAACATATTGGAGAGCGACACTTTCGTCCATATAATACTTCAAATGGAGCCACACCTATACTTGCCTGATAACTGTTGTTGTAGGAGAATTCCATCAATGGTAAATGTGACGCCCCCAAAATTAGGTATACATCACCCATCTTGAGTCGTCAGATACATGGTACAGAATTCAAATACAACTTACTAATACCACTGTCGTGTATAATACGACAAAATACAACTGTGAGTTTGAATACAATAATTGTCTACTAGAGATCATACAAACTCAAAAGGAGTCCTCATTACAATTATTAATACACTATTTCTCAGAATAGTGAGGACTACTAATGCTATCCTCTGGACCGTCACTCCATTCCCCGACTAGTCCCTGCTATGTTCTCATTTCCTGAAGAGAACAGTGAAAGAAATGGTGAGCTCAACTAGCCCAGTAAGAAATATTATGACTAAGATAATGCAGAATAAATTATCATTAGTCTCCAACAATGTTAAACTAATAAAATATAATAGACATCAAGTTTAACTGCAGCGGAATAAGCAATCCATTAAAAGAGTCAAGTAGAGAGAATTGAATCTATTATCTTTTATGATTTAAAAAGTTTTTAATCACTTTTATCGCTGAGACTCAGCTCAATAAATAATCCACATCATTAAACCATCCCTGCACTACAGGCCAAGGATATTCTTTAGTATCACGACCACGAATTATCCATGCACTACGGGCCAAAGATAATCGTGTTTTCATCAACAGTCCTGATCATGCCATAAAACAATTATCTTTGCACTACGGCCGAAGAGAATCCATAGCCATAATCATACCAAAAACTGTCCATCAATGCACTACGGCCCAATGAGGACTTTTTTCACATTATTTGTAATATTACGGTCATGATTACACCGCATAATCCCTGGTCATAATCATACCAAGTCCATCTATGCATTACAGGCCACAGATGACTTTCAACATAACATAAACATGAGGATGATGACAATGATATAAGAATTTAATAAAACAAGTTCAAGAATTAATTTGTCCATGAACCAATAACATCCAAATTGTCCACACGATACTGTTTTGTGGTGTAAAATTCAAGAATGCTCAGAAGAATATTTTCCTGAAAAGATACTGGATGAAGCGCAAATATCAAGGATATTCTACTAATTTCATGGAGTGTAGAAGTCAAAACTTTAACCAACTGAGTATAATAAAGAATGGAATAACAACAGAAATCACCATGCATGCGGAACTTCGCACAGGCAGGTTATTCCAACAGAATACTAAATAACGGAACCAGGTCAGGTGAAATTCACACCGACAGGATGTTCCAACAGAATAATAAATGCGGAATAATAAATGATGGAACCAGGTCCGGCGTATAGCACAGACAGGATATTCCGACAGAATAATAAAGACGGAACCAGGTCCGGTGTAAAACACACAGACAGGATGTTCCAACAGAATAATAGAAGAATGTCACCAAGTATAGGGTAGACCGCGTATACAGGTTATTCCAACAGAATAATAAGAAATGGAATAACAACAGTTCTCTTCATGAATAAGAAAGAATAACACCCCTTACCGTAACAGAAACTGGATATAGAAGTAGTGAAGTAGCAGAATACTCTTCTTCTTTCTCTCTATAATTTCTCTCTCTAGAGTTTCAATGAATTCGTAAGAAAATAATGAAGGAATGAGCTTCTATTTATAGGAAAATGGAATGCATAGTAACTAATCCATGAACGGTCCAGATTGATTTACTTTAATCTTACGGTCCATATTTAAAGAAAAATCTTTTAAATAAAATATAATATATTCTATTTATATAAAAAGATTTTTACTATGCAAACACTATGCAATACTATGCAAAACACTATGCGACACTATGCATAATAAAATATAATATATTCTATTTATAAAATAACTTTAATAAAGTATTTTGTTTTATATAAAAAGATGTTTATGTTTTATTACGTTAATAATACGAATAAAACAAAACGTCATCATCGCTATAATAATTCATATTATTAATCGACAATAATTGAATCAAACTGAGCGACTTCTCACATAAATATCAATAATCAATACCGTGTGCTACTATGCAACAACGCGTATTACTGTACTTTTACTACCCAGTAGTTCAACAGTATCAACGGTAAAACTTCCGCCGTTATTTTCAATAAAATATTTTTGTCGTTTTCTCAATCCGACAATAATTCTGTTGTGGGGTCCACCAATAATTGTACCGTCGTACAAATATTTTTCCGACACAAAGAATATTCCCTGACCAATCGAATATAATATGACAACTTGCATACTTTTCAAAATTTATAAATATTACCCACAACTATAACATTATATCAAATTCACACCATAATATTAAAAAAATTATTTCGAGAAAATTAATTCTTTATTCATAAAATCTGGGGTTTCACAATCTACCCTCCTTATGGAATTTTGCCCTCGAAATTTACGTACGTACCTGGTATGCCGAACAGGTGAGAATACCTTGACTTCACTTCCAATTCTAACTCTTGAGATATAACCTTTGAGTGTTGAATACGATTCTTCTTATCCAAGATTGTAACACGTATCTCTTCAAACGTTAAATCATCCGCTATCTCATCCGGTTCTAAATTAATAATGTGGTTCGGGTCGTCCACATATTTACGTCACATCGATACGAAAAAAAAACGTTATGAACACGTAATATATTTGGCGGTAAAACGAGTCTATAAGTCACAGTTTCTACTCAATCAAGGATTTCAAATGGGCCAATAAAATTAAGCGTTTAGACTTCCTCTATTCGTCAATTCTTGCTTCTAAAATAACGCCCTCTTGAACCTTCTTAATTCTTCACATTCTTCAGCTCCGAGTGTGTAGCCTGAGCGGCTTTAACTTTGTCGATTAAAGTCGATTCTACTTGTATATTCGTTATCTTCACGTGAGTTCGTATATTCGAACTTGTAAACGCATACGATCTTCTACTCACACGTCAGCTACCATGTTCGCTTTCCCACAATAATATTGCATGGTATGATCGTAATCTTCAACAGCTCGAGCCAACATCTTTGGCACGTTATACGTTCGTTTTAGGTGAAGAAAATATTTGAGGGTTTAAGAAATGGGTTTTGTACTGGTGTCAATACCAAATTCGATTTCACGTTCTGGGGTAAGCTAAGAAGTCTTCAGGAATACGTCAAGAAATTTATTAATGATAAAAATATCATTCAAAACTGTTACTCCCATTCAAGACTTGGATAGTACGTCACATTGATACCAACTGTGACTTCTATCCCTTAACCTAGATAGCACCTCACAATGATACCTATCAACTTGTTATCGTTATTCACGACGTCGCCTACAGAAAGTCTGGCTTCGGTCCATTCCACACAAGGAAGTCATCAACAAAAGGATCGGGGCTCTTTACTTATGGCTTGATATGATAATGATTGAATTTAGTGGTTTGGTTGCTTAAATTCGCATAATAGGTTGGTTAGGAATATGAAAGCTAACAACCTTACGAAAAACATGATGAGTAGTTAACCAATCGTTTCCTAAAATAGCATCAAAGACAAGTATTTTCAAAGAGACAAGATCAACACGTAACGTGAAAGTGTCGATTTGAATCAAATAAAATTTATAAACAGTGGAGGTAACGAAGGTTTCTCCCAATGGAGTTTCAATAGATAAATCAAAGTTTAACTTCTCTGGAGTTAAGTACAAACATTGAACACAACTAGGTGAAATAAAAGAGTGAGTAGAACCGGTATCTAACACGGTATAGACTTCGTAAGAGCCTATGATTAACTTACCCGTGATAATTTTATTCAGGTTCCTCGTCACGAGAGAAAAAAAACGCTCTCTCTTAAACTACCGGCTTTGGCTTGTCTGGGACATCCTTTGGTATCATTATCCCAGCTGGAATTGACTTCATCATACGACAGAATCGAGCTAGGTGACCTTCTCTTCCGCAATTAAAGCATGCTTTGGACTGCTGCGTACAGTTTGGACGGATGTGTCCCTCCTGTCCGCATCTGAAACATACGACCGGTGGTCGTTCTTCTTCCTTAACAACGGTTGCTGGTGCTGACGTCTTTACGTCATTGTTGAACCTTCTCTTCTTGAAATGTCCATTCTTATTATTTTGGCCATGATTACCACCGAAGTGGTTACCATTCTTGGTATGATAATTTCCCCCGCGATGGTTATCATTGTTCCGATGGCCGTTGCCACCGGTATGATTATTATCGTGTTGCTGGTCATTACCTTTTGGTTGTGATAACTCATTATCGCGCTCCACTAACTGAGCTCTATTCACAATATCTGAATATAAACAAAGTTTATGAGAAATGAGGTATTGACGTATATCGGGTTTCAAACCTCGAAGAAACATTCGCGCCATTCGCTCCTCATTATCGACCAAATGGGATGCAAACCGGGACAACTCCGCAAACTTAGCCTCGTACTGCAACACGGTCATATTGTTTTGCTCCAGCTTGATAAACTCTACCTCCTTTATGTGACGAATACTTTCAGGAAAGTACTTGTCGTTGAACAGCTCTTGGAACTTCTCCCAAGACGTCTTGAGTGCGTCAGTCTGGGTACGTTTTACAGATTCCCACCAATGATCTGCTTCTTCACGCAACATAAAGGTGGCAAAAGGAACCTTTTGCTCCTCGAAGCATCCCAAGACATCAAATATCTTGGTGATCTTCTTTAACCACGTCTCCGCCTTAAGTGGTTCTGGCTTTCCCAAAAACTCCGGTGGTCCCAGCTCCTTGAACTGCTTAGCGGTGACCAACCGTGGGTTGCCATTGTCTTTACCTGCATTATGAACAGGAGCCGCCTTCTCCCGTTGTTGCATGAATTGCTCCTTAAACTGCTTAGCGGTGACCGTCCGAGAGTTATCAGTATTTCTACCTGCATTTTGGACAGGAGCTGCCTTAGCCTGTTGTTGCATGAATTGCATAAAGTCTCTGACCATCCCATCATTCACCATTTCATCGGTGTTATTATTTTCATGAGGAGTATTGTCCTCTAGTTGCACATTATCCTGATTATTGATCTGTGGAGACTCAACGGTCTCCTGTGCTCCATTGATAATCTCAACATTCTCGGATGCCATTTTCAAACACTGCCACAAAACAAAGATTAATTGACATGTAACATAATATCTCTAAACTTTGACCAACTAATTTAAATATAAAATAAATTTAAGTAGGTCATACTAGCGTAGGAATTCCCTGTCTCTCCCCTCCTAGTTCTAGTCTCACATCTTAGCCAGGGATCATATCCCTAAGCTCTGATACCAACTGTGACGCCCCCAAAATTAGGTATACATCACCCATCTTGAGTCGTCAGATACATGGTACAGAATTCAAATACAACTTACTAATACCACTGTCGTGTATAATACGACAAAATACAACTGTGAGTTTGAATACAATAATTGTCTACTAGAGATCATACAAACTCAAAAGGAGTCCTCATTACAATTATTAATACACTATTTCTCAGAATAGTGAGGACTACTAATGCTATCCTCTGGACCGTCACTCCATTCCCCGACTAGTCCCTGCTATGTTCTCATTTCCTGAAGAGAACAGTGAAAGAAAGGGTGAGCTCAACTAGCCCAGTAAGAAATATTATGACTAAGATAATGCAGAATAAATTATCATTAGTCTCCAACAATGTTAAACTGATAAAATATAATAGACATCAAGTTTAACTGCAGCGGAATAAGCAATCCATTAAAAGAGTCAAGTAGAGAGAATTGAATCTATTATCTTTTATGATTATAAAGTTTTTAATCACTTTTATCGCTGAGACTCAGCTCAATAAATAATCCACATCATTAAACCATCCCTGCACTACAGGCCAAGGATATTCTTTAGTATCACGACCACGAATTATCCATGCACTACGGGCCAAAGATAATCGTGTTTTCATCAACAGTCCTGATCATGCCATAAAACAATTATCTTTGCACTACGGCCGAAGAGAATCCATAGCCATAATCATACCAAAAACTGTCCATCAATGCACTACGGCCCAATGAGGACTTTTTCCACATTATTTGTAATATTACGGTCATGATTACACCGCATAATCCCTGGTCATAATCATACCAAGTCCATCTATGCATTACAGGCCACAGATGACTTTCAACATAACATAAACATGAGGATGATGACAACGATATAAGAATTTAATAAAACAAGTTCAAGAATTAATTTGTCCATGAACCAATAACATCCAAATTGTCCACACGATACTGTTTTGTGGTGTAAAATTCAAGAATGCTCAGAAGAATATTTTCCTGAAAAGATACTGGATGAAGCACAAATATCAAGGATATTCTACTAATTTCATGGAGTGTAGAAGTCAAAACTTTAACCAACTGAGTATAATAAAGAATGGAATAACAACAGAAATCACCATGCATGCGGAACTTCGCACAGGCAGGTTATTCCAACAGAATACTAAATAACGGAACCAGGTCAGGTGAAATTCACACCGACATGATGTTCCAACAGAATAATAAATGCGGAATAATAAATGATGGAACCAGGTCCGGCGTATAGCACAGACAGGATATTTCCGACAGAATAATAAAGACGAAACCAGGTCCGGTGTAAAACACACAGACAGGATGTTCCAACAGAATAATAGAAGAATGTCACCAAGTATAGGGTAGACCGCGTATACAAGTTATTCCAACAGAATAATAAGAAATGTAATAACAACAGTTCTCTTCATGAATAAGAAAGAATAACACCCCTTACCGTAACAGAAACTGGATATAGAAGTAGTGAAGTAGCAGAATACTCTTCTTCTTTCTCTCTATAATTTCACTCTCTAGAGTTTCAATGAATTCGTAAGAAAATAATGAAGGAATGAGCTTCTATTTATAGGAAAATGGAATGCATAGTAACTAATCCATGAACGGTCCAGATTGATTTACTCTAATCTTACGGTCCATATTTAAAGAAAAATTTTTTAAATAAAATATAATATATTCTATTTATATAAAAAGATTTTTACTATGCAAACACTATGCAATACTATGCAAAACACTATGTGACACTATGCATAATAAAATATAATATATTCTATTTATAAAATAACTTTAATAAAGTATTTTGTTTTATATAAAAAGATGTTTCTGTTTTATTACGTTAATAATACGAATAAAACAAAACGTCATCATCGCTATAATAATTCATATTATTAATCGACAATAATTGAATCAAACTGAGCGACTTCTCACATAAATATCAATAATCAATACCGTGTGCTACTATGCAACAACGCGTATTACTGTACTTTTACTACCCAGTAGTTCAACAGTATCAACGGTAAAACTTCCGCCGTTATTTTCAATAAAATATTTTTGTCGTTTTCTCAATCCGACAATAATTCTGTTGTGGGGTCCACCAATAATTGTACCGTCGTACAAATATTTTTCCGACACAAAGAATATTCCCTGACCAATCGAATATAATATGACAACTTGCATACTTTTCAAAATTTATAAATATTACCCACAACTATAACATTATATCAAATTCACACCATAATATTAAAAAAATTATTTCGAGAAAATTAATTCTTTATTCATAAAATCTGGGGTTTCACAGTAAATACTTATCCCAACTGCCCTTGAAGTATAGGACACAGAGTCTTAACAAATCTTCAAGAGTTTGAATAGTCCTCTCTGGTTATCCGTCCGTTTGATGATGGTATGCCGAACTGAATCGTAAATCCGTGCCCATAACTTTTTGCAAGCTAACCCAAAATCTTGAAGTGAATCTTGGGCCACGATCCGAAACTATGGATACTGGCATGCCATGCAACCTCACAATCTCATTTACATATATACTAGCAAGACGTTCAAGGGAATAAGTCTCCCGTATCGGCAAGAAATGAGCAGACTTAGTTAATCTATCAACAATAACCCAAATAGCATTGATGCCTTGAGAAATCGTAGGAAGACCCGTAACGAAATCCATGGTAATGTGTTCCCACTTCCATTTCGGAATCTCAAGTGGTTGCAACGGACCCTTAGGTACTAGATGCTCCGCCTTTACATGTTGACAAGTTAAACACATCGAGATAAACTTTGCAATCTCTCTCTTCATATTATTCCACCAAAACGTATATCGAAGATCACGATACATTTTAGTACTTCCTGGATGGATTACAAATGGTGTATTGTGTGCCTCCATCATAATCTTGTACTTCAAATTCGAGTCGTTAGGAACACAAAGTCTAGAGTGGACTCGAAGTATTCCTTCTTCATCAATTTTTGCTTCCGGAATAGTTCCTTCTTGTACTTTCTTCTTCATACGCATCAGCTCCGGGTCGGTGGCTTGAGCAACCTTAACTTTTTCTATTAAAGTTGGCTCTATGCGTATACTTGACATCATCGCACTCTTTCCTGCATATGATCTTCTACTCAACGCGTCAGCTACCACGTTCGATTTTCCATGATGGTATTGAATAGTGTGGTCGTAGTCTTTCAATAGCTCGAGCCAACGTCGCTGCCGCATATTGAGTTCTTTTTGAGTGAAGAAATATTTAAGGCTTTTATGGTCTGAATATATCTCCACTTTCTCCCCATATAGATAGTGCCTCCATATCTTTAGCGCGAAAACGACTGCTGCCAACTCTAGATCATGAGTAGGATAATTCCTCTCATACTCTTTAAGTTGTCGCGAGGCATAGGCTATGACTTTCCCACGTTGCATGAGAATACATCCTAACCCTTTTCCTAAAGCATCACTGTAGATAACAAATCCATCCGTACCAGATGGTATTGTTAGAACAGGTTCCGAAATGAGTCTCCTCTTGAGCTCTTGGAAACTCTTCCCGCATTCTTCGCTCCAAACGAATTTTGTATCCTTCCGAGTTAGTTGGGTTAATGGAGTAGCGATTCGAGAAAACCCTTCCATGAATCTCCGATAATAACCAGCTAAGCCCAAAAAGCTACGTACTTCAGTCACCGACTTCGGTTGCTCCCAACTTTGTATTGATTCAATCTTCGTCGGATCAACAGATACTCCATGTTTCGACACCACGTGCCCAAGGAATGCTACTTCCTCAAGCCAGAACTCGTATTTCTTCAATTTGGCATATAGTTTATTTTCACGAAGCCTTTGGAGTACCAGCTTCAAATGGTGCTCATGATCTTCACGACTTTTGGAATATATGAGGATGTCATCAATAAAGACAACAACGAATTGATCCAAATATTCCTTGAATACTCGATTCATCATATCCATGAAAGCCACAGGAGCATTAGTCAATCCGAAAGACATGACTAAGAATTCATAATGCCCGTACCGAGTTCTGAAGGCAGTCTTTGGAATATCCTTAGTTCTAATCTTCAGCTGATGATATCCAGAACGAAGATCGATTTTTGAAAAGAATTGTGCTCCTTGCAACTGGTCAAACAGGTCATCAATACGAGGTAAAGGATACCTATTCTTGATGGTGACATGGTTCAATTCTCGATAGTTAATACAAAGTCGCATACTCCCGTCTTTCTTCTTTACGAATAAAACAGGAGCGCCCCAAGGAGATGTACTAGGACGAATGAAACCGATGTCCAACAACTCCTGTAGTTGGACCTTTAACTCCTGAAGTTCAATAGGAGACATTCGATATGGGGTTTTAGAAATGGGCTTTGTACCAGGTTCAAGATCAATAAAGAATTCAACTTCACGTTCTGGAGGTAGACCGGGAAGTTCTTCAGGAAATACGTCAGGAAAATCAATAACAACAGGAATATTATTCAAATTTGACGTGTCTTTATTCAAATCCATAACATGGGCTAAGAAAGCTTGACATCGTTTTTCAATAAACGAATAGCTTTATGATTAGATATGACAGTGATTCATTTTAATGGTTTAGTTGCTTGAATTCGTACAACAGGTTGGTTAGGAATATGAAAACTAACAACCTTACGAAAACTAATCAATTTTGGTATGATGAGTAGTTAACCAATCAATCCCTAAAATCACATCAAAAGTAAGTATCTTTAAAGAGATAAGGTCAACAGGTAAGGTGATGGTGCCAACTTGAATCAAACAAGATTTATAAACAATGGATGTGATGAAAGTTTCTCCTAACGGAGTTTCCACAGATAGGTCAAAATCTAATTTCTCTAGAGTCAAGTTTAAACGTTGAGCACAAGCAGGAGAGATAAATGAATGGGTAGCACTGGTATCAAGTAAGGTATAAACTTCGCAAGAATTTATAAATAGCTTCCCGTGATCACCTCGTTTGGGTTCCTGCATTTTGACCAGACACAACAAACGCTCTTCCAGGAATCGTTGACTTTGAATTTTCTGGGACAGTCTTTTGAGTCACCGTCCCCGCTGAACTAGGTTTCGCTACCGTACAATCTCGAGTGATATGTCCTTCCTTTCCACAATTATAGCATACCTTGAACTGTTGTGGGCAGTTTGGACTGATATGTCCCTCTTTCCTGCATTTATAGCATATGACCGGTGGTCCTTCTCCTCCCTTAGAACCAATTGTTGCTTGCACTGTCGTCTTCACATGGTCGTTGTTAAATCTTCTCTTTTTAAAATCTCCTCCTAACTCGCTTCTTCTATTTTCATGGCCATGATTACCACCAGAGTGGTTACCATTTTTGTCCATCTTTTTTTTCTCCGCTGGTTATCGTTAATCCGTTGACTGCTATCTCTGGTATGATCCTGGTTGTGGTCCCTCGGTTGACCATACTCGTTATCTCGCTCTAATAATTGAGCACTGTTTACAACATCTGAATAGAGAGAAAATTTATGAGAAATGAGATATTGCCGTATGCCGGGTTTCAAACCTCTCAGAAACATCCGCGTTATACGTTCCTCATTCTCCACCAAATGAGGTGCAAACCTGGATAACTCTGCAAACTTTGCCTCGTACTGAGACATCGTCATGTTGTTTTGTTCCAATCTGATGAACTCCACTTCCTTCATATGACGAACACTTTCAAGAAAGTATTTGTCATTAAATAGTTTCTGAAACATCTCCCAAGACATGCTGAGTGCGGCTGGATGGGTACGCTTCACAGACTCCCACCAGTAGTCTGCCTCGCCACGGAACATAAAGGTGGCGAATGGGACCTTCTGTTCCTCCGTGCATCCCAAGACATCGAATATCTTGGTAATTTGCTTGACCCATGTTTCCGCCATGATCGGATCTGGCTTTCCCTTAAATTCTGGTGGTCCCAACTCTTTGAACTGCTTGGCTGTGACAACCCGTGAATTGCTATCATTTCCTCCTGTATTTTGAACACGAGTCTCCCTCGTCTGATTTTGCATGAACTGCAAAAAGCTTCTAAACATCCCCTCGTTCATCATCTGCTCAATGGTGTTGTTCACAGGAGGAACATTGCCAGCCTGTTACACGTTCTCCTCGTTGGTGAGTACAGGCGTCTCCACGGTCTCATTTCCACTATTAATATTCTCAGTCGACATTCTCAAATACTGTCATAAAACAAGGGTTAATTAAAGAAATCAATATATCACATAATATCCCTATATACTGACCAACTAACAAATAAGCTTAAGTAGGACACACTAGCGAAGGATTTACTCGTCTCTCCCCTCCTAGTTCTATTCCCCGATCTCCACCAGAGATCACATCCCTAAGTTTTTATACCAACTGTGACTCCCCCAAAATAGGTATACATCACCCATTCTGAGTTGTCAATACATGGTACAGAAACAACTACAACTTTATTATTACATCATACAAACTGTGAGTTTAAGTATAGATATTGCCATGTAGACAATATCCACATATAAATAAATCCTCATCATAATTATTGATACATTATTTTACAAAAATGGTGAGGACTACTAAACAACTCTCTCTAGAACCATCATTACATCCCCCAACTCGTACTCGCTACATTCTCATCTCTTGAGAAGAAAAAAGGAACAAAAAGGAAAAGGGTGAGCTCAACTAGCCCAGTAAAGAATATTATGACTAAGATAATATACGACAAATTATCGTTAGTCTTCAACAGGGAAAAAAATCTAATAGAATACAATAGACAACAAGTTTTAAATCAATAATCGCAGCGAAAAATATTAATTCATAGAAGAGTTATGTAGAGGATGAAATCTACTAATATCTATTTATTTAACAGTCCATCATCATTATTTTGTCCCTGTAACATCAATCAATATATATCTGGAATCAAATATTCATCTTTGCACTACAGGCCAAAGATATTCATAAGTTGGCCATGTTCATCTAAACACCTGTTCATCTTTACGGCCAAATATATTCATCAGAAATCATTCATCTTTACACTACAGGCCAAAGATATTCAATAATATCATCATTTAAGACTGAGGATAATGAAAAATATTTTTAAAGAAACGAATCCAGTGAAACAAAATGACAAGGATTAAGGATTAATGATTCGTACTTTGTTTTATCCATGTCCAAAAATACCTCAAAAATAATCATAGTGGTGTAAAATTCAAGAATGATCAAAACATGGATATAATCAAAGCTAGTATCCACAATAGATATTTTAGACGAAAAGGAAAAATTTTCATTTTTCGATGAATAGTGCCGTATTCGTGAATAGTGTCGTATATGTGAATAGTGTCGTATACGTGAATAGTAACTCCGACACAAAAAGTTCTAAATTTGATTAAAAGTTCAGATTAATACTTCGGCATAATGATATTAGAAGAAATAATATCATTTAAAAAAAATAATATCTCTTACCTCGAAAGATCAGTACTTCTAGCTGAAACACCGGATATAGGCTATGACTTGAACTTGCACCGTATAGCAATACTCAAAGTATACTCAAAATACAAACAAGAATACGCTCGATAATATAGAGAGAGAAAACTTCAGTTTCTAGTGTGATTTTCAATTCTAACCTAAGCACCTATTTATAGGAAATTGCTTAGAACATCAAAGTAGAAAATTTAATAAATTAATAATATATATATATATATTTCCTACGCACACTTTTAAGGATCTGAATTCAGCAAATTCCAACACATGCAAGACCCACAATAATGACAAAAAACATTTTTCATATTTAAAATAATTTAAACTTCCAAAAATCAATTATTTCGGAGCTTCAGAACTTCAATAATTCACCATAAATAGTCCTTTTGTCAGAAAATTCGAATCTCGCGAGTGTTTATAGGAAATTCAATTCTCTACAATTTTGCAGAAGAAAGTTTTTTCAAATTCCAGACAGAAATTGACCGAAATCCATAAACGGACAATTTTACAGGCTATAATCAAATTTTAGTCAAGAAATTGGGTCCACCGACATGTTTAACATGTTTTAAATATTTATTGCAACAAAAATACTCTTTCCCCTCGTATATTCATATATCACACATTCATTATAAAAATATTACCATTATTATATTATTAAAAATATAATAATATATTTAAATGAATTATTTTATCAGAAAAAGATAAAATTTCAATTTTCAACAATTGTCACATTAAAAATTTTCTCCATCTATATCCTCATAAAATCAATATTTTCCTCATCATATGAATCAATAATTAATTATTCACAAATAATATTGCAGAATCACAATATTGACAACCAGACAGTTCCCAGGAAAGAGGGGGCTTTCCAATAAGGATCTCTTCTTACTGGCGCGCAATTAGGTGACCAAACCTCTCCTTAGACATAACTTTCTAGACATTGTCAATAATGTTATCTAATAATAGTATTCAGATAATATGAATTATTGCTTCGATAATGAAAAATATTGTGTAATGACAATTATTGAAATAACAGCAATATAAAATATCAATGCAGCAATTATTGAATCAATAAAATAAAACACTGAACAGTAATTACTATAACCATTATTGAGTAGTGCCTTCTTACGTAAGAATCATTAATTGGTGCAATACCGTGTGCTACTGTGTTTTAACCACTGAGTATTTTAATAGTATTAATGGTAACAACTACGCCGTTATTTTTAAACAACTTATATTTGTCGTTTTCTTCGTCTAATCGCTTTCCGTTATGGTGCCCACACATGGCTGCGTCGTCGTACGAATATTCCCCGACAGTTCGAATATTCCACGACCAAACGAATATTCCCCGACAACAATGAATATTTTATAATCACTTGCTTATTTTAAAATATTTGTGTATTTTACCCATAACTATCCACATTAATCAAATCAACCTTTACAATTTCAAATTAATAAATAGAGAGTTTGTCGGGTGGGAGCAAATAATTCAAACAAGCATGTGTTTATATATATATATATATATATATATATTATTGTAGTGTTTGTTTGTATTAGGTAAATTCATTGAAATTCAATCAACCAAAGGTTTCGTATGATGCCCGTGAGTTATAAATTATTTCGTCCGTGAGAAAATTCTTACATAGTGCCCTTCCATTCTCCTATAAATAGAAGCTCATTCCTTCATTATTTCTTACGAATTCACTAAAACTCTAGAGAGAGAAACTATAGAGAGAAAGAAGAAAAGTATTCTGCCACTTCACTACTCTTGTATTAGTTTCTTTTACGGTAAGGGGTATTATTTCTTTTGTATTCATGAAGAGAACTTCTGTTATTCCATTATTTATTATTCTGTTGAAATAACCTGTATACGCGGGCTACCCTATACTTGGTGAAATTCTTTTGTTATTCCATTCTTTATTATTCTGTTGGAATATCCTGTCTGTGCGTTTTACGCCGGACCTGGTTCCGTCTTTATTATTCTGTTGGAATATCCTGTCTGTGCGTTTTATGCCGGACCTGGTTCCGTTATTTATTATTCTATTGGAATAACCTGCCTGTGCGGTCTATCTCAGGCCTGGTGATTTCTTTTGTTATTCCATTCTTTATTATACTCAGTTGGTTAAAGTTTTGACTTCTATACTCCATGAAATTAGTGGAATATCATTGATATTTGCACTTCATCCAGTATCTTTTCATGAAAATATTCTTCTGAGCATTCTTGAATTTTACTCTACAAAGAAGTATCATGTTGATAATTTGGACGTTATTAGTTCCTGGATAAATTAATTCTTGAACTTGTTTTATTGAATTCTTATATCATTGTCATCATCCTCATGTTTATATTTTGTTGAAAGTCATCTGTGGCCTGTAGTGCATAGATGGACTTGGTATGATTATGACCAGGGATTATTCGGTGTAATCATGATCGTAATGTTACAAATGATGTGATAAAATTCCTCATTGGACCGTAGTGCATTGATGTACAGTTGTTGGCATGATCATGACCATTGATGAATACACGAATATCTTTGGCCGGTAGTGCATGGATAATTTGTGGTCGTAATACTAATGAATATCCTTGGCCGTAGTGCAGAGATGATATGGATTATTGTTAAGCTGAGTCTTAGCGATAAAAGTGATGAAAAACTTTTTAAATCATAAAAGATAGTAGATTTTATTCTCTACTTTACTCTTTTAATGGATTGCTTGTTCTGTTGCAGTTAAACTTGATGTCTATTATATTTTATCAGTTTAACATTGTTGAAGACTAATGATAATTTATTCTGCATTATCTTAGTCATAATATTTATTACTGGGCTAGTTGAGCTCACCCTTTCTTTCACTGTTCTATTCAGGAAATGAGAACGTAGCCGGGACTAGTCGGGGAACGGAGTGATGTTCCGGGATGGTGTCTTAGTAGTCCTTATTATTCTATAAAATAGTGTGATAATAAATGTAATGAAGACTTATTCTGAGAGTGGATATTGTCTAGAAAACAATATTTGTATTAAAACTCACAACTCTTGTTGTATATTTAAGATTGTATTTGTATTCTGTACCATGTATTTGGCGACTCAGAATAGGTGATGTATACCTATTTTGGGGGCGTCACACTATATCCGGTATTCCAGTCAGAAGTACTGTCTTTTCGAGGTAAATGATGCTATTTTTTTTAAAAGTGATATTATTTCTTCTAATATCATTATGCCAGAATATTGGTAAGATTCTTTTTGTGAAATTTTTGTCTTTTAGTGTCGAGGTTACTATTCACGTATACAGCACTATTCACGTATACGATACTATTCACGAATATGACACTATTCACAGAAAAATTAAATTTTCATTTTTTGTCCAAAATATCTATTATGGATACTAGCTTTGATTATATCCATGTTTTGATCATTCTTGAATTTTACTTCACTATGGTTATTTATGAAGTATTTTTGAACTTAGACTGTTTAAAGTACGAATCCTTAATATTTGTTCTTTTGTTTCACTGGATTCGTTTTCTTTAAAATATTTTTCATCATCCTAAGTCCTAAATGATGATATTACTGAATATCTTTGGCCTGTAGTGCAAAGATGGTTGATTTGCTTATGAATATCTTTGGCCCATAGTGCAAAGATGTACATGTGTTGAGATGAACATGACCAACTGATGAATATCTTTGGCCTGTAGTGCAAAGATGAATATTTGACTTAAGATGTATATTGATTGATGTTACAGGGAAAAAATATTGATGATGGATTTTTTTAAAATCATAGAAGATAGTAGATTTCATTCTCTACGTAACTCTTCTAATGAATTGTTATTTCCGCTGCGAATATTGATTTAAAACTTGTTGTCTATTGTATTTTATCAAATTTTTCCTTGTTGAAGGCTAACGATAATTTGTTCTATATTATCTTAGTCATAATATTCTTTACTGGGCTAGTTGAGCTCACCCTTTTTCTTTTTGTTCCATTTTTCTTCTTAGGAGGCGAGAATGTAGCGAGTACTAGTCGGGGGAGTAGAATGATAGTTCTAGAAGTTGTTTTAGTAGTCCTCACTATTTTGTAAAATAATGTATCAATAAGTGTAATGAGGACTTATTTGAGTGTGGATATTGTCTAGAAGATAATATTTGTTTTTAAACTCACAGTTAAAGTGTTGTCGTATTTTGCACGACAATTGTATTAATAAAGTTGTAGTTGTTTCTGTACCATGTGTTTGACGACTCAGAATGTGTGATGTATACCTATTTTGGGGGCGTCACAAGTACCATTAGAGCCAGGGACATACAACGGAGATGTGTTATGACCTAAAGGATCTGATAGAGAAAAACGTTCAGAACGACCAACTAGTTCAGTATGTAGCAGGTCGGGAGAATGCTGAGACACCCAGTGAGGAAAACAGAGGGTCGGCTCGGGATACACAGCCGAAACAGAACCAGCCAGCCCGATGCGTAATTGACGTGATTTAGGCGGTTCTATAGGGCGTGTGACCAGGAAGAAAAGGAATAGGACACCTCGATGCAGTGTTATCAGTGGCGGGTTCCTCACTAAGAAGGGATCAGGCCTTCCCGGGAACATCCATCTCTTTCTCCGACGAATATTACTCTCCAGACCTTATAGAACCATATGACGGGGCGTTGGTGATAACTGCTCAAGTCGGGCCGATGGGCATGAGAAGGATGATGATCGACAATAGGTTCTCGGTCGACATACTGTACACTCACGCTTATCAGAGGATGAACTTGGAAGGGAAAAAGATGAAATTGGGAGGAGAAGGCCCGTTATACAGTTTTAGTGGAGATCCGGTGCATGTGTCGGGAACCATCGAACTGCCTGTCAAGTTCGGCACAACACCCCAATAGGTAGAGATAGTGGTCAGGTTTTTTATTGTTAATATAATATCTTGTGGTAATATGTAATATCCTTATTGTCGAATTATGGGCAATTAAGGAAGGTTTAAACATGGCTTGAGATATGAGATTTCAGAACCTAGAGTTGAAAACGGATTCACAAATGCTTTGAAATTTATTGAAGTGACAAATATGGATAATCATCGTGATGGAACCTTAGTTTAAGACTGTAAACGACTTCTTCATATGCCATGGAATACTAAGTTCACTCACGTTTGAAGATAATTAAATCAATGTGCAGAATTCCTGACTGAAATATCATGACATGTTTCTTTTTCTTTTGGTGTTAATTTTATTTTGGAACTTCCTTTTAATATTCTTAGTTTTTTAGATGTTGATTATAATGACTTAATTGTTATTTAAGTTATAGTTAGTAATATATTGCAATATATTCATAATCAGAGTCTAATATATAAAGTTTACAAATTTTAAGTATAATTTGTTTCATAAAAAATCTTAATTTAGTAATATGATATGATAATAGAAATTGTGAAATTAATTTTTTTCTCAGGTGAGAGAAAGCCTTAGATCCTAATTTTTATGTGAAAATAATTTTTCTCACTTATTTCCTAACTATTTTCTAATTATTATTAATTACTATTATAATAATTAAATAAATAAAAGTTGTATTCAATTGAGTAATGCTACTAATCAAATAAAGTTAAACAACTATATATTTAGTTATTTATCAAGTGGGGGTGATTTGGACATAAGAAATAAATCTTATAATTAATTTAGTGCACAAAGAGTTTAGTTAAAAATGAGACTCACTTGTAGAAATATTAGATTAACCTATGAAAATATCAATTCTCCATAAATATTCGAGAGTTAATATGAATTGTGATTAAACCAATTCTTTATCATAAAAAAGTACTCTCTTTTCTCAAGAAAAAGAATTTTATTTGACTTTAATCATAAGTGTGATATTCTAAAACTAAAATTGCGCTGCGGGATAATTTTATTTTTAAAAATAATGATTTTATAATTTTTAAATAGTTTATAATATTAATTATAACATTAATTCAAATTAAAAAAAATTACATTATTTTAAAATTTCACAAATTCAGTAAAAAAACTATCAAATGAAAAGTTTCTTAGAGGGAAGGAAAAAATATATAAAATTGGACAGACCAAAGCAAATGTATAAACTGTCCCATAACCAAAGCTCGCAAAAAATTCTCTGCCGTTTCCAAGCCAAATGGAGAAAAGCTTCACTCTGATCCAAACAGTGGCCACAGCAGGCGTATTCTCTGCCGTTTCCTTCTGGTAATTAATTCCCCTTTCCCTCTTTTCTTCCAAGAATTTTAGGGTTTAGGGTATTCTGTTTTTGCTTGCGTTTGCATTCCATCACCGATAAATTTCAGCTAAAAATGTGTTGATTATTGGTGTTGTTTCTCAGGTACGGCTTCATGTTCGGCAGAGAATCTGCTCGTAAAGAGCTCGGCGATTTAATCGATACTCTTCGCCGCAACAATCCCGATTCCTCCTCTTCCTCACATCCATAAATTGGTAAAGTTCCCCCTCTTTGCTCCCTCTCTCTATATATGTATGCATTGAGTAAATTAAAATTATGGGTTAAATATACTGGGCCAACATTTTGTGACCTTGTTTAGGTAACTAGTTAAGTAATTATATACTCCCTCTGATCCAAAATTAAAAATTAGAGAGATAATTTGAAGGTCAGATGACGTATTAAACTTTTAAAATGGCCCGACTCATAAAAGTTTATAATTACATAAATTTTGTGATTAATAGATTTTGTTATATACTTATAATAATTGTATCAACTAAAATTAAATAAATTCACATCAATTTAAAGTTTTATATGCCGTCGTTTGACATCAAAAGTCAAATTATATCTCTAATTTTGTAACGGAGGGAGTACTTGCTTAGTTCCAAAATTAGAAATGCATTTTGACTCCTTTTTTTCTTTTGAATGTGTGAAATTTAAACTCAAAATCAATTTGGAAATTTTAAATATTAGTACAAACAATTATAATTGCTATAAAGTAACTAAATGATAGACTCCACGGCACGTTTGCGTGAGGTGGTCACCGGCCCGATCGTTTCTAGCACAGTTGTTGGGTGAATTGCTTGCAACACCTTAACTCCTCGCCTATATGTAGACGGTAATCTTGGTACAATTGCTCGTGTTTGGAATTCTGCGTTGAATGAACACCAATGACACCTTGACCCCTAGCTTATATTGAAGCGGTAATCTCGGTACAACCGACGATTGATGCGGTAGAAGACGCTACACACAACTATGAATTGTTGTATGATAAGTCAAATTGAATCTCGAAGAAATAACTTAGAAAAATACTTAGGAATTCTTCAAAGAACCAAAAGTAGAGAATAACCTCACAAATATATTGAATAATGAATAATGTGTTTGATTACATTAACTTAGACCTCTATTTATACTACCCAAAATAATCCAAATCCTAATAGAAATTTATAAACTATAACCCTAATAGAAGTCAATTTGGAAAAGAAATCCTAATTAAAAAGAAATCCTAATTACAATAAAATTGTAAAAATCTAGAACTCCAAACTCCACAATTGCCGTGTAATCCCTTGTCGCGTTAAGTTAAATTGCCGCGTTTGGACTCTTCATGTTGCACGAAGCCACCGAAATTCTTTAATGAAATTGGACATTACCGAATGTAGGAAAAGGAAAGTAAAAACGGATGCTGACATCAATTAGGAAATATGATGGCTGATATCCAATTATATGAAGGCTGATATCCAATTTCAATTTGTAAAAGGAATGTAATGATGGTTGCTATATGTAGGCCCACGTGTATAAATAATATGAAAAAGTCTTTGCTGAACATGTTGAATCCATGCATTGCTTCATGTATATTAATGTTGACCTGCTGCCCATTTTGGAGTACAAAAATAGTGGCCCATGGCTGAATTGGCTATCATAACATCCGTGACCCACATTAATATTAAATAGCAAATTGGGTCAGCCCATTTAGATTTTAGTTTGACAGTATGTTGCTTGAATAGATTTGAACTTGCGAAATATGTTAAATCTAGAAGACCCAAATCATGTAGTTTATCCTTCCGTCGCAGTTCGCTTGAATTGAGCTCCATTTCAAACATCCTTGAATAAAATTCAACCCAATTATTTGAAATCATTTGACGAACCCCTGGAACTTGAAATGAGTTATTGTTGTTTGATGTGAGCCTGATCAGGATTGTATCATTCCCCTCCTCTTGAAAAGGATTTGTCCTCAAATTTGGCATCCTCTTCTCTTTAAAAGAATTTGTCCACAACTCTGATCCTACATAAAAACTAATCAAGTTAGTAACACCAAACAAAATATAACCACAAGTCTCATCTGACAATTTAAATGAATAAATAATTTCAGCAACGCAAACAAGAATTTGAAAAGTTTCAACTCCTCCTGGATCAAATATCAAAATGAAAAACTCTTCATGTAATAGATTCTCCCAATGATGAATTCCCGGATCAAGCGAAAATCTTATGATCTCCATCATTTTCAAACATAATCACGTCAATTATCCTAGATCAAATATCAACCTTTGAAACTTGACACATTGCAATCGAAAGCTCTCTTGACTTCCTAGATTGAACACAAAACAAATTAAATCAACAAGTCCATTTTGTCTAATCTCCAAGAAAATAAATAATGCAAAATTACATGCATAGTCTACTAGAACAATATTCAAAACACTCCCCTGTAGACTCTCAATGGATTGATCGAATTGAATTGCACGATCCATGATTCCCTCGATGAATATGATCCTATCACGAATATGCAAAACACAACCAACCTCCCTCTTTCCATTGATATTAACACAATAAAGAACAAATAATGTTATCAATGGAGTAAAAAGGTCACAATCATAAGTTGAAAATTCAATAGCATATCGACGATGATCGCAAACAAACTTAACACATGCTAAAGAATTTTCCAAAGTGTTGACAAAAATCAAAATATCATCAAAATAGAGAATAACAAATTTTTTCATTAAAGAATGCAAAATATAATTCAACAATTCCATAGAAGTATGCAATGCCTTAGCTAATCTAAGTGAACTAACTAAACATGCAAATAACTCATCTCTCAAACCATCTCGAGGATAAACACTTCTTGAATCAAAACCATATGATAGCAAATCATGCAATGAATATTGCTCCAATGAAACAACATGATTACTACCATTGTCAACTAACGACAATTCATGTAAAGATTGATTAGCATGAAACCCTAAGTCAATATTTGGATAACAAAACCTAGAATTAATTTCATGCAAGTAAACACATCGAAAACGAGAATATATATCATGATCATAAACTAACTCAACATAAATCAAATATCCTCCATAGTTTATGATAAAAATGATTCTACCATCAAAATAACTAACAATAAATTTTCCAATGGAAGCATGCAAAAAATGTTTAAATAACTCATGAAAACACTAGATACATCAGTTAATCTAACAGAAATAACTAACCACCTATATAACTCACATGCTAAAACAATTTTTCATTTATCACAATCTCGTGCTAAATTGATTAGGCATTGTATCATTATCACATGTAGATAAAACACAAGTACTGTGCAATTTATCAAGCATATTATCCAAACAAGAAAAAGAATAACGATACTTGTTTACCAATTCAAAATCGACGAACAAACTCGTTGTCCCATCCTCCTTAGATACTATGATCTCGTTATCAACACATGAACTCATGTCTTCTCTCACGATACCCACTTTCACCAACTCTCCAACCCGCCTTGGTAACTCTGTCGTCTCCTCGGGAATACTATCAGCTGATCGGTACAGAATGATAGTACGGGGTATTTCATCAACAACCTGTACAAGAGACAAAACAAAACTAGACAAAGAAGAATCATTAGTGTTAGTATTCAAAAGCGCCGTCTTGTACGAATGTACAGTCATTGACTTTTCAAAATATAACTCATTTTTCAACTCTCTTTTTCATAGTCACATATTTCTTCTCTCTCTTCTTTATGCTCACCCTCTCGCTTTTTTTTTTCTCGTTTATTTTCAAGGTCACTCTTTTCATTCTCTTTTTTCTCAATCTCTCTTTTCTTTTCATTCTCACACTTTTCAATTTTTTCTTTTACATTATCAATCTTTTGAACAATTTCTTTTTGTCGATTTTTTCCACATGTATTTCCTTTTACGAACTCATCTTCTTGATTACTTTTTTTCCGATGTTCACCATCTTGCTTTTGATCATGGATTTCATGTTGAACACTTGAACCCAACAACTCTTCTTAGACTGCATATTCTATAATTTCTTCCACCTCCTTAAAGCTCTCATTGATGTCTTCTCTTAAGTTCTTGGATGCCTTAAGAGTGTCTTGGGGTTGTCTCCAATGTGAATCCTCTTTGTTTCCATGTCTGCGAACCCTCATATCATCTTCTAATGTAGTTCGCCTTGAAGGTTGCTCTACATATTTTTTAGATGTATACTCCTCCCTCCTATCACACTGTACTGGAGTAAACCGCTTTCTCATTGCTGTTTTTAATTCTGCCCATGTCTCGAACGGACGCTCCCCATATTTTTGTTTGCTAAGCTGCCACCATATAATTGTATGATCGGAGAACTCTTGAACTGCCCGTCTGACCTTCCTCTTTTCGGAGTAATCATGACAGTCAAATTCTCGCTCCATTTTTCTTTCCCATCTCAGATATGCCTCTGTATCAATATTGCCTTGGAAAATATTCCTTCGAGACCCATAAGAACTTTCATAATTGTAGCCATACATGTTTGCTGTAAAACAAAGGTTAGTAGATAAAAATTTTCCTCACACACTCCCTTACGTATTTCGCTCAAATAATGATGAATCACTCGTGTATCGCTCAAATTTGGCTTTTACCCTCTAATAATCTTACACTCTTGCCTTTTACCCTCTAATAATCTACACTCTGCCTTACCTAATATGTTCTTCTTGAATTCCCCTAGCAAAATTCTTGGTTTTACTAATCAATTCAAGAATTACTTATCACGAAACAAAAAATATAGATGGTGTAACTATTAGAATACCACAAAATCACCAATCGATTGCCTTGTACTCCTCTTGTATGCTTCAGATTTGTAAATTGTAGCTCCGTTTTAGAATTGATGATGATGGAACGGTATGAAATCTTTGTTGGAATTTGATGATTTGATGGTGTGCTACAAGTTTGGTTAGCACAATAGAATATGATTTTTTTTCTTTTTTTTTTGAATATATATTTCGACAGAAAATTAAAGATAAGTAACTTGCTAGAAAGGCTTTGCTCTGATACCCAATGATAGATTCCACGGCACGCTTGCATGAGATGGTCGCCGACCCGATCGTTTCTAGCACAGTTGTTGGGTGAATTGCTTGCAACACCTTAACCCCTCGCCTATATGTAGACGGTAATCTTGGTACAATTGCTCGCGTTCGGAATTCTGCGTTGAATGGACACCAATGACACCTTGACCCCACTTATATTGAAGCGGTAATCTCGGTACAATCGACGATTGATGCGGTAGAAGACGCCACACACAACTATGAATTGTTGTATGATAAGTCAAATTGAATCTTGAAGAAATAACTAAGAAAAATACTTGGGAATATTGAATAATGAATAATGTGTTTGATTACATTAACTTAGACCTTTATTTATACTACCCAAAACAATCCAAATCTTAATAGAAATTTATAAACTATAACCCTAATAGAAGTCAATTTGGAAAAGAAATCCTAATTACAATAAATTTGTAAAAATCTAGAACTCCAAACTCCACAATTGCCGTGTAATCCCTTGTCGCGTTAAGTTAAATTGCCGCGTTTGGACTCTTCATGCCGCACGAAGCCACCGAAATTCCTTCATGAAATTGGACATTACCGAATGTAGGAAAAGGAAAGTAAAAACGGATGCTGACATCAATTAGTGAAGGTTGATATCCAATTATATGAAGGTTGATATCCAATTTCAATTTGTAAAAGGAATGTAATGATGGTTGCTATATGTAGGCCCACGTGTATAAATAATATGAAAAAGTCTTTGATGAACATGCTGAATCCATGCATTGCTTCATATATATTAATGTTGACCTGCTGCCCATATTGGAGTACAAAAATCGTGGCCCATGGCTGAATTGGTTATCATAACATTCGTGACCCACTTTAATATTAAATAGCAAATTGGGTCAGCCCATTTAGATTTAAATTTGACAGTATGTTGCTTGAATAGATTTGAACTTGCGAAATATGTTAAATCTAGAAGACCCAAATCATGTAGTTTATTCTTCCGTCGCAGTTCGCTTGAATTGAGCTCCATTTCAAACGTCCTTGAATAAAATTCAACTCAATTATTTGAAATCATTTGACGAACCCCTGGAACTTGAAATGAGTTATTGTTGTTTGATGTGAGCCTGATCATGATTGTATCACTAAAAGTATTATTAATTGTCATATTTGTTGTTTTCTAAACTTAAAACAGATTCATATCAATTTTGAATTGTAGAATTTGTCAAATTGACTTCAAAATGTCAAATGTATCTCTAATTTTGCGGAACGGTTGTAGTATTAGTAAAAAAAACTCCATGCGAATAGTATAGCTGTCCCCATCAGGGAATTTGAGTAGTCCTAAAATAACCGGTTAATAGACTTTATTCTGAAGTTCTCAATTTTCAAGACAAGGGTAGATTGGAAAGGTTTACAAGGTTTTGTTAAAACCAAGGACAACTAATTTCGCCAGTAGTAGGAGCTCATATCGGTAAATTTTTATCTGGTACTCAGTTTTGTGTTTAATTTGCAAAACTGAAGTTCAAATCTTTGGCATTTCTATCTAAATATTGCATATGCAGGTGCTTGGAATATGGACCGCCCGTGGGAAATTGATTTTTCTTTGCTTCATTGAACCAAAAAGATTCTAGTGCTGGAGGTATGCGGATCCTGATTGAAATCCTTTTGAATGGCAATGTATTTTTGGTGTTTTGTTATCCTTCTTTGTACTTAGATTTAACTTAAAAAGATAATTTTAAATGCTTGACTTATTGAATTACTGTACAGAATGATAGTGATGTCTTTTGTTGCGAAAGAATTATTGGAAGAAAGTGGCTTCTTATATTCTTTAGTGTGTATGCGACAGGCTGGGTCTGATATTGCGTCACTCCTTTGAGTCAATATTAATTGACACACTAAACCCTCAAACAATGTTTCGTGTGATTTTGGTGTCATGACCATTCTATGGGAGATAATAATTGGGGAATGCAATGTGATTGTGGTAAATAGTTTTATGTAAGAAATTCATTATTAATTCCTATATAAAGTCTTGATACAAGTATGAATCAATTACAGTTATCATTTATTCATTTATGTCGGTTTGAACCCTTGTCAAGCGATGTATGTTTTGGCTCTTTCATTTTTTAACCGATTTTAACTCCCTTGTTAGATTATGTAATGATATCTTCATAGGATCCAGTTTCTGGGTTTGTTTTGTGTACTCTGGCATGTTACATGTGAGAAATTGCAACATTGTTGTGCTACTGCAAATGAGAGCAGGGAGGGAGGCTCTGCAGACATGTAGCTTCCGTTTGACTTTGTCTATTACCTAAGCATAGCTCATCTTATAGTCTCTCATCGGAGTTCTGGAAACACCAAGATACTTTCCTACATGTGTAGTAGCCAATTAGTAGATGTGATTGTTCATCTTATCATATTCTGACACTGACATGACATAGCATAAAACTATTCTGGTTCACCTATATACATGACAAAAAACTTATCATATTCTGGTTCACCTATTTACATGACATAACATAAAACTTATCAGGACGTTGCTTAAATTATTTCGATAGAAGCATGGCAAAAAAGGGATTTGCCATTTGGAGTAACTGCAAGGACTTGAACAAATACCCTTCAATGCACGTATTACTCTGCCATATTTCATCTTAAAGAGTCGGAAATAAGTAATTAAACTGGAGGTTGGGCAAGCACTTTCTTAGGATCTTAGAGTAGGGATTCACCCAATCATATTATACAGCATTTAATTTATCAAGGTGTAGTTTAACTATATAAATTCCAGAATAGATTCTTGGTCATCTGCATCAAACAGATATGAAACTGATGCATGAGAAGGGAAGGGGTGAGAAGGGATTAAAAAAGGAGAAAGAAGGGGAAAAGGGTAAGAACTATAACCCTGTTTGTTACATCTTTTTCTTGACAACTTCTAGCTTCTTAGAAGCTATGAGTGGTTTTTTTTTAGCTTTTGGGTCCAAAAACTAGAAGTTAAGTACAACTACCTTAATGCATAAAAAAACTCAAAGCTAGAATCACCGCTTGAGGTGCTTCTTAAATCAACTTCTCAACTTATTAACTCTTAATAAAATAAAATTTATTTTTATCAACATATACTTAATTTCAATTGCAAAATTACATAACTAATGTCTTTAATATTACACCACCAAAATTTAGGTGCCGTTTGGTTGGACTAAAAAGCCCTTTCACTCGTGTGTGTGTGTGTGTGTGTGTGTATATATATATATATATATATATATATTATAAATATTACAAGATATCATATACTAGTAAATATAAAATATATATATATATATATATATATATATTATTATATCATAATTATATACTTATAATATACTTTATGTCACACACATACTCCCTCTGTCTCCAAAACAAAAAATAAAAGGATGAACAAAATACAATTTTCACACATATTAAGAAATGTAAAAGTAGAGGAGTAAAAGTTTCAAATTTATCTTTAGTGATAATACTTTTTTTTTATATACTAATAGACCCATTAAATGACTTAGTTATCTTTCACTTTTATGTACTTTGTTAATGTCAAGATTTGTTCACGCGCTCTAATCACCAAAGCGCGCCAAATCCTGCACAATAACGAAACACACGTAGAGCTTGACGGCTTGGGTCGGCGAGGGATAGCTCCGATGTGAGAATAAGTACAAGCTGGATAAGGGTTAACAATAGAGGCTTAATACTCTAGTGCCGAAAATAATAATATTGTGTACCTTAGAATCAGTGTATGCTTTGTATTTATAGTAATCACACTTCCTCCACGAAGTCCTTCCCCAAATCGAATTAGAGTTCCTCGTTAGGTATAATTCCTTAATGAGTTTGTATAAAATCTCCTTAAATAAAGGAAGTTGTACCATATCCTAACACATTCCTTAGGAGTCACAAATTGAAAGTAATTAGGAATCAGTGATTCCTTAAAATACTCAACCTACAAAATAAATTTTTTTTGCTAAATAATATAAAACAAATTCCTATGTGGGTTAAAACAACTCCACATAGACGTTGGCCCACCATATAATTTTGGGCTCAAATAATCACGTCCCAATATTGCCCTCCAGTCTTCCGTTAAATGGAACATTAAATGGAAGAGTGTTCCAAATAAAGTCCAATAATTAATATTAAATGCTGCATAGCTCACTTCCTCGGAAAAGCCAGCCAACACATGATGTGGGGACCCATCATTTTCTCCACACGTCCACAATCATGACTCCCCATTAATTAGCCTTACTTTGAGGGACGTGCAAATTTGAAAAGACACCCCCTTTAAAGGCTCTCTTCTCCAACCAGACGAACACTTCTGCTTTCGAATTTCAAAAAATCTTCAAAGCTTTCCTCTTCCCTAGCAACCATACTCCCCGGCTAGAGACTAGAGTTGCTTTATTTCGCCCAACCATTTCTTCAAACTTCCCAGCAATGGTGTCCACTAGTACTCCAACCTCCTCCTCTTCCGTCCATACTGAAACTATCGACGCGATTCCCATCTCCACCATTCCACCCCTTCCCATAACAACCCCTTCATCCACCACCATCAACCCTTCTACTACCGCGATCGCCATTGAATCTACCACCGTCACCACCATCTCTGACCCCATGTTCTGACTCGGTCCCAGACAAAGCTAGATTTCCAAAAAAATGATTCGCGAGTACAACGATGAAGAGCATTTTCCCCATTCTAACACTCCATCTTGTATTACTGACAACGACCTCACCACCATTCGTGAGCGATACTGCATCCCAGACACCTATCAATTGAAAGCCCCTTCTGCTGCAAACCGAATGTACCACTGAACTGATAGTTGGACTACCATGCCTCTCACCCTGCTGGAGAAAGATGTAAGATCCCAATTTATTATAAATGAAATTAAATTTTCTCTATTTATTATTTTAAAATAATAAGGGTTGATTTGATTAATGTGGTTAGTTATGGGTAAAATACGCAAATATTTTAATTAAGCAAGTGGTTATAAAATATTCATTGTTGTTGGGAAATATTCGTTTGGTCGTGTAATATTCTTACTGTCGAGGAATATTCGTACGACGGCGAAGTCTTGTGTGGGTCCCATATCGAAAAGCGATTGAATGAAGAAAATGACAAGTATAAATTGTTTATAAATAACGGCGTAGTTGTTACCGTTAATAGTGTTGAAATACTCGGTGGTTAAAATACAGTAGCACACGGTATTACATCAATTATTGATTCTTACATAAGAAGACACTACTAAATAATTATTATAATAATTACTGTTCAATATTTTATTTTATTGATTCAATAATTGCTACGTTAATATTTTATATTATTGTTGTTTCAATAATTGTCACTATATAGTATTTTCTATTATCAGATCAATAATTCATATTATTTGAATAATATTATTAGATAGTATTATTGGCAATGTCTAGAAAGTTCTGTCTAAGCAGAGGGTTGGTCACCTAATTGTGCGCCAGTAAGGAGAAATCCTTATTGGAAAACCCTCTTTTTCCTGGGAACTGCTTGGTTGTTAGTATTGTGATTCTGTAATATTATTTATGAATAATTAATTATTGATTTATATAATGAGGAAAATATTCATTTTATATGGATATAGATGGAGAAATTTTTTAATGTGACAATTGTTGAAAATAAATATTTTATCTTTTTTTTGATAAAATAATTCATTTAAATATATTATTATAGTATAATAATGGTGATATCTTTACAATGAATGTGGAATATATGAATATATGAGTAGGAAGAGTATTTTTGTTACAAAAATTGTTTAAAACTTGTTAAACATGTTTGTGAGCTCATTTCTTGATTGAAATTTGATTATAGCCTGTAAAATCGTCCGTTTGTGGATTTCGGTCAACTTCTGCTTGGAATTTGGAAAAACTTAAACTTATAAAGTTGTAGAGAATTGAATTTCCTATGAAATGGACATAAGATTCAAATTTTTCTGATAAAATGGTTATTTATTATGAGGTATTGAAGTTTCGGAATAATTGATTTTTGAAGTTTTAATTATTTTTAATAGCAAAAATGTTTTTTTTTATTTTTTCATTATTGTGGGCCCTATGGTGGCTGAATTCAGATCTTCAAAAGTGGGCGTAGGAAATTTTAAAAAAATAATAGTATTTTATTAATTTTTCTGCTTTGGTGTTCTAAGCATTTTTCTATAAATAGGGTGCTTAGGTTAGACTTGAAAATCACACCAGAAATTGAAATCTTTCTCTCTCTATATTATTGAGCATATTCTTGTGAGTATTTTGATACTTTGAGTGTTGTTATACGGTGTAAGTTCCCTTCAGCACTATATCCAGTATTCTAGTCAGAAGTACTGTCTTTTCGAGGTAAGGGATGTTATTTTAAAAAAAATGATATTATTTCTTCTAATATCAATATGCCGGAATATTGGTAAGATTTTTATTGTGAAATTCTTATCTTTTAGTGTTGGAGTTACTATTCACGTATACGGTACTATTCACGTATACGACACTATTCACGAATACGGCACTATTAACAGAAAAATTAAATTTTCAATTTTTATCTAAAATATCTATTATGGATACTAGCTTTGATTGTATCCATGTTTTGATCATTCTTAAATTTTACTTCACTATGGTTATTTATGAAGTATTTTTGAACTTGGACTGTTTAAAGTACGAATCTTTATTATTTGTTCTTTTGTTTCACTGGATTCATTTTCTTTAAAATATTTTTCATCATCCTCAATCCTAAATGATGATATTACTGAATATCTTTGGCCTATAGTGCAAAGATGGTTGATTTTCTTATGAATATCTTTGGCCCGTAGTGCAAAGATGTACAGGTGTTGAGATGAACATGATCAACTGATGAATATCTTTCGCATGTAGTGCAAAGATGAATATTTGATTCAAGATGTATATTGATTGATGTTACAAGGATAAAATATTGATGATAAACTTTTAAATCCATAGAAGAAAGTAGATTTCATTCTCTACGTAACTCTTCTAATGAATTGTTATTTCCGTTGCGAATATCGAATTAAAACTTGTTTTCTATTGTATTCTATCATATTTTTCCTTGTTGAGGACTAACTATAATGTGTTCTATGTTATCGTAGTCATAATATTCTTTACTAGGCTAGTTGAGCTTACCCTTTTCCTTTTTGTTCCATTTTTCTTCTCAAGAGACGAGAATGTAGCGAGTACTAGTCGGGGTATGGAATGAAAGTTCTAGAAAGTCATTTTAGTAGTCCTCACTATTTTGTAAAATAGTGTATCAATAATTGTAATGAAGACTTATTTGAGTGTTGATATTGTCTAGAAGACACTATTTATTTTTAAACTCACAGTTTATGTGCTGTCGTATTTTGCAGGACAATTATATTAATAAAGTTATAGTTGTTTCTGTACCATGTATTTGGCGACTCAGAATGGGTGTTGTATACCTATTTTTGGGGCGTCACAAAAGGAGTTCGGCTCCCTCTCCTAGCATTCATCATCACCCTAATTAGGGTTTATCGACATCAGCTTTGGCCAACTGGCACCAAACTCATATATCAATATCATAGCTTTTATCACCTCCTGCCATGAAGTGGCGTACCCCCTACCCTTGATTTATTTTTTTCATTATACCAACTGAACCGATCCCGTGAGCTCGGATTCAAAGTCCTGGCCAAACAGACCTCGAAGTTGAACCGAAAGATCAAGAAATAAACCCTGATGGATGCTCCCTCGAGCAATAAGGGCTGACACAAAGACTTGTTCTTTGTCAAAGGGTCAGATACTAACCGACTTCTCAACTGGGCTGCTCATGGACGTCCTGAACGTGGCCATCGGAGAGACCCCTGCTCATCGGGTCATCGAAATGTTGAAACTCATCGGGAAGCTGCCGATAACTGAATGGATCTTCAACCTCTAATCCAAGCAATCCTGGTTATACGACCAGAAATGTAAGTATCAAAAATACACCCTTCTTAAATCTGAATTTTTCCAACCTTATTCTGAATCCTTTGCTACATGCAGTGTCCCTCATCCGACCAACCACACCCGAAAGGTATGCCGAAGAGCACCCTCCATCTGAAGAGGAACCCAAAGTGTCGAACATTGCACCCATCACAAAGACTACCCCTCTGAAGGTTGTAACCGAAAGGCCATCATCCTCTTGCTTTAAGAAAATGGCTGTAAAAAAGCCTAAGACAACAACTATCCCCAAACCTCTCTTTAAAGAAAGCCCTCTGGATATGCCCAACTCCGTGAGGACAAAGATCCTTCGAGTTAAGAAAAAGTATACTAAGGTCATTCCCCTAACCTCCGAAGCCCTCGAAACTCCTTCATCCGACGCCCATGTTGTCTCTACCGTAAATACTCCCACTACCGTAGATACTCCCATTACTGAAGTCATCCCAACCAGTACAACAGAACCCACTCCAAACCTCTAACAAAAACGAAAAGAACTCGAAGGTCCCCTCTTTGAACTGCCAAATAAGAAAACCAACACAACATCTCCCGAACGCTCCTCTCCTTCTCTCCTCCTCACAACTCTCCTCCAAAACAAACTTCCCACATCCGAATCCAAACTGGAACTTCCTCAACACTCTGGCCGAAAAGATACTGATGACTATCCACTGGAACTATTCAGCCACTTCGTTTCTCCCGTCGACAAGACACGTTTCGAGGAGCTGACAACCACTGAACTCGTCACTGCCGGAATTATGAACCAAGGCCGGGTAAGACCATCTGAATATCTCCTTTTATCACGTAATTACGCTTTTTCCTAACTTTGAACAACTTTGATTTCAAGCTACCGTTGTCACCAGACACAACCACGACCGATGGAAAAAGATTGAAGAAGAAGAAAAGGCGGCCCGATGAGAAAACAAACTTCTGAGGGCCGCACTTGCCAAGGAGAAAAGTGAGCACCTGAATACTTCCATTTTCTGCGACAAATCTGTTAGAGTTTATGCCCTAGAGGCCAATTATTTGATATAATTGCTTAACGTTTTGATATTATATTTGATTGAATAAATATATGATTTTATTATGATTTTATTTACTGCATAATATAATTGTTAACATAATAAAATTCTTTAGAATAGTGATACAAATTATATAGTTTCAAGTATGTGACTTGAACATGAGATTATATATTACCAGTAGTATCAATGTTCTTAAATGTCCCTAGTCGAGTATCATTGTTGATGGGACAACAATGATGCATTGAGACTAGTATGTGGATTGACTGATGACCAAATCTCATTGGTCATAAATATATGAGATATTAAGTCAATGCATAGGTACATGTTAGAGAACTGATGTACTGGACAGACCCACCATGAGAATTCTATATGGAGCATTATACGAAGTGTCATTAGCAATTCTAATAGTGACAATGATGTAATGGTCCTCCGACCTGAAATCGCTATATTACTACACGAGAATTTATGTACTTTGATATCATCAAATATCACCTTTAATAGGGTGGACTATAAAGGTGATTATTGGGTTCATCATTAATCGTGTGAGAAATATGAGTGATTTAGATGGAATTTAACCATCCTATATATTATGGGTGATATCCATAGGCCTCTTGATTGAGTAGGACTATGAAATGCATGGCCATGCTCAAATAGTGATTTGTTTCATATAATCTACTCATTGATCAAGAAAACTCAGATTAAATTATGAAGAGTATGACACATTCCATGACTCGAGTTTAATCTAGGATATTAAGGTTAAAAGGATTAAATTACATTGAAACATTGGTCACGAAAAGGTTGCATCGAATCATCGATCTTATTATTACTTGGGTAGCAGTGATGCATTACTAGATGTTGCTCACTGTTTATAATTTTATAATATGATTTTAAAATTATTGCCAACGTAATAATAACCTATAGGGTCACACACATAGAACATTATTTAAAAGGGAATTAATTTAAATTTTAAGGATTTAAATATATTAATATGATTAATAGTATTTAAATCACGAATTTAAATTAAAAGGATAATTTGTATATATGTATATTAATTAAGACTTAATTAAGAGATATATAAATTTGAATTTTATGAAATTAGGTTTTGATTTGATTAATTCCTTTTAACTACTATATATATGATATATAGCAGCTACTTAGGGATATATCATAATTGAAAAACCCTAGCCGCTCTTAGAGAGAGACTAGAGAGAAAACAGTTTCAGAAAATCCATTCCTTTTAGTGGCTAGTACCGCAAGTCCTTCTTATTGCAGAATCATTCGACGGTTCGTGCGGCGTTCGTGTGGATACCGTAGAGGCGCAATCAGTTTGTATTGTGTTGGAGATTCGAGGCGCAGTCGGTTTCAGATTCTCGTTTTTTTTCATATCTGGTATAATCTCTAAACCTCTGAATTAATTGATTTTTCGCATGGATCCTGTTTTAGGGTTTCGGAAATTGCTTTAAAATTTTATTTTCCGCTGTGCGTTTCTGTGCCGAAGCCCAACAAAATCTCCAAGGCGATATGGCCAAACTGAAGGAAGAAGTTATAGAAGGGGAGGCTCGGCGCAAAACTATCCTCGACAAATGCGAAGATGTTCTGAAGGAGGATGAGAAACTAAAGCTGAATAACCTTACTCTCGTCCGTCAGAACAAAGATTTGCAGAAGTAGGAAGAGAAGTCCCATTAGATGTGTATTGCTTTAGAAAAACAGTTCATTAAGTATAAAGCAACGGAGCCTCTCCTGACTGATGAGCTGAAGCTTCAGATCTGTCAAAACTATCGAAAATCTCCCGAACTCTCAACAAAGGTGATGTAAATGTTTGCT
The DNA here is from genome assembly GCA_020205505.1 of Panax japonicus. NCBI lineage: Eukaryota > Viridiplantae > Streptophyta > Magnoliopsida > Apiales > Araliaceae > Panax > Panax japonicus. The sequence goes on along the minus strand of CM035110.1, from coordinate 39,112,279 downwards.
GAGGGATATGAAACCGCGCGAATCAAAGATTAGGCGAAGGTCACTGATGCCAAATTGGATGTTTCCATCTTAGACTCTTCTAAAGACGAGGCCGAGGACAATCTGCCACAATAGACACCCTGTTTTTATTTACTATGTAATTTCGACCTTTCCATGTAATTATCACTATGTAATTTCTGATCGAATCAAACGAAAAGCCACTATTGCGAAGAACTAGATATATACTTCTTACATGCATTCCATAATAAATAAACCAGAATACTTAAAATAATTAAGGGATTCGTCCAAAGGACTGAACACAAACAAATAAAACTAAGTATTCATTCGAAAACTGAATACTATGTAAGGGACGTCCGTTTTGAAAAACTGAACGCGCTGTACTTATAAAAAAAACAGACTCGTTTGGCAAAACTGAGTGACCTCCATCAGGTTTTATTCGTTCCAAAGAACTGAAGTATCAATGTAAGGGACGTCCGTTCCAAAAAACTGAACGCGCTATACTTAAAAAGAAAAAGAGAATCGTTCGACAAAATTGAGTTAGGTTTTACTCATCCCAAGGAACTAAATATCAATGTAAGGGACGTTCGTTTCGAAAAACTGAACGCGCTATACTTAAAAAGAAAAGGAGACTCGTTCGATAGAACTGAGTCAAGCACTATTGGTTCCAAGGAATTGAATATCAATGTAAGGGACGTCCGTTCCAAAGAACTGGACGCACCGAACATACCAGAGAAACAAGTAATGACGATATTTGTTAAATAACTGAATAATCATTTATTAATAATATTTGAAGAATAAATACAAAGTCCTAAAATTGAGTTACTTGGACATGCCCTACTGATAATATTTTCGAAGCCTGCTTGCATGCCAAATGTTCTTTACTTCTGTTCCATCCATCGTACGAAACCGGTACCTGGCTTCGGCACCTCAACAACCTCGTAAGGTCCTTCCCAATTAGGCATCAATTTCCCGAGATTCTGGGGCATAGAAGCCTCCACCTCTCGAAGAACGAGATCACCAACTCCGAACCTTCTAAGTTTAACCCCCTTATTATAATGCATGGCCACTCTCCTTTGGTAGACTACAAGTCTTACCAGGGCCGACTCCCTAACGTCCTCTAACAAATCCAGGTTGACCCGAAGACTCTCGTCATTATATAGCTCCTTGAACTGACTGACCCGAAGAAAAGTGGAGCCAATCTCGATCGGACTAGGGCATCGGTTCCATAAGCCAACTGGAATGGTGAATCGCCCGTTGTTGTCCTCGGTGTGATTCAATAAGCCCATAACACACTAAGAAACTCTTCGGGCCACCTTCGAGCCACCTTCCTTTCGCTTAGTCGAGTCTTCATTTTATCCCATTCAGCAGAGTCCTGTTGGTAACTTCCACCTGGCCATTTGACTGAGGATGGGCCACTGAAGTCTTTCAATGCTGAACACTAATCTCTTTCAAAAATTCCTCAAACTTTGAACCCATAAATTGTCGGCCATTATCTGAGATCACTACCAAGGGAATACCGAACCGAAAGACCACAAATTCTTTTAGAAATTTTAAACACTCCTGCTCACTGATCTGCTGAAGGGGTTTCGCCTCCACCCATTTGATTATGTAATCAATAGCCACTATATTAAGCTGACCTAACCCTTCGAGGTAACGGACCCAATATATCAATTCCCCATACAACAAAGGGAATCAGAGACAAGATTGAGTATTGCTCCTTAGGTGGCTGATGGGTTATAGGATTGCTCAACTGACACTTAGGGCACTTCTTTACAAATTATGTGCTTCCTTGAAAGTTGTAGGCCAGTACCCCTGCCAAAGAACCTTGTAAGCCAATGCTTTCGCACCCATGTGGTCGGCATAGATCCCCTCATGTACCTCCCGAAGAACATACTCGGCCTCGACGGTACCAAACATCTTAACAAGGGGAAGAGTGAGCTCTTCGATATAAATCCCTATCGATGATCACAATATTTGAACTCCTATACTTGTTCCGTCGTAGCCAACTTCGCCAATGCATCTGCTATGGTATTTTTAGATTTGTCAACTCCTTGAAAGGCAAACGAACTGAAGTACTGGAATCGATCCTTCACCTCTGCCAGATATTTAACCATTCTTGCCCTCCGGGCCTCGTACTCTTCTAAGACCTGCTTGACAACCAACTAAGAGTCACTAAAAATTATCAGCCTTTGCACCTCCAGACTCTTTGCCAGCCGAAGTCCTGCTAGAATCGCTTCATACTCTGCCTCATTATTAGTTGCTTTGAACCCGAAACGAATTGCTCGTTGGACCTTGAATCCCTCCGGACTCGTCAAAATGACCCCAACACCACTAACATCCGAGGTAGATGACCCATCTGCGTACAACATCCAAGAAATTTGAACCGGTTGAACATCTATGACCGTTCGAATAACCCAGATTCGTTCGGTCATGGTCGGTCAACGACCTTTGACCACTAATAACTTTCAATCTACACATGATCTGGGCTTGATTCAAGTTCCAGATCATAGACAATATGGAATACAACAGATCTATTACTTCAAACACACATAACATCTAACACAAAAGAATCTAGAGGCTCTGACTTATGACTGTCAGGCCACAATTTCAACTTTTTCCAGATTTCTAAAAATACTATTTTTGTGCATCTAAGTGTTATAGATCTATGATCTATCAACCCAGATCACTCAAAGACACCTTAATACATAACTTTAAACAACCAAATACAACATTAACATAAGATCACATGATTTTCTAAATTTTAGGGTTTTATACCTTTTAAAGCCCAATCTTTGAATCTTATCCTTATGATTTGACTTTGGAAAGTTAAAGCTTGAACATGACTTATCTCTTCGCTCTCTCACACTCCCCATTCCTGAATTTTAGAGAGAGAAGGTCTTGGGAGAAAATGAGAACTAGAGTAGCCCTTTTCTCTCTCTTTAATCAATATAAATGATATGATACAATGTATTTAGCAATCTAGATGGCTGATATAAATAATATAGGCACATGTGATAGCCTTTAGTTGGCTAACCACTCCAATCTTGGCAAGATCTACAAGTTATGCTAAATAATGCAATAAGGGCACTTTAGACATTTGGCATACAATTTTTATGGCTCAAATGACATTTTCTATAATCGTTAGGGTTCAACCCTTAGGCTTTGACCCTTAGGGTTAAAACCTAAGGTTTTCAAAAATACAAATTTCTAGGATTTTTAACATAAGGTTTCAAAATAGAAAATTATGAATTTTAAATTATAATTAGGGTTTCTTAATTATATCATAATTTTTTAATCACATTAGGACTTAAAAATTAGGATCAATATTTCCTAATTAAAATTACCTAATTACCAATTAGGGTTTCAAAATTGTACATTAGGGTTTATAACCCAAGAATTAGGGTTTTAAACAGAAAAATAATCTTTCTAATTTAGAAATTAGGTTTTCTAATTAGTTTAGGGTTTTCTAATGACTTATAACTTGAAAATTAGGATTAATGTTTCCTAATTAATATTAAAATTATTAAACTAACAATCAGGTTTTCCCTAATTATAAATTGAGATTTCTAAACAAGAATTTAGGGTTTTTTAAATCAATTAGGGTTATCCCTAATTAGGTTATCATTAATAACGCTTAAACCTTATACTAGCATTTGCATTCCCAAACTAGGGTTTTCAACTTCTGAATTAGGGTTTTGAATACCCAGAACTAAAATTACGGTTTCATAACCGGTTTCTAGGGTTTCTTAACAGTCACTAGGGTTTTTTAAATGAACGTCGACATTTGACAATAATATTAGGGTTTGACACTGATAAAATTTATCTGGTCAACCCTTGACCCTTAATCACATTCGATACACATACATAACAATATTCACAGAACATACACACATATACACTTAATCATGAATAATTCACCAAAATTCTTTATAGAATTTTGAAATCCTCAAAATTCCTTCCCAAAAATATCAAACACATACACTTATTTTCTGTCTAGGTCTATTATTTGACCTTAACTCCGTCATTTAAGACTTTAATAATTTGTCTAATTTCTCGGGTTGTCATATTAATTCACCCCTTCTTCTAAGAATTTCGTCCCCGAAATTCACTTTACACCTACACCATACAGCTTGCACCATTCATACACATCATCACATGCTACCCAATACACCAGTCACAAGAGCAAAAATTTTCAAATTGTGCTGAGGAGTCGTATAAACTATATGTCTATTATTTTCGCAAATGTTTTATAAAAATTCATCTGCAAACCGTCATAACTTATGGACACAAAGGGTGATTAGCTCGATATGCCCTTTACTGGCCAAGTACTGCTGGTCAGAATAATTTGTTCCTCTTATCCGCCTTAGGCGCACAAAATTTCGTACCTCAGTCTTATTGAATTCCGTACCAAAATAATTTGGTTCGGGAAATTTCTTTCAATGAACACATAGAGTTTTCATAAATATTAGTCTAACTGAATCAAATAGCATAGACTCATATCAATAATTCAATTCAATAGAATTATTTAGGTGTAGCCAAACCCCGTTGGCAAATTATTTTTTTTTGAAAATATTTTTGAGAATGACGTCATGATGCCGTACTGTATTAACAGTCCGTTTGAGGATGCCATCATTGTATGACTTTGTCATAACAATCATACAATAGTGGAACAACGATGTTAGATCAAATTCACACTAAGTATTCCTGTATTTACAACTCCATCAACTTTTTATCATCTCTGCACCAGGTTACATGGCACATGAGTGATAAATAAAATATATTTTGATATTTCAAATCATTTGTGTTTAGCCGAAATAAGTAGACTATACTTTAAACCGTTCCAAAAATAATTACGAGTCTATATTTTTTTTAAAAACACATAGTGCGTATTTAGCTTGATGTCAAAATTTCTAAGTCTAGCATAGCTAGGAGTTTTGAAAAACTTATGTCTCCACTAATAATAATTTGCTTAAACAGTCTATCTATTCCTATAATCCTCAATTCTCCATTCACACACAACTATACCTAGTTCGTCAAACCACACTTATGAGTTTATAAACTTGCCACAATCATATGAGTTTAAGAACTTACCCTAGTCAGACCTTTGGCGTCCATTCGCTGAGGGGTTCATAAACATTTCATATAACTGTGAGTCAAGAATGTCACATAAGTATGAGTTTTAAGAACTCGTACTTAACCATATATTCTCTACCTATAACCTATCTATCTGTTATACACATGAGAAAGGAATCACCCTCTTAACATGCATATAGCAAATAGAACGACACAAACATATCAATGATTATCAGTGCCAGAAACTAAGTGGTTTTTACACCAAGTACAATTCCCCGCCCATACAAGGAATCATACAACTCAGCTGCCGAGATGAGTCCTCAATTGAAATCCCCACCTAATCCTAACTCCCTTCTCAATATGAATTTCATTCAACTCGTATTCATAATCCTTTCCTGAATCTGTACCAATTCACACAACAATCTTGCTGTAAACTTTCCAATCATCAAATTGATTCTTTTCCCATATTATATAACCTTATAAGATCACGGGGTGATCTCATCGTATATATTACGATTCATTTCTATGTCTTGATCGTTTTGTTTTACGATCTCCCATCCCTGCACTTTTAGTCTTTTAGACTCGATCTATTCACACCACTACTGTTCAACTTTATTATCAGAGTTAGGGAACTCTGTATCTTTACAACTCGCCGAGATTCGTCTTTGAATCTTACCGACACACTAACTCTATGTGAGTCAGATCTTATCCTAATCACTGCGGTTATTGGTCTTAGGTATTCCTACCTAAGCTTCATAACCAACAGCTTTGATACCAACTGTGACAGCCCCAAATTCGGGTCCCAAATCACCACGGATCTGGTACAATCATTCTATAACTATTGTGGAAGATATAAACATAAATTGTTTATACAATAAACTTTACACATTATTCCCCCAAAGTCGAGTAACCTTAACTTATACACAATTCATTGTCCTATATTACATATTATGATATTATCATACATTACTGTTACAAATTTAGCTGCACACAAAAACTAACGCTGTAATTGTCTTTAACCTTTCCTTGTATCTGTCGTATTCGCCTTAATCTATAATATTTAACATGATGAGGTAATAGATAGCTCGTTCTTGGCCTTTATCGTCTTTTTGTCCCAGCATGCAACCCATGGCATTTTTATTAATGGACAGGTACATGAACAACGAAACATCATCCTTAAGAGGTACCAAAATAGGAGCACTAACCAACTGCTCTTTGATTGTAAGGAAGGCTTTTTGACACTCATAGTTCCATTTCATGGAGGAGTTCTTCCTTAATAACTTGAAAATGGGTTCACAGGTTGCTGTGAGTTGAGAGATGAATCTGCTAATGTAGTTGATTCTTCCCAAAAACCCCCGTATTTCCTTCTCTGTCTAAAGAATGGACATTTCAGTGATGGCCTGGATTTTGGTGGGATCCAGCTCAATCCCTTTGTGTCTGACTAGAAATCCTAGCAACTTGCATGATTTAATGCCAAAGGCACATTTGGCTGGATTCAACATCAAGTTGTACTTACGCAACCTATTGAAGAGCTTTCTGAGATGGTCTAGGTGGTCTTCCTCCCTTTGGGACTTGACAATAATGTCATCCACGTAGATCTCTATCTCATTGTGCACTAAATCGTGGAAAATAGCCATCATAGCTCGCTAATAGGTTGCTCCGGCATTGATGAGGCCAAATGACAACCGTCTATAACAAAAGGTTCCCCAAGGCGTGATGAAAGCAATTTTCTCACGATCCTCCTCAATGACCATAATCTAATGATAACCCGCGAAGCAATTAGCAAAGGAGTACATGCCGTATTGAGTAGTATTGTCAATAAGAATGTGGATAAAGGGAACGAGAAAGCTATCTTTAAGGCAAGCTTTGTTCAGATCTCGGTAATCCACACAAACTCGCACCTTTCCTCCAGGTTTAGGCACGAGAACTATGTTGGTTATCCATTCAGGATATGTAGACACCATAATAATGCCAGTTTTAAATTGTTTCACAATTTTTTCTTTTACCTTTAAAGTCCACTCAGGTTTCAATCGCTTGAGCTTCTGCCTGACTGGCTTGAATCCCTCTTTAATTTGAAAGTGATGAAGGACAATGTCAGTGAAAAAACCCACCATGTCTTCATGAGACCATGCAAACACATCCTGGAATTGGGTTAGTAGCGCAACCATGTCATTCCGTTGGTTTGGAGTGAGGTCTGAACCAATCTGGATTAGCTTAAGGTTTTCTAAGGTTCCGAGATTGAAAGAAGTGGTTTGATGAAGGTTGGGTTTAGGTTTGTCCTCAACCCATTCTTTGATCTCCTAAGGTATCTCAATGTCCTCTTGTACTTCCATCAAGTATGTGTCCAACTTTTCATCAAAGTTACAGTCCTTGTGGAGAAAAGGCACCTCATCAGCAAGTACATGCACATCTAAATTTAGAGTCCTGAAACAAAATATGCTTTCACTTAATATATGAAACCGTTTAATCATACAAAGTGTTAGCATGTACTGATAAAATGACTGCTAATACTGTACAAAAAAGTAAGCAGTTAAAGTTATCTACAGGGCAGATTAAATTTCTGCCCATTTTACCCTCGTCGACCAATGCATGAAGTGTTGTTCTAATTGTCGAGGGTAAAGTCCTGATGGATGGTAGTGATGGAGGGGCTATCATCGTCCTCCTTCTCTCGAATGATGACCATAACATCTGGATAATCATCGTCTGTGGTGTATCTATATATATGTTCATCATGGATAATGATACGTATGCCTGACATCATCAGGGCGATGTCTTGTTTACATTTTTGTTCCCTCTCTTCCACTTCGGGATCAGGAATCAGCTCTTCTTTTGCTTTAACTAGTACTAGTTTGGGAAATAGCATAGCCATAATATGGGCCGACACCTTTACCGGAGACTGTATCAGCTCAGGAATTGTAGGTGGAGATAATCGCCGTATGGCAAAAGTTGAAGGAATCTGTTTGTGCTTATGAGGATTCCTGTGACTGGAGCTAGCAAAATAGCCTAATCTAGATGTTCCTGTTTGACTGGGCACTTGAATAGGGTGCTTAATACCCTGATGATCTTTGGTCAACCCTTGTCCAGGCTGATGACCCAATGATATCATTTCTTATATAGCTACCATCACTTCGACAAAAATCTTGGGTACGGGAAGTGGCACTCCAATAGGATGATATTACGTGTTGCTCACTTCCAAAGTGTGAAAACTAGCCAGCTCAACTTCTGAATTGAAGCTTATGAATGGTAAGTTTCCCTGTTCAGGATATTCCTGCTCAGCGTTGACAGTGACTTGGCTATTGTTGACAATGTATTTAAGTTTTTGATGAAGTGTAGAAGGGACGGCTCCAGCCATGTAGATCCATGGTCTCCCCAATAGTAGGTTATATTCTAAATCTATCTTGAGGACGTGAAAAGATACACAAAAGGTATGGGGATCAATCTCAATTAGCAGCTCAATCTCTCCGACAGAATTTTTTTAGGATCCATCAAAAGGTTTGATAACCGTATGGCTACTTTGGATCCGTTTGAGATTGACGTTCATCTTCACCAAAGTGGCATAAGGACAGATATTCAAAGACGAACCTCCGTCTATTAAAACTCTAGCTAACATATACCCAGAGGACAAAACTGCAATGTGCAATGGCTTGCAATGACCGGTCCCTTCAGGCTGTATGTCGTCATCAATGAAAGATATCACATTATTGTTAAAAATGTGATCAACCATATGTTGAAATGTTTCCACATCCACTGATTTTGGTAAGTAGGCTTCTTCCAAAACCTTTAATAAGATCTTCCTGTGATCCTTGAAAGAAAAAACCAAGTCCAGTATTGAGATTTGATGTGGAGCTTCTCTTAAGCTTAAAACCACCTTGGCTTCATTATGGCCCATAGTGCGGAGGAATTTCTCAATCTTCCCCATGGGAATCTTCCCCTTTGCTTTTATGGTAGGCTTCATCACCCTCTGAGAAAGATACAATGGATTTTCCTTCGACACTGTAGCAGTAGTATGAGACATGGATCCTTCAGCTTCTCCATAATTCCATGGGACTTTTTGTAAGCTGATAACATGATACTGTGGTATGAATGGTTAGTTAATTAACTCTGGTGCAGCCACTTTCAAAGGATTGTCAACTCCTTTGAGTTGAATTGCTTGTATGGGAAATGGCCCGACAGTCTCATCAGTCTCAGTGGATATAACTGCTATTAGCCCCTTCCACTTAGTAGGATAGGTATTCCCACTCTCGAGTGGCAAAGTGTCATCGTCTATCAACTGCAGGACACCGCTGTCAATTAGATTCTGAATAAGGTGGTGGAGTGATAAGTAGGTTTTATACCTACTTATCCGGTATCTATTACTTGAATTAGTTGCTTAAACCTATGTTTTTTAGTCACTTTTTCACACATTTTATGTTATTTTGTAGGCTATGACATAACATTAGCATGAAGAAGCAAAGAAAAGCAATTCGGACATCTTTTGGACTAAAATATTCAAGCAAATACAAGAATGGAAGATTGAGGGGCTTTTAACACCAAGTTTGATGCATGTTCTTGGCTTGGAACTTGGATTATACTGTAGAGCTTCTTCTTAACTTTTTGGAACATTTTGAATCATCCCAATCGGAGTTCGGATGCGAGAGTTATGGCCTTTTTATCAACGAAGATCAAAGCTAAGAGTTCTCATGCTTGCAATTTACACAGCATCTACTTCAAGCTCGATTTCGATCTTGTTCCGGCCAAAATTTCTCAATTCCCAAAGAATGAAAGTTTTAGAGATCGTCAATAGCTTCGATTTGATAGGTTCCAGGCCTCGTAACTCGTCTCGGATCAAACGTTATGGCCGTTTTACCAGAGGACACTGCAGCTGAATAGTGACCCCCGTCGGGGCGGGCTTTCCCTTCACAAAATGCCCGTCCGGGGCGGGCATACCAGCTGCAAACAGTAAGGACCCCCATCGGGGCGGGCCCTTTTAGCCTTATAACCCCCGCTGGGGCGGGGGTACGCGTAGAAAAGTCATTTTTTGTCTGAATTTGAGTCCAAGAAGGATTGGTTCGATCCGATTGACTCAAGGACTTCCCAGATGACTTAAAGGCATATAAAGAGACATATAAAAGGAGGAGAATCACATAGATTAGAAAAAAGGAGGACTCTATTAGATTAGATTAGATTAGAATAAGAGAAAACACTAGTTCTTATGAGATCTGGAGATTGAAGCGACTTGGAGACCATTGAAGATTCAAAGTAGGAGTAAGGAGAGAACATCAAATATATAGACAATAGATTCTATCTTCTCATCTTCCTTTATTCTTATCTTTTAATGTGTATTCAAGTGTGGATTCTTAGGTTTAATTTAATGAACTAATTCTTTGTTTGAGATTACAATGGATATTATTGTGTAGTTTATTTTAATATGATTCACTATCAATTATTATGTTCTATTATGAGGATTGTCTATTATGATTTGGAATTAATTGTTTAATTAATTGGCCATCAATTACTGTGATAATCTATATGAATTTGAGAGATGAAGTTTAGATTTAGATATGATCATATTAGCATGTGTTTGTGATTTCTGCATATATGGAATTCATGATTCGTGTTTAGGATAGAGATATGCCTTTACGCCATATGTAATCTTATAGAGAACTTGTGCTTTAAATCTATTTTAATTGTAATTCACATAGAAATATAGTGGATTAGTTAATTAGGGTGTCTTGCTTAATTCTATCATTTGTGGATTTAAGTGAGTATGGGTATTATGCATCGAGATGTGGTTTTATCTGCTTTAGTGTTCTTGATTAACAATTCAGAATAGAGAATAATTGATGAGAAGTGTGTTAACTTAAATGAAGTAATAAGTGAAGTTGTGATCTTAAATCTCCATAATCTTAATTTAACTAGTGGAATTTAATAGTAGTTTAATTATATAATTTGAAATTCATTCGTTTAAATAAGATTGAGTTAGTTACGGGTTAGTACTTGGTGATTTTTATTAAACAATTCCTCGTGGGAACGATACTCTACTTTTATTTTATTACTTGTTGACCACGTATACTTGTGTGTTGTGTGTAATTACATTTTACCCAACAAGTTTTTGGTGCCGTTGCCGGGGAATTAGTTTAATATTTTTATACCAATATTAATTTCAATCAAATTAGTCTTAATTTAAGCATTTTTATTTTTATTTTTAGTTCTCTTCCTATATTTCTCTCTTTTAAGGTACCATGGATGATTTTGCGTATCAATGGCCATACACGAACATGACTCAACCAAGGGAAGCAGGGATTGATGGTCTCAATGCATTTTCTGTATTATCAGCGCAGATTGAGACACTTTCGAGGAGCTTGGACGTTGTTGCAGCCCAACGTAATCGAAGGATTGCAGTTACTTGCAATTATTGTGCTGGTAATCATCCGAGTCATCAATGCACCGTTAGTTTTGGGCCGGGACAACATGGTGGTGAATAACTCAATGATTATACATATGCTAATTATCATCAAGTTTGGGGGTATCACCCGGATTCGTCATGGAGCTATACTTATGAAGACCAATACTACGCTCCAAATCCAACATACACACGGGAATTTTCATGTAAACCTCCATTTCCAAAAGAAGAAAAGTCAAAGTTTGAGGAATTACTATCAAAGGTCATAGCAAACTAAAAGGAGAGGATGATGAGTCAAGAAATATTGAGCCATAATTTTCAGCACCAGATGGAACAACTCATCACCACTTCAACTCATGGTCCTCAATATATGGATTCCAAAACTGAGATAGATAATTCAAGATTGGAGGAATTGTTGTCCAAGTTTATAGCATCAAATGAGGAGAGAATGATTAATCAAGAGAAGTCAATTCAGAATCTTCAGAATAAGATAGATCAAATGACTAAAGTCGTAAGCAACCTTCCTCCAAACAATTGGTGTTATGACGAGAATTTCGAGATTAATGAAGTGCCTGAGCCAAATCTACAACTGGATGAGCCACGAGATGTTGAAAAAGAGGAGACAAGTGGGGATAATGACAACAAGGTCCATGAAGAACTAACTATAAGTACTAACGAGGATGAGACGATGTTATTAGTGCCCCAAGTTCCTTCTCCGCCAAAGTTCAAGGGTCCAGTTAGATTTGCAAATACATGCCCACTTGGTAGTCATGTCGTCGGCGAAGCTCTTGATGACATAAGAGCGTGTACAATTTTGAATCCATGGTGAGACGAGAAAGAGAAGATAGACGAAGAGCCCATTGTGTGTGACAAGCTTCCATGCCCCAAAGTGATTACATACATAATGGAGAAAACACCTAGCTATGGGACGTTCTTGATTGAGATCATACCAAATTAGAGCATGCTAGGTGACTTTGATGCAGTGGCCATCGCCTATGGGAACCTCCAAAAGGATAATTTGTTACTGATGGATGGAGGGTTCCTCAACTTTTGAAGAGGAATTGGATAGCGTTGACCAGGCAAAATCTGGTTTAAGAACTATAAATCAAGCGCTAACTGGGAGGCAACCTAGGAATTTTTATATTTATATGCTTTACTAGTTTATTTAGTGGATAGGAATTAATTTGCTTATTAAGTTCTCTTACCAATCAAAAGTTCTATTCTAATCCATGTTGTCTCTCTTCATTGCAGGTATTGGAGGTTCAATGGACAGACAAAAGATTATGGAAAGGTTATACAAGTCAAATTCAAGTGTGGTGCCCAATTTGTTCAATGTGCTTAACCTATTCTTCAAACTTATCAGACAAGGAGGAGGATTGCTATATTTTCAGGGAAGTCCTCTGTTTTAATTTTTCATATCTTAGCCATAGAGGAGAATGTCTGTTTTAAGTTTGGGGGTATTTATTATGTTTAGTATTTACTTGAGCAATGTTTTGATGGAATTTGATTTTGGCCAATGATAAGTGGGTGGTTGATATTGTTAACTCTTGGAGAATTGATGAGCATGCTTAGTCTATATTTTAACTCATTAGTTGGTTTTCACAATACTTGCGAAATTTTTTAAAATTTTTACACATATCCACTTGTTTAGCCAGTTGGGATTGAATTTGTTTGGCTAAATTCATAAGAACACATTGCAACTAGAGAAATCTTATTTGACCATCATTCGAAGTTAAAATTAGGCACTCACATAAGTTTAGGGGAAATCTTGAGGTATTTATGAAAAAAAATAATATAAAATTATTGGAACCTTCCCGAGTTGAATAATTGAATCTTGTGGTGGGTCGAGATGGAGCGTAAAACGCACTCCCCATAAACACAGGCATGAGATGGAGCGTAAAACGCAGTCGTTCAATGAAAAGTAGAAAGCAAGATGGAGTGTAAAACACACTCGTTCAATAAAAAGTGAAAAGTGAGATGGAGCGTAAAACGCACCCACTAAATAGAGAAAGAAATATATATGTTTGAAATACTTGGGAAGGGTTCTTACGTGCTTAAAAGTTTAAATATCTGGTTGATCCTCAAGAAAAATTTGTGCTATGTTTATATTAGCAGTGATTGATGTGATAAGAAGTTTTGAAAGTCGTTTTTGAAAATCATTTATGAGTATTGGTTGATTTAATCTAAATCATGACTGGTTTGAACATATGGATGCACACATGCACTTAAAGGATCAAGAGTAGATGTGAATCTAATGAAAGTTGTTGAAATTTTAGACATGACATTGTTTTGAAATTTTCTACGGGTTATCATTTATTGTAACCTTTGAGGCCATTGATCGAATTCGTATTGATTCATTGTTTGGGTGGATCATTGCTAGAGGATGAATCAGTCTAATTTATGTTTTTGCTTGAGGACAAGCAACGATTTATGTTTGGGGGTATTTGATAAGTTGGTTTTATACCCATTTATCCGGTATCTATTACTTGAATTAGTTGCTTAAACCTATGTTTCTTAGTTACTTTTCATACATTTTATGTTATTTTGTAGGCTATGACATAACATTGGCATGAAGAAGCAAGGAAAAGCAATTCAGACATCTTTTGGACTAAAATATGTAAGCAAATACAAGAATGGAAGATTACAGGGATTTCAACACCAAGTTGGATGCATGTTCTTGGCTTGAAACTTGGATTATACTGTAGAGCTTCTTCTTAGCTTTTCGGAACATCTTGAATCATCCCAATCGTAGTTCATATGCGAGAGTTATGGCCTTTTTATCAACGAAGATAAAAGCTAAGAGTTCTCATGCTTGCAATTTACACAGCATCTACTTCAAGCTCAATTTCGATCTTGTTCCGGCTAGAATTTCTCAATTCCTAAAGATTAAAATTTGTAGAGCTCGTCGATAGCTTCGATTTGATAGGTTCTAGGCCTCGTAACTCCTCCCGGATCAAACGTTATGGCTATTTTACCAGAGGACACTGCATTAGAAAAGTGACCCCGTCGGGGCGGGCTTTCCCTTCACAAAATGTCGGCCGCGGCGAGCATACCAGCTGAAAAATAGTAAGGACCCCCGCCGGGGCGGGCCCTTTTAGCCTTATAACCCCCTCTAGGTGGGGGTACGCGCATAAAAGTTATTTTTTTTTCGAATTTGAGTCAAAGAAGGATTGGTTCGATCCGATTGACTCAAGGACTTCCAAGAGGACTTAAAGATATATAAAGAGACATATGTTGATCGTTTACCGATCAATATATGTGTACAAGTATACACAGTCAACAAGTAATAAAGAGTAAGTAAAGTATCATTACCACGAAGAATTAACTAATAAAGTTTACCAAGCACTAACCCATAACCATTTCAGTCTTATTTAAACGAATGATTTAATATAGTGATGAAAACTATGAAATTAAATAATACTAACTACCCCTAGAATGAGACTAGATAATGAAGACTCGAGATTATAATTTCCCCTATTGAATCATTTAAATCGACACACTTCCTGTTAAGACAAATTAATTATATTGGATTATTAGTCGAGAACACAAAAGTGAAATATAGCCATCTCTCGATGTACCATACCCATATCACATGTAATTCACAATTGATAAAATACACATGAACACCCACATTATCTAAACCACTATATGTCTATGCAATTTACAAATAAATAGGATTTAAGCCCAAGCTCTCAATTGACTACAAGTGGTGCTTCGGTATATGTCTATCCTAAGCACGAATTATACATTCCATCACCATGTAGAACATACAAACACAAGCTATCAAGATCAGATCTAAACCCATATTTTTGTTTTTCAAGTTCATATAGATTATCACAGTAATCGATGGCCAATCAACTAAGCAAATAAGCATGAATCTTAATAGATAATCTCATAACAATCAATAAGGCTAACAATGAAGTATGTCAAAATAAACTAGGCAATAGATTCCATTGCAATCCCAAAATAGAGTTTAACTTATAGTTGGATTAGAATCCATGATCCACAATTGAGTATACATTGAAAGATACAAATAGAAGTAAAGAGAGAAAGTGATTAAGAATAGCAAATCTAAGTTTCTTCTCTTGTTTCACTTCTGAAATTTCAAGGATCTTCAATTGCTTCAATCCCCAAATCTTAGCTAATCTAGGGTTCTAATATACTCTAATCTAATAAGGAAATTAAAGAAAAGAAAAGAACATATGTAATGTAAAATGATCCCCCAAGGGTGGAATCCCCTCTACATACTAATAATACGTCTCTTTTTAAGCCCTAATTGAACCCCTCTGTAAGTTACGCTTCAATCGCAATATCTAGTGAAAAAGTCATCTCTAGTCAACTTCCGAAGTGGCGCGGTCGCGCTGGAATTGGCCTGAAGTTGGTGCGCCCGCGCTCCAGTAGCAGATGGTGTTTTTTTGGTCCAGGGAATGGCGCGGCCGCGCAGGAAATAGCCTAGAAATCCGCGCGCCCGCGCTGTTGATTTTCTGCTGTAGTGTCCTCTGGTAAAATGGCCATAACTTTTAATCCGAGAGGAGTTACGGGTCCTTCCACCTATCAAATCGAAGCCCTCGACGATCT
Organism: Panax japonicus; assembly: GCA_020205505.1. Taxonomy (NCBI): domain Eukaryota; kingdom Viridiplantae; phylum Streptophyta; class Magnoliopsida; order Apiales; family Araliaceae; genus Panax; species Panax japonicus. The sequence goes on along the minus strand of CM035110.1, from coordinate 39,096,246 downwards.
CTACAACTTTCATTCATTGATAATTGAGAAATAATGGACGGATGAAGGATGTAATTTGGTTGGAAGTGACAGCTATGCAAATGGCCACCTAAAACAATGACGTTCAACTTTCGTTGGTACAAAGGTCATAACTCTTGCATCCCAACTCTGATTGGAATGATTCAAGATGTTCCAGAAAGCTAAGAAGAATCTCTACAACATAATCGAAGTTCCAAGCCAAGAACATGAAATGAACATGAAAGCCCAAACGATCCCCGGAATGCTTTTCCTTGCGTTTTCATACTAATAATTGCTCACATCGTTCCCAAGCTTAAGATCTACAGAATGAACACAAAATGCATGAAAAGAAACTAAGAAACATGAGTATAAGCAACTAATTCAAGTAACAGATATCAGATAAATAGGTATAAAACCTACTTATCAAATACCCCCAAACTTAAACCGTTGCTTGTCCCTAAGCAACACAATATAATGCAATCTACATGTTATGCAAGCTACGCTACTATGACAATGAATCCCCAGATTTCCAGCCATGTTAAGAATTCCAATAAGATATGCCTCAGAGAAATATCAAGATCCAAGAACAAAGCATCAAACTAAGCTAAAGGTATAATGACATACAACTATCAAACATCTACGAACTATGGAAAGCATGAAGAATTAAACATAGTAGAAGAAGTAAATGGAAATGTAAATAAGAATTAAACAAGGAGGGAGAAAGTTTGGACGGGGTGCCTCCCATCGAGCGCTCGGTTTATAGTCCGTTAGCTGGACTCTTTTCTTGACACCGCTATCCAATTCCTCCATGATAAGCTAGGAACCCTCCATCCATTAGAACCACTATGTGTTTTGGTAGGTTCCCCATCATGAGAGTCTTCGGATTGAAGCCACCAAGCATATTTCCAGTACATGATTTCCCCAGTTCCATTGCATATCTAGGTGCTTCGTCCGTTGTATTTGTGAATAAATTATTGCATTGAGGCATGAAAAATACAATCGAGGTTCCAGACAGTTCATATATATATATATATATATAAGCACATAAATGCTCCAGACACAAGTCTAGGCTCAATCGAGGCATAACTCGATAATGTTAGTCCATATATATAAATATATACATATATAAGCATATATATACAAACAGAAATGAAAACCACGGACCGAAGTTCGGGCATACACACGCAACACGACTCTCAATATGAAGACTAATGTGTGCAAAGATGAAGAGAAAGGCTCTATAATGCGTAAGAAGACTTACAGTGGGCTACCAAAGATGACTTCTATGATTATAAGTGGATGAACACTCAGCTCCCACCGGTAAAAATATAGCTATATGTGAGCTAACAGGTGTTTAAAATGAGAAAGCACTCAATATGGGGTGTGTACAGAGCAAGTTTGACATGGCTTCCTCGTCTTTTCCTTTTTTAAAAATGGTCACCCCAAGCTCTATATTTATAGAGCCGGTGGCCGCAGGTGTAAGACTCCAACTTATTATAAATGAAATTAAATTTCCTCTATTTATTAGTTTGAAATAGTAAGGGTTGATTTGATTAATGTGGTTAGTTATGGGTAAAATGCGCAAATATTTTAAATAAGTAAGTGGTTATAAAATATTCATTGTTGTCGGGGAATATTCGTTTGGTCGTTGAATATTCTTGCTGTCGGGGAATATTCGTACGACGACGCAGCCTTGTGTGGGCCCCATAACGGAAAGCGATTGGATGAAGAAAACGACAAGTATAAGTTGTTTATAAATAACGGCGTAGTTGTTACCGTTAATACTGTCGAAATACTCGGTGGTTAAAATACAGTAGCACACGGTATTGCACCAATTATTAATTCTTATGTAAGAAGGCACTACTCAATAATTATTACAGTAATTACTGTTCAATATTTTATTTTATTGATTCAATAATTGCTGCGTTGATATTTTATATTATTGTTGTTTCAATAATTGTTATTACATAGTATTTTCTATTATCGGAGCAATAATTCATATTATTTGAATAATATTATTAGATACCATTATTGGCAATGTCTAAAAAGTTCTAACTAAGGAGAGGTTTGGTCACCTAATTACGCGCTAGTAAAGAGAAATCCTTATTGGAAAGCCCTCTTTTTTCCTAAGAACGACCTAGGTTGCCAGTATTGTGATTCTGTAATATTATTTGTGAATAATTAATTATTGATTTATATGATAAGAAAAATATTCATTTTATGTGGATATAGATGGAGAAAATTTTAAAGTGACAATTGTTGAAAAATTGATATTTTATCTTTTCTGATAAATAATTCATTTAAATATATTAATATATTTTAATAATATAATAATTGTGATATTTTTATAATGAATGTGGGATATATGAGTATATGAGGAGGAGGAGTATGTTTGTTACTAAAAACAATTAAAAACATGTTTTTTATGTTCGTGGACCCCATTTCTTGACTGAAATTTGATTATAGCATGTAAAATCGTCCGTCTGTGGATTTCGGTCAACTTTGGCTTTGAATTTGAAAAAACTTTCTTCTGCAAAGTTGTAGATAATTAAATTTCTTATGGAAAGGACATAAGGTTCGAATTTTTTCTGATAAAAGAACTATTTATTATGAATTATTGAAGTTTCGAAGTTCTAGAATAATTGATTTTTGAAGTTTTAATTATTTTTTTAAAGAAAAACGTTTTTGGTGAGTGTCCGACATGTGATATAAATGTGTTAAATGGCTGAAATCAGATTCAATGGTGTGTATAGGAATTTTGATTAAAAATAATATTATTATATTAAATTTTTTATTTTGGTGTTCTAAGCATTTTTCTATAAATAGGGTGCTTAGGTTAGAATTGAAAATCACACCAGAAACTGAAGTTTTCTCTCTCTATATTATCGAGCATATTCTTGTGAGTATTTTTGTAACAACCCGGGTCAAATCCCGAGTCCGAAATAAATCTTGGGTCAAATCCCAAGTCCGAATCGAATCAAATCCATCAAAATAAGGCCTCAAACTACTGGCCCGATAGTATCTTCTTGGGTCAACTTAGCCCACCACAAGCTCACCCAAAAGGTCATGACTTGAAGGTACTATTGGTAGTAACTTATTTTCTTATATGCAGACAAAATTTTCTCCTATCTTTCGATATGGGACTGGGGTGTTACAAACTCCCCCACTTAAATTTCTGACGTCCCCGTCAGAACCGATCACACACACAGTCCAAAGATCTTTGCCTCTCTATCCATTGTGGGATAATACCGTCTGGCTTCGTGTCCCCACCTCCGGACCTCCATCTCTCCATTGTGGGATAATACCACCAGCCTTCGTGTCCCCACCTCCGGCAACCTGATCGTATGACCCGACCCGAGCTTTTGAGAGTCGGCTCTGATACCATATATATATAACAAACCTCAAAATAAGAAAACAGAGCACTAATAACCTCAAAATATTAATAGTGGTGATCTATTAATAAAGTACTAAATATAATTCTCCAAATAGAGTCAAAATAATCAAAACCAAATATCGAAACAACCTAGACGATCAAAGGCAATACTCTTATCACACTATCCCTGAATCACCCCTGCAAACTTGCCGGAAGAAAAACACAGCATGAGCCAATTGCCCAGTACGGATACATCTGTATCCGTACTGACATTTGAAAACAACTGAGACGAAATACTGAACAAAGTCTCAAGTATAAATATGACAAAAATATGATCTCCAAATATCTGAATGGAATATATTTGAATCAACAGAAGAGTAAAGAAATAACGAACTGAAGGAACTAACTCAATGAATTAAACTGAACAGAAATAAACAAAACCAATACCATGAGATAATATGCTGAACCAAATGGTTGGGTGTTATTTCATACCGAATGAGCTCAGAAATACACATTGCCACATAGGCAAGTCAAACTAATGCCACACAGGAAATCAAATGATGCCACATAGGCAACCAAAATAATGCCACACAGGCAAGTTAAACTAATGCCACACAGGCAACCAAAATAATGCCACACAGGCAAATCACATATTGGACCTGCGAATCCAAATGTATGCAAATCGGATAGGTGTGTTTGGCATAACATCACAAATCTGCAGAACAAAAAATTAGGGTTAACCCATACGCCTCCCACAACAAAACACCAAATGGCCCACTTCCTCCGGAGCCCAAAATGGAGACGCCGTTGACTAATCACACTGCCACAGAAAGTGTCATGCCTCTCGTGCCAAGACGACATGCCTGTGGTACCCCCACAGGTGGTTATAGCTCAGGTATACCCTACGGTATATTCTAACAAAAATATCATGTCACAACATATGCGACATATTACAACAAAAGGGTTCTATATGTACATGTTGAACCAAATCAAATTACAGTCACAAGGTCTTAAAAAGAAAGTAGAAACATGTACTGCTCTACAATTATCAAAAATAAATAGTACTAAACATGATAACCTAATTCAAAGAGTACAAATACGAGTCATATGTATCAACTCCAAAATGAAACTAAAATATTTATTTCACAGGAAACAATTATGTGAAATAATAATGAAATTCGAACAAGCGACAAAACGAACAAATCAAATTTAACAAGAGTATCACTGAAAGAGTACAAAATTCGTACCTGGAATCGATAATGCAATACCCAAATTTATATTCCAAAAATACTCCTTAATTTCCCTCCGTCCGATCTAATAAAATAATAATAATGCAATTATAAGTTACTTAATAATTATAATTTATACTACTATGAAATTAATTCTCCAATTAAATCAATTTTACAAAATAACCCTAATTAAATTATAATTTATATTCTAATCATTTTTTATACTTTAACAAATCAATAACCTTAAAATATCATATATATAATAAATCTCATTTATTCATTAAAGTTATACTGTCATTACCTATACATAGAGTAATAATAAAGGTAAAATAAGAGTTGAAGTTTGTGAATTTCCAAGGCTAAACACATGGTATACATATTAATAAGCACCTTTAAATCAATGCAGGTTCCGTATATATATATATAGTCTAATTCATTTGTTAATTCTAACATGGTAATCTGACAACTTATACATATACATGTCCGACACTTCCCTTTTTTTTTCTTTTTTTTTCCAAATCAACTCATGGCCAAATGCTTAAAAAAATATAATAAAAATATATATGTAATATACAAAATCAACGTGTGCAGCAGTGCTGCAAACCACCAACAAGATTCTATATAAACGTAATATATATATATATATATATATATATATATAATCCTCAAGTAATAATGACTAATACCAAAAACCTGCAGCTAAAGTTTATATATATATATAGTCTAATTCCTTTGTTAATTTTAACATGGTAATCTGACAACTTATACATATACATGTCCGACACTTCCCCCCCCTTTTTTTTTTCCAAATCAACTCATGGCCAAATGCTTAAAAAAATATAATAAAAATATATATGTAATATACAAAATCAACGCCTGCAGCAGTGCTGTAGGCCACCAACAAGATTCTATATATATATATATATATATATATATATACGGAACCTGTATTGATTTAAAGGTGCTTATAAATATGTATACCATGTGCTTAGCCTTGGGAATTCACAAACTTCAACTCTTAGTTTACCCATATTATTACTCTATGTATATGTAATGATAGTATGACTTTAATGAATAAATGAGATTTATTATATATATATATATATATATAATATCTTAAGGTTATTGATTTGTTTAAGTATAAAAAAAAATATACATTACTAACTGTAAGTTAATTTACTAATTATTATTATTATTACCCAATGGTTCCAAGAATGGAGATTACTATTCTAGCTCCAAAGCCATAGCAAGTCATATATATAAATTAGATCAAATATAATACTATATTAAATGAACCTAAACAGGTCTTGACATACACCATTCATAGGTTCTAGTATTAGGGAATATGTGTGTATTTTATTTTTTATTTTACTATGTATACAAACAACAATAAGATGCAAACAGTCAGTCTCATTGTACTGGATCGGTGGTGTGGGATAACACAGTAAACATAAAAAAATGCGCACTTGCTGCCAAAATTTTGTACCAGTTCGTTACTAATTAATCCATATATATGTGTGTGTGTGTGTGTGTGTGTGTGTGTGTGTGTGTGTGTGTGTGTGTGTGTGTTTGATAAACATATTTTAACACACCAATTCGAAAACAATTCCAAACAACTAATAATAAATGGTAAAATTACAGTACCTTTTTGTTTCTTCTTTTTTTTTTTGATGCGGCCGCTACCTCTTCTTCTTTTCTCTCGATTTGTATTAGATATGTTAAGAAGATTAGGTTTTAGTATTTCTTCAGTTTAAACTATATTTTATTAATATATTTATTAACTTTCCAAATTTTAATAGGATTTATTATAACCCACATTTAAATTAAACCCAATAGATTTTAAGGCCCAAATTGAAGAAATCTCTTACTTATTTTAGTCCACATAATTTAAAAACAATGTTTAACCCAAACATTTATTAATATATTTATTAACTTTCCAAATTTTAATAGGATTTATTATAACCCACATTTAAATTAAACCCAATTGATTTTAAGGCCCAAATTGAAGAAATCTCTTACTTATTTTAGTCCACATAATTTAAAAACAATGTTTAACCCAAACAAAAGAAAGCCCAATTAAAATATGGATTTAAATAATATATTTTTATTTTTTTTTTATTTTTTTTTCTAGGTATTACATCACCTACCCCTTAAAAAGGATTCTGTCCCCGGAATCAAAAGAATGAACGTACCTAATTGTCAAAAGGTGCGGATATTCCGCTCGAATAGACTCCTCTATCTCCCAAGTAGCTTCCCGCTCCGAATGATTTTACCACAAGACTTTAACAAAAGGAATATCTTCCTCAATTTTAGTTTAATCAGTTATTTAATTATCTATTAAAAGAATTTAATTTTCCAAACAAAACAAGGAAGAAAAGAGGGAAACAAAATCATTTACCTTTTTCAATTTAAATACAACTGTATAAAATAAAATCAATTAATATTTAATTTTAAAAAAAAATGGGTTATTACATTTTTTACCCCTTAAAAATAATTCCGTCCTTGGATTTCAAATAAGCTACAAAAAAAAAAAAATTAGTTACGACGTAGCGCCGCCATTTGTAACGATCAAGCCTGGTAAGTCTATAGGTCCACACAATTATCCATGTACTCGTAAAAGATTCGTCTGCTATCGTGTCAAGCCTTGGTAAGGTTCTTCACGTTGTATCAAATTAAATCACATGATCCACCGTTGGTGCGGGCTGTCGATAATATATTTGAGTTTTATTCTTGCAAACGTACGTACTCTTCAAAACATAATTCGAAAACACATAATTTCTCTTCATCTAAATATGATTCGAATACCCAAAATATTTAAAATTATCTTTAATTTAAAAAATGTTTATGTTCCACACATGACAAAGATTTAACAAATTATTTTTATTTAATTTTACATAAATTCATGCAAAACTCTAAGGGCATTAGATAATCGAAACAACTTAAATTATATCACCTCTCACTAAGTCCTCAAGAGTTTCAAAATATAATAACCTCAAATCAAATTAGTTCTCAAAAAATATAATACCAAAAATATACTACTAAGATCTCTTTATCACCATATCAAACTCCAAAGTCACATATTTTACCATCTGCATAAGCAACTACAACCATTCAAGATCTCACATAATCAATTGAATTTCATCACTTATATCTAATCATATAATAAATCAATCATCCGTTATTGCAAACTTTAATCCAATAAATTTCAATGTCTCCTCGTACTATCACAAAAAAACTTTATAGGACATAACTCCAACATCCTACTATAAAATAGCCACAAAATTGATCATTAACTCCAAATGATTAATCTAATTACCTCAAATACCAACAACTCAAATTTATAAACGATCCTTCATACTTAATAATTTATCACATTATCATATTATCCCACCGATACACATACCTCAAATTATCCACAAATTTAACAATAATTAAAGCATAACTCAAATCAAATCAAATCCTTAATTCTATGATCATAATGAATTGTCACCAAAAATAACTCTAACAAATAATGTTCCAAAATCAAATACTCGATACAAATACTCACATCATAATCACATCCCATATAAGATCACTTCTTATCTGTACAAGGTATAACTTTATTCACCTCAATGATTAAACCACAATTCTTAACTAATATCATTACTAAATCAACTTAACAAATTATTCCACTTTCTTCAAATCAACTACAAATCTGAAAGAAATCGACAGTTGATCAAAATAGAGACTAACAAAATAAAGAACAAAATTGAATCAAACTCCTACGTCTACCCAATGGTTTACCCACAACTTACACGTCAAACCTAAATAGGTTTTCTACAAGAAAGAACCTAAGCTCTGATACCATCTCTGTAACACCCCCTTCCCGAATAAGAAAGGGAGGTCACGTGCAAAGCACAACAAACCTCAAAAATAAGAAAACAGAGCATTAATAACCTTAAAATATTAATAGTGGTGATTCATTAATAAAGTACTAAATATAATTCTCCAAATAGAGTCAAAATAATCAAAACCAAATATCGAAACAACCTAGACAGTCAAAGGCAATACTCTTATCACACTAGCCCTGAATCACCCCTGCAAACCTGCCGGAAGAAAAACACAGCATGAGCTAATTGCCCAGTACGGATACAGATATACAATTAAAAGATATACAACTGACATTCAAAAATAACTAAGACGAAATACTGAACAAAGCCTCAAGTATAAATACTGACAAAAATATAATCTCCAAAAATCTGAATGGAATATATCTGAATCAACATAAGAGTAAAGAAATAATGAACTGAAGGAACTAACTCAATGAATTAAACTGAACAGAAACAAACAAAACCAATACCATGAGATAATAGGCTGAACCAGATGGTTAGGTGTTATTTCATACCGAATGAGCTCAGAAATACACATTGCCACACAGCTAAGTCAAACTAATGCCACAAAGGCAAATCAAATGATGCCACATAGGCAACCAAAATAATGCCACACAGGCAAGTCAATATAATGCCACACAGGCAAGTAAAATAATTCCACACAGGAAAATCACACATTGGACCGCGAATCTAAATGTATGCAAATTGGATAGGTGTGTTTGGCACAATATCACAAATCCGTAGAACAGAAAACTAGGGTTAACCATACGCCTCTCACAACAAAATACCAAATGGCCCACTTTCTCCAGAGCCCAAAACGGAGACGCTGTGGACTAATCACACTGCCATGAAAAGTGTCATGCCTCTTGTGCCAAGACGACATGCCTGTGGTACCCCCACAGGTGGTTATAGCTCAGGTGTACCCTACGAAATATTCTAACAAAATACCATGTCACAACACATGCGACATAATACCAACAAAAGGGTTCTATATGTACATGTTGAACCAAATCAAATTCTAGTCACAAGGTTTCAAAAAGAAGGTAGCAACATGTACCGCTCTACAATTATCAAAATAAATACTATACATGTTAACCTGATTCAAAGAGTACAAGTACGAGTTCAATGTGTCAACTCCAAAATGAAACAAATATATCAATTTCACAAGAAATAATTACGTGAAATAATAATAGAAATTCGAAACGAGAAACAAAATGAACAATTCAAATTTAACAAAAGTATCGCTGAAAGAGTACGGAATCCGTACCTGATACTTCCAAACCATTTATAGCACACTCCACCAAATCTTACCCTCAAATACCAACGATATCAAATACGAAACATCATTCACAACCTAAACATATTCACCTCAAATTTAAAATAATCCAAATTAATAATTCCCAAAATAATTCATAATCTATTTAATATGCCTTTAATCATCGCCTTATATCAATTATTAATACTCCAAAATTTATATTCCAAATATAACTCTTTAAATTCTTTCCGTCCGAACTAATTACACAATTTAACAAAAAAAAAATATACATTACTAACTGTAAGTTAATTTACTAATTACTATTATTATTACCTAATGGTTCCAAGAATGCAAATTACTATTCTAGCTCCAAAGCTATAGCAAGTCATCTATCTAATAAAATACAAATGATTTTGAATTTTCTGTTCACTCAATAAATCATCTGGGCCGTCCAAAGTTTGGGATAAATCCCACCGTTCATACATCTATCTATCTAATAATCTAATAATAATTTAATAAAATACAAATGACTTTAAATTTCCCGCTCATTTAATAAATTATTTTTGTCGTTCAAAGTTTGAGATAAATTATATTGTCCATACAGTGCCGGAGGCACGGGACCCAGCTAGTATATATAAATTAGATCAAATATAATACTATATTAAATGAACCTAAACAGGTCCTGACATACACCATTCATAGGTTCTAGTATTAGGGAATATGTGTGTATTTTATATTTTTATTTTATTATGTATACAAACAACAATAAGATGCAAACAATCAGTCTCATTGTACTGGATCGGTAGTGTGGGATAACACAGTAAACATAAAAAAAATTGCGCACTTGCTGCCAAAATTTTGTGCCAGTTCGTTACTAATTAATCCATACATACATATATATATATATATATATATATATATATATATATATATATATATATATATATATATATATGATAAACATATTTTAACACTCCAATTCAGAAACAATTCCAAACAACTCATAATAAATGGTAAAATTACAGTACCTTTTTGTTTCTTCTTCTTCTTCTTTTTTTTGATGTAGCCGCTACCTCTTCTTCTTTTCTCTCGATTTGTATTAGATATGTTAAGAAGATTAGGTTTTAGTATTTATTCAGTTTAAAACATATTTTATTAATATATTTATTAACTCTCCAAATTTTAATAGGATTTATTATAACCCACATTTAAAATAAACTCAATTGATTTTAAGGCCCAAATTGAAGAAATCTCTTACTTATTTCCACATAATTTAAAAACAATGTTTAACCCAAACATAAGAAAGCCCAATTAAAATATGGATTTAAATATTATTTATTTATTTTTTTTTTATTTTTTTTCTGGGTATTACATCAAAATAGAGACCAACCAAACAAAGGACAAAATCGAATCATTCTCTTAGTGCAAACCTTAACTCAACAATTTTTAAAATATCATCTTACTATCACAAAGAAATTTCATATAAAATAATTTCAATATCTTACTAGAATAATCGAAAAGTCTAGAATAACCGGAAAGTTGATTTACTCCAAAAGATAAAAAACTGTTAATAAACTCTTAACCATGAAACTTATATACAGAATTAGTAAATTAAATTAAAGTTATGTTTATTAATTTGAATTAAATAATTTTATTGACATAGTTATAAAAGTTCTTAATAATAAATTTAATAGTACTATATTATTAATGATTGGATTGTAATAAAATTTTATTAAATTATTTAGGTTGAACGGAGAGAGTCTAAATGAGTTTTTTAATATACTTTGGGTATTGTATTATCAATTTCAGGTACAGATTTCGTACTCCTTCAGCGATAATCCTTTTAATTTTCATTTGTTCGTTTTGTTTTCGTTTAGAAGTTAGTTATTGTTTCGCATGTTTGTTCCTTCTCAATTCCATGTGATAGTTTTGTTTTGGGGCATTAATATTTAGAACTCATGTTTGTACTCTTTGAACTTGTTTATCATGTTTGATATTTATTTCGCTCTTTGTAGAAAGTATATGTTAATATTTTTGGAGACTCTGTGTTGATATATCGTTTCAGTTTTACATGTACATGTTAGAACCTCTTTTTGTTGGTATTATGTCGCATGTGTTGCGATATGGTATCTTTGTTAGAATATCGTAGGGTATACCTGAGCTATAACCACCTGTGGGGGTACCACAGGCATGTCCTCTTGGCACCGAGGTATGACACCTTCCGTGGTGGTGTGATCAGTCCACGACGTCTCCGTTTTGTGCTCCGATGGGAGTTTGCCATTTGGTGTTTTCTTGTGGGAGGCGTATGGGTCGACCCTAATTTTCTGTTCTGCGGATTGGTGATGTTTGTGCCAAACACGCCTTTCGATTTTACATGCATTGGATTCGCGGTCCAATGTGTGTGATTTGCCTGTGTGGCATTATTTGACTTGCCTCTGTGGCAAGGTATATTTTGTTTTGTTTGAGCTCGGTATGAAATAACACCCAGCCATTTGATTCGGCATATTATTTCGTTGTGTTAGTTTTGTTCGTTTCGTTTCAGTTCGTTTCGTCTCTTTTCATTTAATTGAGTTAGTTATTCGGTTCATTATTTGTATTCTATATCCGTACTGGGTATTTGGCTCATGCTGTATTTTTCTTCCGGCAGGTAATCAGGGGAATCAAGGGCAAGTGTGACGAGAGCTTCCTTTTATCCAAATGGTTTAGATATTTTGTTTAAGTTGCAATCCAATAGTTTGTTTGGAGTTGTAATAATGATTTTAGTCATTTTGTTATTTATTATGGTTGACTTGTGGTATTAATCAGATATTAAGACTGTTCTTTGTGGCTTTGAGCCTTGCTATTAAAGTCATTAGTTTTGTTATGTTTTGAGTAACCTAATGATCAAATAGTCAGTCTCATTGTACTGGATCGGTGGTGTGGGATAACACAGTAAACTTAAAAAAAATGCGTACTTGCTGCCAAAATTTTGTACCAGTTCGTTACTAATTAATCCATACATATATATATATGTGTGTGTGTGTGTGTGTGTGTGATAAACATATTTTAACACACCAATTCGGAAACAATTCCAAACAACTCATAATAAATGGTAAAATTACAGTACCTTTTTGTTTCTTCTTCCTTTTTTTTGTTGCCGCCGCTACCTCTTCTTCTTTTCTCTTGATTTGTAAATATGTTAAGAAGATTAGGTTTTAGTATTTATTCAGTTGAAAACATATTTTATTAATATATTTATTAACTCTCCAAATTTTAATAGGATTTATTATAACCCACATTTAAATTAAACCCAATTGATTTTAAGGCCCAAATTGAAGAAATCTCTTACTTATTTTAGTCCACATAATTTAAAAACAATGTTTAACCCAAACATAAGAAAGCCCAATTAAAATATGGATTTAAATATTTTATTTTTATTATTTTTTATTTTTTTCGGGTATTACATCATCTACCCCTTAAAAAGGATTCCGTCCCCAGAATCAAAAGAATGAACGTACCTAATTATCAAAAGATGCGGATACTCCGCTCGAATAGACTCCTCCATCTCCCAAGTAGCTTCCCGCTCCGAATGATTTTACCACAAGACTTTAACAAAAGGAATTATCTTCCACAATTTTAATTTAATCATTTATTTAATTATCTACTAAAAGAATTTAATTTTCTAAACAAAACAAGGAAGAAAAGAGGGAAACAAAATCATTTACCTTTTCCAATTTAAATACAACTGTATAACATAAAATCAATTAATATTTAATTTAAAAACCAATGAGCAACCTAATGATCAGGTTAATGCTCAACTGGCTAACTTGGTGAATCAGGCGGTGAATCAGGCATTAGCTCAGTTGGTGGCACAAGTTGTACATGCAATGCAGCAGCCGCCGCCAGAAATTCCTGAGAAAGGGAATCCAGGAAATAATGGTTAGCATGTAAACGTTGAGGAAGGGAATGCAAATGGTCATGATCAACAGGGGGTTGCAATGTATGTCTGGTCGGAAAGGTTTCAGAAGAAGAAACCACAGTCATTCAATTCTGCTCCGACTCCAATTGAATCAAAGAATTGGATTGCCCACCTGGAGAAGATTTTTGATGTGTTGGGGTGCTCAGATAATCAAAGAGTATTACTTGCTGCTTACAAGCTGGAAGGGGATGCACAGAGGAGGTGGAAAGCGATGAAAAAAACAAAGGGTGATGGCTATGTTGAGACACTTAGTTGGGAGGAGTTTTGTGAGGTCTTCTATCAGCAGTACTTCCCAGCTGCTAATAAAAGATGCCTATGCTAGAGACTATCTGTCTATTCGGCAGAAAGATGATGAGTCCATCACGAACTTCATGACGAGGTTCACCAGGTTGGCAGGATTTACGGGAACCTCAGCGGGGACCGCAACAGAACAGGCAGAGAAGTTCAAGTGGAGGATCCATTACAGGTATCGACAACATCTTATTAACACCAAGTTTGCAGATGTGTCAGCAGTGGCCAATGCTGCCAAGAATATTGAGATGGAGAGATAGGACTTTAGGTCTTCTAAACCAGAAGGGAGTCGAAAGAGGGACAGAGATGACCAGCAGGGTCAAACTTTGGGTCAGCACGGGAAAAATCAGGGTGGTCAGTGGAATAGGAACCATGGTGGCCAGCAGGGGCAGTGGTGTGGCCATAATCAGAATAGGGGGTATCAGCAGATGCCTTAGCAAGAGAAGAATCGTCAGCTTTAGCTACCTTGGAATGGTCAGAATCGTCAGCAGGGGCATAATCATCAGCAGGGGCAAAATTAGGGACGTTATCCAGGACCAGCTAGTGGGGGTAACCTAAATCTCATTCCGATAGCTCCTTGTGCTACTTGTGGGGCTAATCATCCGGGGAGGTAGTGTCATAGACTCACAGGTGCATGCTTCTTGTGTGGACAGATGGGTCATATTGCTAGGGATTGTACCGGGCCACTGGTAATGGTGGAGGTGATGATTATGGTGGCAATGGAGGTTAGCGTCAGGGTGATCGAGTGTTTCCCTTGACGTATAATCAGGCGACAGGTGCACCAGGTACTGTTTCTGGTACTCTTTTAGTTAGAAATCATGAGGCATCTATTTTGTTTGATACAGGTTCTACTCATTCCGTTGTTGCTCAGTCTTTTGTTCGGCACTTGGGTGTGTCATCTCAGTCTTTAGATTCTGTTATGTCTATTGGTACCCCGATGGAGACTTCTGTTGTTATTTTTGATTTGTATCGAGGGTGTTCGATCAGTTTTGGGGATAAGATTCGTAGGGCTAATCTTCTTCCGATGAGTATGCACGATTTTAATGTCATCCTTGGGATGGACTGGTTGGATAAGCACCAGGCCACTATCGATTGTCAGGCGAAGAAAGTTATATTTGAAGATGTGAAGTCTCCGGAGTTCGTATTTCAGGGTTCACAGCTGAGTAGGGTGTTGAAGTTGATTTCATCTTTGAAAGGCTGGGAAGTTGGTAGCAAAGGGTTGTGAGGGGTATTTGGCGTTTATGAAGGATACCTCTAAGGGTGAGTCCCGTATTGAGGATGTTCCAATTGTTTGTGATTTTTCTGATGTGTTTCCTGAGGGGTTGTCGGATCTGATACCAACTCTGTAACACCCCATTTCCTAAATAGAAAGAGAGGTTACTCAAAAAATAACAAAACTAATGAATTTAATAGTAAGGCTCAAAGTCATAAAGAACAGTCTTAATATCTGATTAATACCACAAGTCAACCATAATAAATAACAAAATGACTAAAATCATTATTACAACTCCAAACAAACTATTGGATCACAACTTAAACAAAATATCTAAACCATTTGGATAAAAGAAAGGTATCGTCACACTTGCGCTTGATTCCCCTGATTACTTGCCGAAAGAAAAACACAGCATGAGCCAAATGCCTAGTATTAACGATCCAAAATTGCCACAGCTTGTTCCTCACAAGTAAGATCCTCCTGAATCTTATTGAACGGATATTGCACCACATGCAATGGATGATATTGATAACTCCTCAACACCGATACATGGAACACATTGATCACATGAGCTAGCTGTGGAGGCAAAGCTAACCGATATGCAACCTCACCAACCCTCTCCAGAATCTCAAATGGGCCAATATAACGCGGACTAAGCTTCCCTTTCAACCCAAATTGCCGAATGCCCTTTCAAGGAGAAACTTTTAGAAACACGTGCTCACCAGGTTCAAATTCTAAAGTCCTCCTATGCTTATCAACATAACACTTCTGCCTTGATCGAGCCAATTTCAATTTCTCCTTAGCCACCACTACCTTCTCCGTAGTGATTTGAACTAACTCAGGCCCTTCTATGGCCCTTTCGCTAACCTCATCCCAGTAAGTCGGTGCCGGAGTCAAATCCCGAGTCCAGAACAAATCTCAGGTTAAATTCCAAGTCCGAATTGAATCAAATCCATCAAAATAAGGCCTCAAACTACTGACCCAATAGTATCTTCTTGGGTCATCTTAGCCCACCACAGGCTCACCCAAAAGGTCATGACTTGAAGGTATTATTGGTAGTAACATATTTCCTTATATGCAGACAATTTTTTCCCCTATCTTCCAATGTGGGACTGGGGTGTTACAAACTCCCCCACTTAAATTTTGACGTCCCCGTTAAAACCGATCATACACACGGCCCAAAGATCTTTGCCTCTCTAGCCATTGTGGGATAATACCGGCTGGCTTCGTGTCCTCACCTCCAGCAACCCGATCAGATGACCCGACACTTCCTACCATACAATGCCTCAAACGTAGCCATCCCAATACTTGCATGCCAGCTGTTGTTATAAGCAAACTCAACTAGGCTCAAGTAATCAACCCAATTAACTGACCATTCAAGTGCACAAGACCTCAACATGTCTTCCAATGTCTGAATAGTCCGTTCGAGTTTTTTTTAATTTACTTTGGGTATTGCATTATCAATTCCAGGTACGGATTCCGTACTCCTTCAGCGATAATCCTTTTAATTTTGATTTGTTCATTTTATTTTCGTTTAGAAGTTAGTTATTGTTTCGCATGTTTGGTCCTTCTCAATTCCATGTGATAGTTTCGTTTTGGGGCATGAATATTTAGAAGTCATGTTTGTACTCTTTGAACTTGTTTATCATGTTTAATATTTATTTTGCTCTTTTTAGAAAGTACATGTTAATATTTTTGGAGACTTTGTGTTGATATATCGTTTCAGTTTAACATGTACATGTTAGAACCTCTTTTTGTTGGCATTATGTTGCATGTGTTGTGACATGGTATCTTTGTTAGAATACCGTCGGGTATACCTGAGCTATAACCACCTGTGAGGGTACCACATGCATGTCCTCTTGGCACCTTCCGTGGCGGTGTGATCAGTCCACGGCGTCTCCGTTTTGTGCTCCGGTGGGAGTTGGCCATTTGGTGTTTTGTTGTGGGAGGCGTATGGGTCGACCCTAGTTTTCTGTTTTGTTCTGTTCTGCGGATTGGTGATGTTTGTGCCAAACATGCCTTCTGATTTTACATGCATTGGATTCACGGTCCAATGTGTGTGATTTGCCTGTGTGGCAAGGTATATTTTGTTTTGTTTGAGCTCGGTATGAAATAACACCCAGCCATTTGATTCAGCCTATTATTTCGTTGTGTTAGTTTTGTTCGTTTCATTTCAGTTCGTTTCGTCTCTTTTCATTTAATTGAGTTAGTTATTCTGTTCATTATTTGTATTCTATATCCGTACTGGGCATTTGGCTCATGCTGTATTTTTCATCCGACAGGTAATCAGGGGAATCAAGGGCAAGTGTGACGAGAGCTTCCTTTTATCCAAATGGTTTAGATATTTTGTTTAAGTTGTGATCCAATAGCTTGTTTGGAGTTGTAATAATGATTTTAGTCATTTTATTATTTATTATGGTTGACTTGTGGTATTAATAAGATATTAAGACTGTTCTTTGTGGCTTTGAGCCTTGATATTAAATTCATTAGTTTTGTTATGTTTTGAGTAACCTCTCTTTCTATTTTGGAAAGGGGGTGTTACAATTTTGATACTTTGAGTGTTGCTATACAGTGCAAGTTTCCTTTAGCACTATATCCAGTATTCCAGTCAGAAGTACCGTCTTTTCGAGGTAAGGGATATTTTTTTTATAAATGAAATTATTTCCTTCAATAACTTTATGATGGAATATTGGAAAGATTTTTCTTCTGAAATTATTGTCTTTCAGTGTCGGGGTAATTCACGTATACAACACTATTCACGAATACGGCACTATTCACAAAAAAAATAAATTTTTGTTTTTAGTCCAAAATATCTATTATGGATACTAGCTTTGATTGTATCCATGTTTTGATCATTCTTGAATTTTACTTCACTATGGTTATTTATGAAGTATATTTGAACTTGGACTGTTTAAAGTACGAATCCTTATTATTTGTTCTTTTGTTTCACTGGATTCGTTTTCTTTAAAATATTTTTAATCATCCTCAGTCCTAAATAATGATATTACTGAATATCTTTGGTCTGTAGTGCAAAGATGGTTGATTTTTTTATGAATATCTTTGGCCCGTAGTGCAAAGATATACATGTGTTGAGATGAACATGACCAACTGATGAATATCTTTGGCCTGTAGTGCAAAGATGAATATTTGATTCAAGATGTATATTGATTGATGTTACAGGGATAAAATATTGATGATGGACTTTTAAATTCATAGATTATAGTAGATTTAATTCTCTACGTAACTCATTTATGAATTATTATTTCCGCTGCAAATATTGATCTAAAACTTGTTGTCTATTGTATTTTATCAGATTTTTCCCTGTTGAAGACTAACGATAATTTGTTCTATATTTTCTTAGTCATAATATTCTTTACTGGGCTAGTTGAGCTCACCCTTTTCCTTCTTGTTCTATTTTTCTTCTCAGAAGGCGAGAATATAGCGAGTTGTTTTAGTAGTCCTCACCATTTTTGTAAAATAATGTATCAATAATTGTAATGAGGACTTATTTGAGTGTTGATATTGTTTAAAAGACAATATTTATTTTTAAACTCACAGTTTATGTGTTGTCGTATTTTGCACGACAATTGTATTAATAAAGTTGTAGTTGTTTCTGTACCATGTATTTGGCGACTCAGAATGGGTGTTGTATACCTATTTTGGGGGCGTCACAGTTGGTATCAGAGCTTAGGGATATGATCTCTAACTGAGATCAGGGAATAGAACTAGGAGGGGAGAGATGAGTAAATCTTTCGTTAGTGTGTCCTACCTAATCTTATTTGTTGGTTGGTCAGAATATAGGGATATTATGTGATATGTTAATTTCTTCAATTAACCCTTGTTTTATGGCAGTATTTGAGAATGACAACCAAGAATGTTAACAGTGGAGTAAATGAGACCGTGGAGACTCCTTTACTCACTAATGAGGAGAACGTGCAAC
This sequence comes from Panax japonicus, assembly GCA_020205505.1. Lineage (NCBI taxonomy): Eukaryota > Viridiplantae > Streptophyta > Magnoliopsida > Apiales > Araliaceae > Panax > Panax japonicus. Next base: position 39,077,121 of record CM035110.1, on the reverse strand, counting down.
AGGCCGACAATGTTCCTCCTGTAAACACCACCACTGATCAGATGATGAACGACGGAATATTTAGAAGCTTTTTGCAGTTCATGCAAAATCAGACGACGGAGACTCGTGCACAAAATACAGGTGGAAATGATAACAACGCACGGTTTGTCACAGCCAAGCAGTTTAAAGAGTTGGGACCACCAGAATTCTAGAGAAAGCCGGATCCGATTAAGGAAGAAACGTGGGTCAAACAAATTATCAAGATATTCGATGTCTTGGGATGCAAGAAGGAACAAAAGGTTCCATTCGCCACCTTTATGTTCCGTGATGAGGCAGATTACTGGTGGGAATCTGTGAAGTGTACCTATCCAGCCGCGCTCAGCATGTCTTGGGAAACGTTTTAAAAACTGTTCAATGACAAGTACTTTCCTGAAAGTATTCGTCATATGAAGGAGGTATATTTTATTAGACTGGAGAAGAACAACATGATAGTATCCCAGTACGAGGCGAAGTTCGCGGAGTTATCCATGTTTTCACTTCATTTGGTGGAGAATGAGGAACGTATGACGCGGATGTTTCTGAGAGGTTTGAAACCCAACATACATCAATATCTCATTTCTCATAAATTTTTTCTCTATTCAGATGTTGTCAACAGGGCTCAATTATTAGAGCGAGATAACGAGTACGTTCAACCAAGGGACCACAACCAGGATCATACTGGTGACAGCAGCCATCAGAACAACGATAACCAGCGTAGAAAGAAAAATACGGACAAAGGCAGTAACCACTCTGGTGGTAATCATGGTCATGAAAATAGAAGAACCGAGTCGGGGGAGATTTTAAAAAGAGGAGATTCAACAATGACTATGCAAAGACATCAGCACCAGCAGGAACTAGTTCTAAGGGAGGAGAACGACCACCGGTCGTATACTATAAATGTAAGAAAGAGGGACATATCAGCCCAAACTGCCCACAACAGTTCAAGGTATGTTATAATTGTGGAAAGGAAGGACATATCGCTTGAGATTGAACAGTAGCGAAACCAAGTCTAGCGGGGATGGTGACTCAAAAGGTTGTCCCAGAAAAGCCAAAGTCAACGGTTCCTAGAAGAGCATTTGTCTTGATAGGTCAAAATGCGAGGAACCCAAACAAGGTGATCACGGGTAAGCTAATCATAAATTCTTGCGAAGTTTATACCTTACTAGATACCGGTGCTACCCATTCATTTATCTCTCCTGCTTGTGCTCAACGTTTAAACTTGACTCCAGAGAAATTAGACTCTGATTTATCTGTAGAGACTCTGTTAGGAGAAACTTTCATCACATCCAATGTTTATAAATCTTGTTTGATTCAAGTTGGCACCATCACATTACCTATTGGCCTTATCTCTTTAAAGATACTTGCTTTTGATGTGATTTTAGGGATTGATTGGTTAACTACTCACCATGCCAAAATTGATTGTTTTCGTTAGGTTGTTAGTTTTCATATTACTAACCAACTTGTTGTACGAATTCAAGCAGCTAAACCACTAAAATCAATCACTGTCATATCAAGTCATAAAGCTATTCGTTTATTAAAAAACGGATGTCAAGCTTTCTTAGCCCATGTTATGGATTTGAATAAAGACATGTCGAATTTGAATAATATTCCTGTTGTTAGTAAATTTCCTTACATATTTTCTGAATAACTTCCCGGTCTACCCCCAGAATGTGAAGTTGAATTCTTTATTGATCTTAAACCTGGTACAAATCTCATTTCTAAAACCCCATATCGAATGTCTCCTATTGAACTTCAGGAGTTAAAGGTCCAACTACAGGAGTTGTTGGACATCGGTTTCATTCGTCCTAGTACATCTCATTGGGGTGCTCCTGTTTTATTCGTAAAGAAGAAAGATGGGAGTATGCGACTTTGTATTGACTACCGGGAATTAAACCATGTCACTATCAAGAATAGGTATCCGTTACCTCGTATTGATGACCTGTTTGACCAGTTGCAAGGAGCATAATTCTTTTCAAAGATCGATCTTCATTCTGGATATCATCAGTTGAAGATTAGAACTGAGGATATCCCAAAGACTGCCTTCAGAACTCGGTACGGGCATTATGAATTCTTAGTCATGTCTTTTGAATTGATTAATGCTCCTGCGGTTTTCATGGATATGATGAACCGAGTATTCAAGGAATATTTGGATCAATTCGTTGTTGTCTTTATTGATGACATCCAATATTCCAAAAGTCGTGAAGATCATGAGCACCATTTGAAACTGGTACTCCAAAGGCTGCGTGAAAACAAGATTTATGCCAAGTTGAAGAAATGTGAGTTCTGGCTTGAGGAAGTAGCATTCCTTGGGCACGTGGTGTCCAAACATAGAGTATCTGTTGACCCGGCGAAGATTGAAGCAATACAAAGTTGGGAGCAATCGAAGACGGTGACCAAAGTTTGTAACTTTCTGGGCTTAGCTGGTTATTATCTAAGATTCGTGGAAGGGTTTTCTCGAATCGCTACTCCATTAACTCAACTGACTTAGAAAGATATAAAATTCGTATGGAACGAGGAATGCGAGAAGAGTTTCCAAGAGCTCAAGAGGAGCCTCATTTCGGTACCTGTTCTGACAATACCATCTGGTTCGGATGAATTTGTTATCTACAGCGATGCTTCATGCAAAGGGTTAGGATGTGATCTCATGTAACATGAGAAATTCATAGCCTATGCCTCGCGATAACTTAAAGAATATGAGAGGAATTATCCTACTAATGATCTAGAGTTGGCAGCAGTCATTTTCGCGCTAAAGATCTGGAGGCACTATCTATATATGGAGAAAGTGGAGATATATTCAGACTATAAAAGCCTCAAATATTTCTTCACCCAAAAAGAACTCAACATGCGAAAATGACGTTGGCTCGAGCTGTTAAAAGATTATGACCACACCATTTATTACCATACTGGAAAAGCAAACGTGGTAGCTGACGCGTTGAGTAGAAGATCATATGTAGGAATGAGTGCGATGATGTCAAGTATACACATAGAACCAACTCTAATTGATAAAGTTAAAGTTGCTCAAGCCACAGACCCGGAGCTAATGCGTATGAAGAAGAAAGTACAAGAAGGTGCTATTCGAGAAGCAAGAATCGATGAAGAAGGAATACTTCGAGTACACTCCAGACTTTGTGTTCCTAATGACTCTGATTTGAAGTACAAGATCACGATGGAAGAACACAATACACCATTTGCAATCCATCCTGGAAGTACCAAATTGTATCGTGATCTTCGACATACATTTTAGTGGAACAATATGAATAGATAGATTGCAAAGTTTATCTCGATGTGTTTAACTTGTTAACGTGTAAAGGCGGAGAATCAATTGCCTAAGGGTCCATTGCAACCACTTGAGATTTTGAAATGGAAGTGGGAACACATTACCATGGATTTCGTTACGGGTCTTCCTATGGTTTCTCAAGGCATAAATTCTATTTGGGTTATTGTTGATAGATTAACCAAGTCTGCTCATTTTTTGCCGATACGGGAGACTTATTCCCCGGAACTTCTTACTCATATGTATGTAAATGAGATTGTGAGATTGCATGGCATGCCAGTATCCAGAGTTTTGGATCGTGACCCAAGATTCACTTCATGATTTTGGGTTAGCTTGCTAAAAGCTATGGGCACGGATTTATGATTAAGTTCGACATACCATCTTCAAATGGACGGATAATCAGAGAGGACTATCCAAACTCTTGAAGATATAGACTCTGTGTCCTAGACTTCAAAGGGAGTTGGGATAAGTATTTACCATTGGTGGAATTCTCCTACAACAACAGTTATCAGACAAGTATAGGTGTGGCTCCATTTGAAGCATTACATGGACGAAAGTGTCGCACTCCAATATGTTGGACTGAGGTGGGTGAAGCAACATTGTTGGGACCCGAGTTGGTACGTATGACAACGAAAAAGATTCAAATGATTCGACAACGTATACAAACGGCACATGATCGACAAAAGAGTTATGCGGATCTTCATCGAAAGGACGTGGAATTTAGTGTTGGGGATCATGTATTTTTGCGTGTAGCTCCATGGAAGGGAGTAACAAGATTTGGGAAGAGAGGAAAGCTCAATCCACGATTTATTGGTCCATTTCAGATTCTTGACCGAGTAGGAAATGTAGCCTATAGACTCGCGTTACCTCCAAGTATGCCTCGTGTTCATAATGTTTTTCACATATCTGTGCTTCGTAAATATGTGAAAGATCCGAACCACGTTATTGAGTTAGAACCGGACGAAATAGCCGAAGACTTAACGTATGAAGAGGTACCTGTCAAGATTTTGGATAGGAAAGAGCATGTCCTTCGCACAAAGGTCACACCATAAGTCAAAATTTTGTGCAGGAACCATGTTATTGAGGAAATGACCTGGGAGTTGAAAATAGAAATGAAAGCGAGGTATCCTCACCTTTTTGAAACACCAGGTACGTACGTCAATTTCGAGGACGAAATTTCATAAGGAGGGGAGGTTGTAAGACCCCAACTTATTATAAATAAAATTAAATTTTCTCTATTTATTATTTTGAAATAGTAAGGGTTGATTTGATTAATGTAGTTAGTTATGGGTTAAATGCGTAAATATTTCAAATAAGCAAGTGGATATAAAATATTCATTATTGTCGGGGAATATTCGTTTGGTCGTTGAATATTCTTGCTGTCGGGGAATATTCGTACGACAGCGCAGCCTTGTGTGGGCCCCATAACGGAAAGCGATTGGATGAAGAAAACGACAAGTATAAGTTGTTTATAAATAACGGCGTAGTTGTTACCGTTAATACTATCGAAATACTCGGTGGTTAAAATACAGTAGCACACGGTATTGCACCAATTATTGATTCTTACGTAAGAATGTACTACTCAATAATTGTTACAGTAATTACTGTTCAATATTTTATTTTATTGATTCAATAATTGCTGCGTTGATATTTTATATTATTGTTATTTCAATAATTGTTATTACACAGTATTTTCTATTATCGAAGCAATAATTCATATTATTTGAATAATATTATTAAATAACATTATTGGAAATGTTTAGAAAGTTCTGTCTAAGGAGAGGTTTGGTCACCTAATTGCGCGCCAGTAAGGAGAAATTCTTATTGGAAATCCCCCTCTTTCCTAGGAACGGTTTGGTTGCCAGTATTGTGATTCTGTAATATTATTTGTGAATAATTAATTATTGATTTATATGATAAGGAAAATATTCATTTTATGTGGATATAGATGGAGAAAATTTTAAAGTGACAATTGTTGAAAAATTGATATTTTATCTTTTCTGATAAATAATTCATTTAAATATATTATTATTTTATTTTAATAATATAAGAATGGTGATATTTTTACAATGAATGTGAGATATATGAGTATATGTGGAGGAGGAGTATGTTTGTTACTAAAAATAATTAAAACATGTTTTTATGTTCGTGGACCCCATTTCTTGACTGAAATTTGATTATAGCATGTAAAATCGTCCGTATGTGAATTTCGGTCAACTTCGGCTTGGAATTTTAAAAAACTTTTTTCTGCAAAGTTGTAGATAATTAAATTTCTTGTGGAAAAGACATAAGGTTCTAAATTTTTTTTTCTGATAAAAGGGCTATTTATTATGAATTATTGAAGTTCTAGAATAATTGATTTTTGAAGTTTTAATTATTTTTTAAAGAAAAACGTTTTTGGTGAGTGTCCCACATGTGATATAAATGTGTTAAATGGCTGAAATCAGATTCAATGGTGTGCGTAGGAATTTTGATTAAAAATAATATTATTATATTAAATTTTCTGTTTTGGTGTTCTAAGCATTTTTCTATAAATAGGGTGCTTATGTTAGAATTGAAAATCACACCAAAAACTGAAGTTTTCTCTCTCTATATTATCAAGCGTATTCTTGTGAGTATTTTGATACTTTGAGTGTTGCTATACGGTGCAAGTTTTCTTCAGCACTATATCTAGTATTCCAGTCAGAAGTACCGTCTTTTCGAGGTAAGGGATATTATTTTTTATAAATGATATTATTTCCTTCAATATCATTATGATGGAATATTGGAAAGATTTTTCTTATGAAATTCTTGGCTTTCAGTGTCGGGGTTACTATTCACGTATACGGCACTATTCACGAATACAACACTATTTACAGAAAAATTAAATTTTCATTTTTGTCCAAAATATTTATTATGGATACTAGCTTTGATTGTATCCATGTTTTGATCATTCTTGAATTTTACTTCAGTATGGTTATTTATGAAGTATATTTGAACATGGACTGTTTAAAGTACGAATCCTTATTATTTGTTCTTTTGTTTCACTGGATTTGTTTTCTTTAAAATATTTTTCATCATCCTCAGTCCTAAATGATGATATTACTGAATATCTTTGGCCTGTAGTGCAAAGATGGTTGCTTTTCTTATGAATATCTTTGGCCCGTAGTGCAAAGATGTACAGGTGTTGAGATGAACATGACCAACTGATGAATATCTTTGGCATGTAGTGCAAAGATGAATATTTGATTCAAGATGTATATTTATTGATGTTACAGGGTGGGTGTTGTATACCTATTTTGGGAGCGTCACAACAGGTGTACACGCGGCAGCCGCATATGCACCTACGGTTGCCCGGGGTCCCCCGGGCTTCGCGGGTCCCACCATATCGAAGTGCGTGTACTTGTGCACTATGATGTCCGTTCAAACTTGCAGAAATTCAATCCGAGCATCCGATTGAGGTGTACAAGACCTTTTTTCGGACCACTGTTATCGAGAGTTACGCAATGACATAAGATTAGAGGTTATACGAAGTCAGGAAGAGGGGACCATGCCCATGGTCTTCAAGCTTTAAATTCTATCCGGTGTGTTGCCCTGCGTAATAGTCACTCAAGATTGAAACTCCTTGGTTCTTGTGGGACATTATTGTGTAGAAATATATGTATGAGATGTTGAGATGGAGCAATGTGGGGTTTGAGGTGGTAAGATGATGACTTTGCCCCTCACCGGGGTTATCTCCGATTTGGGTTGATAAAGCAGACGTTGCTCAGGGTTATCTCTGAGATTGGAATGCTGTAAGTCTTTTAATTCTTCAGGGTCATCTTTAAATGTGCCTGTCTTCCCAGTGTTATCTCTGGGTCTTTGGAATGAGTGCCTCGGCGGGAGTTCCGAGGTTGAAGCTGATTGCATGCGTTTGAAACAAGCATTTCTGGGGTTATCGCCGGAACTGCAACGACATTCCTTGGGGTTATCTCCAAGGATGAAACTCGGGGTTATCTCTGAGGTTAGAACTGATACTCCCGGTAGTATCCGGAATGGATATGAGCTGTCTTCCAGGGTTATCTCTGAAAGACGAATCTGCCCACCTGCAATGTTAATAACAGGTGTGCAGAAAATTTCGAGTGTCTACACATGCTTTATTAAATTTTTGAAATGATCTAACTACGCAAATTATCGTATGATGGGTGAAAATCCTTTTGTAGTTTCGTATATTCTTTTATATTCGTATGAGATATCATTTCTTTTGTACTCATCAATGGATATCGTCCTCTTTCATATTTCTCCATTTATGGTACAAATTTATTGTTTGTTTCCATAACCTTATTATTAAATGGTGAAAACCCTTGAAATTAATTGAATATTCTTAATAGTTTATGTTTCATCTATTATAATTTCACTATTGGTCTGAACTTTCTTATTGAAATTGTAATATTTTCATGGCGGAATACTATTTATGTCGGGGTACTATTCATTTTGAATACTATTCATTCATGGTACTTTTCATTCAAGTGTTATTCATTCAGGGTACTATTCACGGGATACTATTCACTGACAAAATTGATTTCTTTTCTGTCCAAATTATTTTTTATACATAAATATCATTCTTGAATTTTACTCCACGATTAGTGATCATGTGGACAATTTGGATATTCTTGAACTCTGGATAAATTGAATTATAAATTCTTAATATTTATCCTTGATCTCACTTTATTTATTCTTTATATCATTGTCATCTTCCTCATGCTTATATTGTGTTGAAAGTCAGCTTTGGCCCATAGTGCAAAGATGGACCGTTGATTGGTATGATAATGACCAGGAATTGTGTATTGGCATAATCATGACCTTTAATGTTACAGATAATGGTTTATGGTAAAAGTCCTCTTTAGCCCGTATTGCAAAGATGGACATGTGTTTGGCATGATCATGACCATTGGTGATACAAACGATTATCTTTGGCCCGTAGTGCATAGATAATTCATTGATTAGAAATAATTATTGATTGGTGTTACAAGGATAAAATATTGATGATGGATTTTTAAATCATAGAAGATAGTAGACGTCATACTCTACTTGACTCTTCTATTGGATTATTATTTCCATTGCAGTTGTTGATCTAAAACTTGTTGTATATTATATTGTATCAGATTTTTCCCTATTGAGGACTAATAATAATTTGTTCTACATTATCTTAGTTATAATATTCATTATTGGGCTAGTTGAGCTCACCCTTTTTCTTTTGGTTCCATTGTTATTCTCAGGAAGTGAGAATGTTGCTAGGACTAGTCGGGGAGTGGAGTAATGGTCCAAGATGGTTATTATAGTAGTCCTCTCTATTTTGTAAAATAGTGTGACAATAATTGTAATGAGGACTTTATTTGAGTTTGGATATTGTCAACAAACAAGTTAAAGAGTACTGCTCTGATACCAATTGAAAGTCCAATAATAATCTAGAAGGGGGGTTTTGAATAGATTATTACCAATTTAAAAAATTCTTAAGCCTTTTTTATTTTTGTATAATTAATTTACAGTGTTAGAAATTAATATGTAAGACAGTAAAAATCAATCACACAACGTACAGAGATTTATTTGGTTCACAACATGCACCCCTTGGTATGTTGCTACGTCCAGTCTCAAGTCCCTACTTGGAACTTGAGATCCTATTACTATTAGTAATAACAACTCCTTCAACAGTCGGAGAAGCCTTTACAAAGTTTTATAGTCAAACTTCTAACTGTTCCCAACTAATCTATCTTGGACAACAAGCTCCCCACTCCCTCCTCAAGCTTAGTTGTACATCTTTTGAATTTTAGTTCTATTCTATGATCTGGTCTTGAAACAACAGCCGATTCCTCACCTCACAAGTACTAGAGACCCAACCTCCCGCTGACCTCTCTAAGACTCTGGTCTTGGTCGAAGAATTACTCGTCTTTCTCACAGTTACATAAAATAAACTAACTCTACACCCTTTCCTGTTTACAAATAATTTTACAACAAGTTACTTCTTGAATAAGCTGATACAAGTTAGTACAAAGTAATGCTTCTTAAATAAGCAGATAGAAGGTTAAGAACAAATATTCCAGTATAAAAGCTCAAGGACTTTTATATATAAACTTCTTTAAAGCAAATAGAACTTTTGTTTAGATCCACTTATGCTTCTGATTAAGAAAATATATGATATTAAAGCACTTTATAAAGAATTAACAATTTTATAAAATAAAAAATATTTTTCTATGGATAATATAAAATTATTTCTTAATTAATCTTAATCAAATATTTTATGAGTTGTAAATAAATCAATACTTGTTATGAAATAATAAATCAAATCAAATAATAAGTATAATGTCAGTTAAGCACAATTTGATACAACAAATATTATTTGTTTAACTCAAATAATATATAAAAATATTTTATCTATTATGTGAACTTTTATAAATAACGTCACTTAGTACTATAAGGAATCGTACGGTTCGAATTCCTCTTGGTAGAGATGTATCTCCGTAGCCTTGCGGCGTCTAAATGTGACAAAGTTTATAATATTCACAATTGATATTTATATAAATATTTTCAATAGATCACTATGATTCTCAAATCCGGTTCGGATGACTACTCTTTTTGGACCAGTGTCTCAGTGTTATTTTGAGCTATCAAGTGTCGTATCTATTTTACGATATTTATATAAATATATAATATCAATAAAAGGTTACTGAAGATTATAAGGAATCGCACGGTTAGATTCCTCTCCGTAGAGGTTTATCTCTGTAGCCTTGCGGCGCCCAAGTATCCTTTTATTTGATAAATAGATGAAATATAGATATATAAAATTATGTAGAACAATAAGTATTTGTATATCTATAGATATAACACAAGTAAGAAATAATTCAACAGAAATTAAACTTATCTCAATACTTGGACCAATTTTTCTCTTCAAAAATAATCAGATCTTTTGTATGAAGAGATATAAAACTTTAGAGAGAATGTAGTCAATGAGAGTATGATTTTCTTTTTACTGAATTGGTAAAAACCAAATGAATGAAATACTCCCTATTTATAGGTTTTTTGAAGTTGGGGAAAAATTGTAATTTCAAAAACTGATTTTTGAATGTTCGGTTATGATCAAGCAATTTTTGAATGAATGGTCCAGATTAAAAATATTTGAATGCGGAAGAAGGGAGAAAACTGCCTGGTCAGTTTTTTATCTACTTAGTATTTAATGCTTATTTGACCAACACATGCCAGCCAACTCACGTTTTTATTCAAGTCCCAAAATGAGTGACACTAGCACATACGGTGAAATGGCAGCACATGCACAAAATATGATATACGATTTTTAATGGTATTGCATGCAAGCATTAATTATTAAATATATGCTTAGTATATAAATATATTTGTCATATATATACATTAACCATACTTATAAAATATATATATTATATATATATATATATATATATATATATATATATATATTATTTTGGATGGTTTATAAAAATATTTTGCCCAACTATAATTTTACAAAAAGAAATAGGGTATCCTTACTTTGAATAATATATGAATTAATTTATTTAACACTTGACATATAGTTTATCAAGGTTAATAAAAATTAATTCAAGTAAACATAGAAAATAATTAAATAATTAAATAATTACTTATTTAATTAAACATATAATTGTTATTATCAAAATATAAAATAACATTATACCTATCACAGTTTCTTAAAAAGTGGCGGTTACCGTGGTAACACGGATGTCGGGGGGTGCCTAACACCTTTCCTCCGCATAATCAAGCCCCCAAACCCAAATGAATCTCGGTTTCACAGACTCGTTTAATAGTGTCACATCACTGGTCAATGTCCAAACCTTTTCTCGGTTGCGTTGGTGCAACTAGTTAAAAATACCAACTAGCGACTCTTATAGTCAAATCGTCGACATATACATGTCCGACCTTTTTCACTTATTTTTTTTAAACAAATCTCACATAACATGAGAACACAAAAGAACAAGATCAGAAAAGGGACAAATAAAAATTTCGATGTCGACAAAATGAATACGAAGGGTTATTCACCATGTGTGACGCCCCCAAAATAGGTCCACACAACCCATTTTGAGTCACGAAATACATGGTACAGAAAACAACTACAAACTTCATTATTACAATTGTCATGCAAAATACGACAAAACATATGCTATGAGTTTTAATACAGATATTATCTTCTAGACAATATCCAAACTTAAATAAAGTTTTCATTACAATTATTAATACACTATTTTACAAAATAGTGAGGACTACTAGAACAACTATCTTGAATCATCACTCTACACCCTGACTAGTTCTCGCTATATAGTCGCCTCCTTAGAAGAAAAATGGGACAAAAAGGAAAGGATGAGCACAACTAGCCCAGTAAAGAATATTATGACTAAGATAATGAAAAATAAATTATTGTTAGCCTTCAATAAATCAGATATAATATAATGGAAAACAAGTTTTAGATTAATATTCGCAGCGGAAATAACAATTCATTAGAAGAGTTGAGTAGAGAATGATGTCTACTATCTTCTATGATTTAAAAGTTCATCGTCAATATTTTATCCCTGTAACATTAACCAGTATACATCTTGAATAAAATATTCATCTTTGCACTATGGGCCAAAGATATTCATTCGTATAACCAGTTGTTCATGTTCATCTCAACACCGAACATCTTTGCACTACAGGCCAAAGATATTCATCAAGTAATCGTTCAGCTTTGCACTACAGGGCAAAGATATTTAGTTACATCACCATTTAGGACTGAGGATGATAAAAATATTTTTAAGAAAATGAATCTAGAGATATAAAAGGACAAAAATTAGGGATTCGTATTTTAGTTTATCCAAGTTCCAAAAATACTCTATAATAAATAATTGTAGAGCAAAATCCAAGAATTAAGACCAAAATATGGATACAATTAAAGATAGTAACCATAATAAACAACTTGAACAAAGACATTTTTTTAATTTTTTTGTTAATAGTGCCCTATACGTGAATAGTGTCATATACGTGAATAGTAACCCTGACACGAAAAGTCAAAAATATCACAAGAAAAATCATACTTCGTGAATAGTACCGTATACGTGAATAGTGCCGTATACGTGAATAGTAACCTCGACATGAAAAGGTAAAAATTTCATAATAAAATTCATTCAAATATTTCGGTATAATGATATTGAAAAAAATAATATCATTTACGAAAAAAATAACATCCCTTACCTCAAAAGAATAAATTTATTTTTTTTCTTAGCATACCACATCACAATGTTAGTACTCCACAAGTGGGTCCCACCATATTAAAAATGTTTTTTGTAAAAAAAATTTTTATCACCCAAAAATTAATTATTCCGAAACTTCAATAATTCATAATAATTAGCCTTTTATCAGAAAATTTTGAATCTGATGTCCATTCCATAGGAAATTTAATTCTCTACAACTTTGTAGAAGAAAGTTTTTCCAAATTCCAAACGAAAAATGACCAAAATCCACATACGGATGATTTTTAACATCTCCATTCCGACAAAACACTGATAAAATATCTCAGCATTAATCCCTTCATTATACCCACATAAAATAAATATTTCCTTATCATATAAATTAATAATTAATTATTCACAAATAATATTACAGAATTATAATAATGACAACCAAGTCGTTCCTAGGAAAAAGAGGGGGCTTTTCGATAAGAATTTCTCCTTACTGGCGCACAATTAGGTGACCAAATCCCTTTCCTAGACATGAACTTCCTTAAACATTGCCAATAATGATATCTAATAATATTATTCTAGTAATATGAATTATTGATCTGATAATGAGAAGTATTGTGCAGTGACAATTATTGAATCAATAATATAAAATATCAACGTAGAAATTATTGAATCAATAAAAAAAATATTAAATAATAATTATTGTAACAATTATTGAGTAGTGACTTCTTACGTAAGAATCAATAATTAAAATTATTGTGCAATACCGTGTGCTACTGTATTTTAACCACCGAGTATTTCAACAGTATTAAAGGTAACAACTACGCCGTTATTTATAAACAACTTATACTTGTCATTTTCTTCATCCATTCACTTTTCGTTATGGGGCCCACACAAGGTTGCGCCGTCGTACGAATATTCTCCGACAGCAAGAATATTCCACGACCATACGAATATTCCTCGACAACAATGAATATTTTATAACCACTTGCTTAAAAATATTTGCGCATTTTACCCATAACTAACCACATTAATCGAATCAACCCCTTATTATTTAAAAATAATAAATAGAGGAAATTCTATTTTATTCATAAAAGGTGGGGTCTTACAACCTCCCCTCCTTATGAAATTTCGTCCTCGAAATTGACGTACGTACCAGGTGTTTCAGAAAGGTGATGATACCTCTCTTTCATTTCGATTCCAACCCCAAGGTCATTTCCTCAATAGTATGGTTCCTTCACAAAACTTTGACTTATGACCTTTGTGCATAGGATATGCTCCTTCCTATCCAAGATCATGACAGGTACCTCCTCGTACGTTAAATTTTTAGCTATCTTGTCTGGTTCCAACTCAATAATGTGATTTAGGTCTTTCACATATTTACGAAGCACATATATGTGAAAAATATTATGAACACGAGACATGCTTGGAGGTAATGCGAGCCTATATGCCACATTTCCTACTCGGTCAAGAATCTCAAATGGACCAACAAATCGTGGATTGAGCTTTCCTCTCCCGAATCTTGTAACTCTCTTCCATGGAGCAACACGTAACAATACATGATCTCCAATATTAAATTCCACGTCCTTTCGATGAAGATCCGCATAACTCTTTTGTCGATCATGTATCATTTGTATACGTTGTCGGATCATTTGGATCTTTTCAGTAGTCATACGTACCAACTTGGTCCCAACAATGTTGCTTCATCCACCTCATCCCAACATACTAGAGAGCGACACTTTTGTCCATACAATGCTTCGAATGGAGCCACGCTTATATTTGCCTGATAACTGTTGTTGTAGGTGAATTTTACCAACGGTAAGTACCTATCCCAACTCCTTTTGAAGTCTAGAACACAAAGTCTCAATAGATCTTCAAGAGTTTGAATAGTCCTTTCTGATTATCCGTTTGTTTGCGGATGGTATGCTGAACTTAATCGTAAATCCGCGCTCATAGCTTTCTGCAAGCTAACCCAAAATCGTGAGGTCAATCTTGGGTCTCTATAAGAAACTATGGATACTGGCATACCAAGAACCTCACAATCTCATTCATATACATACGAGCAAGACGTTCAAGGGAATAAGTCTCTTATATCTGCAAGAAATGAGTAGATTTGGTTAACCTATCAACAATAACCCAAATTGCATCTATGCTTTGAGAAACCTTGGGAAGACCAGTAATGAAATCGATGTTAATGTGCTCCCACTTTCATTCTAGAATCTCAAGTGGTTGCAATGGACCTTTTGGTACTTGATGCTCTACTTTGACACGTTGACAAGTTAAACATCTTGAGATAAACTCTGCGATCTCTCTCTTCATATTGCTTCACCAAAATGCATGTCAAAGATCACGATACATTTTGGTAATTCCAAGATGGATTGTAAACGGTGTGTTGTGTGCCTTCATCATAATTTTGTACTTCAAATTAGAGTCATTAGGAACACAAAGTCTAAAAGTTGACTCAAAGTATTCCTTCTTCATCGATTCTTGCTTCTGGAATAGCACCTTCTTATACTTTTTTCTTCATACGCATCAGCTCCAGGTCTGTTGCTTGAGCAACTTTAACTTTATTGATTAAAGTCAGTTCTATGCATATACTTGACATCGTCGAATGGGTCCTCAGAGTCTTGAACCTTATCTTCATCTTTTGTAAATCACACAAAATGGGCATTTGTGTTGACAGCATAGCACTCGTTCCCGTATATGATCTTCTACTCAATGCGTCAGCTACCATGTTCACTTTTCTAGGATGGGGTTGAATGGTATCATCGTAATCTTTCAACAGTTCGAGCCAATGTCATTGCCGCATGTTGAGTTCCTTTTGGGTGAAGAAATATTTGAGGCTTTTATGATCTAAATATATCTCCACTTTCTCCCCATACAGGTAGTGCCTCCAGATCTTTAACGCAAAAACAACCGCTGCTAACTCTAGATCATGAGTATGATAATTCCTCTCATATTCTTTGAGTTATCTTGAGGCATAGACTATGAATTTTCCATGTTGCATGAGAACAAATCCTAAACCTTTTCCTGAAGCATCGTTGTAAATGACAAATCCCTCCGAACCTAATGGTATTGTCAGAACAGGTGCCGAAATAAGTCTCCTCTTGAGTTCTTGGAAAATCTTCTCACATTCCTCGTTCCATTCAAATTTTGTATCTTTTCGAGTTAGCTGAGTTAATGGAGTAGCGACTCAAGAAAATCCTTCCACTAATCTTCGATAATAACTAGCTAAACCCAGAAAGCTGCATACTTCGGTTATGGACTTAGGTTCCTCCCAACTATGTATTACTTCAATCTTTGCCGGGTCAACTGATATTCTATACTTCAATACCATGTGCCCAAGAAATGCTACTTCTTCAAGCCAAAACTCGCATTTCTTCTACTTGGAATATAACTTGTTTTCAACTAGCTTTTGGAGTATCAGCCTCATGTGTTGCTCGTGATCTTAACAGCTTTTGGAATAGATGTGGATGTCATTAATAACGACAACCACAAAATGATCCAAATATTCCTTGAATACGAGTTCATCATATCCATGAAAGCCGCAGGAGCATTAGTCAATCCAAACGACATGATTAGGAATTCGTAATGCCCGTACCAAGTCCTCAAATAAGTCTTTGGAATGTCATCAGTTTTAATATTTTACTGATGATATCCAGAACAAATATTGATTTTTTAGAAGAATATAGCCCCTTGCTACCGGTCAAATATTTCATCAATGCAAGGTAGTGGGTACCTATTTTTGATGGTGACATGGTTCAACTCCCAATAGTCAATACAAAGTCGCATACTCCCATCGTTCTTCTTTACGAATAAAATAGGAGCACCCCAAGGAGATGTACTAGGACAAATGAAACCAATATCAACGATCGCAGTGAAGACTTAACGATCACAGTGCAGACTCAACGATAGCAGAGCTACATCAACAAAATAAAAGGAGCACCCTATGATGATCAAGCATAAATCAAAGCATTCTCTCTGATAAGTGCCTCGGGGACAAACCTAACCCTTGTTTCATTCAAGAGGTTGTTGGCCCTTCCTAAGCTACCTTAATTTAAGGAGAATGCTAAGTCAAAAAGATTCATCACAAGGACTTGTTCAGACTCTACGATTGACAGTCAGACTCAATGATCACAGTTCAGACTCTACGTTTACAACTCAAACACGACGACTGCTACACAGACTCAACGATGGTAGAACAGACTCGACGACTCCAAGGACCATCTCAACGATCGTAGTCCCACTATAGAATATATCATCCCAGAAGGAGTTAAGGGCAATTCAGTACAATCCATCTCTGTCAAAATTCATAGAGCTAAGCGAAACTCGACATCTGTCCCACTAAGAAAAATAGAGAGAGGGAAGTTTCAAGTACAAATTAAAATTGTCTGTTTGAAATCTGAAAGTTCAAAAGACCATCTCTCTCTTCCTCTCTCAAGAAGAAACCCTAAATCAGTAGAAAGCTTAGTCAGTTTCACTTTCGACGAAGAAATCAATGGCAGCTTCCAGTGTTATCTCCGGCTACAGACTATGCTTTGATGAGTTCAAGACTGCTGAACCCCAATTTCACAAGACTGTCGCTAATAAAGAAGGCAGGTCGCGAAGAAGCCTTGGGTATGGGCACATTGATCTACCCAAAGCTGGTAAAGGAGTTCTACAATAACGGTGTGTTTGAAAACAACACCATCACTGCAAAAGTTAGGAACGTTGAAATCAAACAAAAGGTTGAGGACATCAACCTAGCCCTAGGTCTCAAATCAGAAGGGCACCCGTTCATAGAAGGCATAGATTTTCACAAGGGTCTCAAGAAGATGCATCACAAGAAGTCACCTTCTGTTAAAGGATACAAAAAGGAGTTCCTACAAAGGTATGAGTTTCTAGCTGATATTGTTGGAAAATGCATATGCTGTAAGAGCTCAGGTCATGACTCTGTGAATGAGGTACAACTTAAACTCATGACCGCCATATGTTACAAAATACAACTTAACTATGGGGCTCTATTACTCGAGTGGATTGGAAAGTGGTTAATCAGCTCAAAGAAAACAAAGAACTCACAGAAGATGCTCTACGGACTATTTATCAGCATTATCCTAAAGGCTGCTCTTGGTGACCTAATTGAGAATGATGAAGGAGAAGCCATAAATCCAAACCAACGAATGACTCAGTAGTTGTTTAAAAACTAGAAAAGAAATCCAGCTAAAAATATGAAGATGATGTTTGAATCTAGTGGTCGAACTGGTGAAATAAAGGGAACAAGAGTGCCAGGGAATTTGTCTGTTGTCAAAGAAACTGAAGAAGAAGAAGAAGCTAATCAAGGAGAACTCATTGCTTTAATCAAAAAAAGCAAAGGGAAAAAGAAAGCCAGAACTTCAGAAGAACCTCAAGGATCCACCACCAACAAGTCTGTAGAGTCCTCAGATATTGAGACTCTAAGGATCCTAAGAAGAAAGGAACAACAGGCTAAGACAGAAGAAGATAGAGCAACTATATCTCAGCTGCTAAAGATGAGTAAGATCAGCCACAAGAGCAAAAAGCCATCAGCCTCTTCGATCGTAGAGTCTCCTCCGATCATAGAGCCCAGACCAAACAAGGAAGCAGCTGCATCAAATGTATTGGCTGATCTGAAGGACAAAACTGAAGAAAGTCTTGAGGCTGTGGTACGGCCTAAAAAGCCAAGAAAGAAATTGGTCAAGAAGTATATCCTTGTCAATGAGAAAGCTTTAGGAAGACAAAGAACTATCTGCTGAAAAGGAACCAGCTGAGGGGGAGACACCAAAAGATCTGATGATAATAGATACTCCTGCTGAGGGGGAGATGCCTGAAGATCTCCTGCCAAAGGATGCTCCAGTTGAGGGGGAGCTATCGACATTTCAAAAGAATGATCAAGTTGAGGGGGAGGATCATGACACCTTAATAGCAGAAAAAGAAATTCTTGGAAGAGATAATGAAAAACCAACACAAGAACATCCTGAAGAAATTGACATAATGGAATCCTCCAGTGAAAACAGAGAAGAAGATGATGAGATTGAGATCATATTTGTAGGCATTGATGGTCGCAGAAGAGCCAACTATGAGAAACTATTTGTATATCTTCCTATGATGCCCTTCCACCAAGCTCAAATTCTGAACTCTTGGGATCACATGTTCTGAAGTTTCAAAAGAGTATCCAGCTATCTCAGTACTCGCAAATGGATTCCCAGGGAAATTCAATTTTTCCAAGAAGCTTCTCACCAACAGTTCTTCTTCAGAAAACACACTTGAGGTGCTATCTATCCCAACTCTTTTCAGAAATAATAACTTGCCATCATCCTCATTTAATCAATTCTATGAATTCCCACAATGGTTGGAAGTGATTCTTCATCCACTAAATCAATTTCCAGTTGAAGAATCTCAAAATTCTGTAACTGAGGAACCAAATAAGATCCACTCCCTATTACTCCCACAGCCTACCACCTCTACGATCAATGACTCTAGCCCTTTGGTAGGGTATCCACCACAAATCGTAGAGTCACTAAACTTCAATATTCAAACCCAGGCTCCTCCTTCTGATATTCCATCTTCATCTAGAAATGAATGATTTAATCTTGAACTTGCTCTCTACTCACTGCAAGATAGATTCAAGAGCACGTCACCTCCCTCACAAATTCCAAATCTAGATGAAATCCTGTCAGAACTATCCACAAAGGGTGATTTGTCAGCTATATCTAAGAAAGTGATCAAAGAACTAGACGAGAGTCTTGAAGATCATATTGCATTGTTATAACTGAGATTGACATCAATGATCAATGCTGCAAACAATCTTACCAGCTTCCTAAGCTCCGAACTGTCAAAAATACTCAAAGAGATCATCAAAGAAATGCTTCAAAACATTAAAGACATGGACGATATTCACTTTCTTGCAGCTAAAAAGCATAGGGATGTTGTCCTGATATTACAGAAAACACAAGAATCTCAGAATAATCTGATGATACAGAGCATCAAAAGTCTTCAAACTGTAGTCAAAGAGTTTCAAGACTTTTCCATCGGACAAATGAAGCAAACTGAGACTGTCCTTGACATACTTCAACGACGAGAAACTTATTCTGATGCTTTGATCCAAGAGAATCGTGAGGACATTGCTCAAACTCAGAGTCAACTCAATGAGCTTGTCCAAGGAGTCACTCGCCTCTCAGAAGACATTCGAACCCTTGATGCTGACATAAAGGGGGAGAATAAAGGGCAAGGTGATCATGGAGGCAAGGGCAGAGGAAAAGGTCACTTCCAATCAAGGCCAAGGCAAATCACTCAGCAGACTCCACGAGCCAGCCATCAGACTCAACGATCAGATCAACAGGAAATTTTAATGGCTCAACCATTAAGGAGTCAATGACCAACTACCAGCTCTCATGCGGTGACAACAACAGGCCTACGAATGCCAATTGGAGATCCTACATTCATGAATAGGCATGATCACAATCCCAGACTAAGTCCAAGTGAGCTTGAAGATCTTGCCAGATGAGATGAAGCAAGTAGAAAGAGGAGAGCTGAGGAATATGCAAATCCTCCAAGAAGCAAAAGACCAAAGAAATAGAGATAAGTTGAATTTCAATTGTATTGATGTAGTCATTCTTAAATGTAAAATCTCTCTCCATACATCAATAAATTCATGCTTATTCTCTAGAAATTTTAGCTGCTCACTGAAATACTAAGTCATGTTTACTTTTTTGCAACTGCGTATAAAACTTTATAATCATGACAACAAATCTCCTTGGTTATGTCAACATCAAATAGGGGGAGATTGTTGGAAGAATGCATATTGTGATTTGATGTTTTATGAAACATCTCATGATTATGTAAAGTCCTTCAAAAAATATATGTACAAGGACTTAGTGATAGATCAAAGTTGTTAGGTTGATCTTAGCCTTTAAGTGTTTTACCTATATAGATAAAGAGATCAAATCTGTTAGGTTGATCTATGGCTAGAAAGAAATAAATAGGCTAGTAGTCTATCCGTCTAATCAACAGAATGCAGAAGCTAAAGCAGGATCGCAGAGCTGAGATGATCGTAGTGTATCTGCCTTGAAGGGCCTCTTCAGGAATCGTAGAGTGGTCCAGACGTTTGCCGAGCTAACTCAGAGATCGTAGTGTGCTCTCGAAAATGTAGAGTTTGCAAGATGAGCAAGTGATGATCGTCGTGTGAAGAAAGCGTAATGTACTCTTAAGAGCAAGCATCAATATGATAAGACACTACAAGTTGAATAGTAGAGTGTCACCTGCCTTGTGTCAGAAACATCAAGCCCTATCGTTCAATTGAAGATAGACTCCAACAAATAAGGAATGGGCTTTGAATGTTGAAGCTCTCACCAGTCCCAACGGTACAAAAGATATCCTTAGTATTGATCAAAAGAAACATAGTCAAGAAGCTAAGAAAAGGACCATTGGGCAGAAGAAAACACCTTTTCAGGTGTTAGGTGAAAAAGCAGTCTGTCGTGTCAGTGGACAAAACGTACAAAAACACAAAACGCTGAACTTACGATCTGAGAAAAAGGAGAAAGCTTGCTCAGCTACTCAGTTCTTTCGAATAAGTGCTTAATTGCAACCGAGTAGCCCCAATCACAACTCAACAACTATCAATCTACTGAAGTAAGAAGTTCCAAGTCAGAAGGACTTGAAGAGTTCTAAGTGAACTGTAAAGAGCTAAGTCTACTGGACTTGAAGAGTTCAAGAGTGAACTTAGAAGTGCCTAGACTGCTGGTCTAGAAGGAATCTGTGAGATTCTGAAAGTGTAAAAGACATCCTTAGTGAATTTCCTACTCAAGGAGTAGAAGAGTGGACTAGGAGCTTTGAGTGCTCTGAACCACTTAAAAACAACTGTGTCTTTATAACTTCTATAACTGCAATAACTACCTCTCTCTCTTTAACCTGATATCTAAATTTTTTTTCGAAGATTCTATAATTCCGATGTGCTTAAAGATTTATCAAAACATTCTTTAAATAAAGAAAAGTTTTTAATATCTATTCAACCCCCCTTCTAGATAACTATTGTGCCTTCAGGAAACAACAAAATATTTTTGTTATTTTCTCAATCCGACAATAATTCTGTTGTGGGGTCCACAAATGATTGTGCCGTCGTACAAATATTCCCCGACCAATCGAATATTATATAACAACTTGCGTACTTTGCAAAATTTATAAATATTACCCACAACTATAACATTATATCAAATTTATTCCATAATATTTAAAAAATGATATTTATAAAAAATTCATTTTTATTCATAAAAGTTAGGGTCTTACAGTTACACAGTACTCGAGGGAGGCACATTAAATGTTGGTAATAATATGAATTGGAAGGAGTAACGTTTAGTTCAAGCTTTAGATATTTTTAAATCGGGCTGGGCCTGTTCATTTGAAATTTCGGTTCCAATCTACCCTATCATTTTTATTCCTTATCATTTGGGTCATGATAGATTCCGTTTTGGGCCTAGCTCGATCTTAACAAATTCCTTATATCATGGATCATTTATAGTTTCTTATTAAATATCCTATTTAATAAAAAACTAGGGGACAATGTTGGGTCATGATATTTCACTTATTGGGCCAACTGGACTAGGGTCTATATATTCGGTTAGTCCATAGGGCCATCATTATTGGGTCTTAAAGTTATTGGGTCTAGTCTTTCTATAATCTTTGTTAAGTCCTTATTGTATCGGGCTGGATCAGTGGGTCGACCCATCATACATTTAAAATATCTATTACTTTGACTTACAATGATGAAAAAGAATAATGGTTGACTGATATATCTGTCATGCATTAATGTGGATGGGATTATAGTCGGCCGGCGGGATAAACAATGCAGTAAAAAGGTGACAACCTGCATGCAGTCGACAGAGATCACTGAGGAGTGGGGGCTGTGTCTGACGGTAGTAGGTGGCACGGTAAATCGGGTCTGAGAGCATAACACAGTAAGGAAGTCTTCTAAGAAAAGGTAACTGATAATTTTATCTCTCTCAATACACTAGATTTTATTATCCTCCATTGTTAACCTTGCGATCGCTTGTACTGACTCTCACACCTGAGCTATCCCCCGACGGTCGAAGCCGTCAAGCTTTTGGTATTGACTGTGTTTAGTGTGCAGGATCAGAGCGTCTTACGTGATTGGGACGTGACAGAAGATCTTGGCGTTAACAGTAGCTATCTGAATCTTTCTAGTCTTTTCATTTTTGTATTCTTGAACAAGATACAGTGAATCTTTCTAGTCTTATCATTCACAAAAGTTTCTAGACTACTTTTTGTTTCAAACTTGGCAAGTGTTTGAGTAATATTTAATACAGCAAACTGACTGTTTCTATTTATTGGCCAGTTTTCAAACAAATCATTGAAAGGCCTTAGGTTTTAGGAACAGGGGGGAGGGCATTACATTTCCCAGCTAGTAATTATATAATACTATAGTCACGATGCTCATACAGGTAAAAGTCATACTCATCTTAATCACTGCAAGTTTATAAGAAAGACAAAAAGTAAATAGTGGCATGACTGAAGATAGTATAATCATATAGATCATTCTATAAATTATATCTTTTATTCAGTTTTCCTTGGGTAAAAAAATCCACAGAAGTTTGAGTCATATCGACATTAGAACCAGACATTACGGTATCTTTCTCGTGCTTTGGACAAAGATACTCTTTCTGTCATGACTAATCTTTGGAGCTCAAAATTCCATTCCATTATTAGTACCCTACAAATTACAATGCACTAAATTATTCACCATTATACATGAATGTACTTGTAAGGGCAGCTTCCTTGGTCTGAACTTTCTTCTCCCTGATAAAACGAACGTAAGGATCTATCCAGTTTGGGTCATTCTCCAATAGTCTTGTGTCGCGGCCACCTTCCGCATGCTTTTCACGAATTTCACCATATTCCTCCAGTTGTCTACTTCAAACAAGTTCTTATTCATTCTTAGATAAGTAAATGCACTCAATGCATTTCCAGAATCTGATCTACTTGTTTCAAGAACTTGTGCAAATGCTCCTCCATCGTACCTCTCTAATGCATTCTCCCCATCAAGTTCTGTCCCTGCAGTTTTAGTTGCCATCTTTACTTGCAGAACTAAGCCTTCTGGGGAGCACTTTGCATATTCTGGCTGTTCTCTATCTCTCATTTCCATGCAAGTAAAGTTTAAAACAAATACGTAGTTACCCAACATTCGCGCTAGAGGTAGGTAACCATCGTGGTGTCTGGTATTATAGTAGCCTGCTGTTAATTCTGCTGCATGGGATCTTGTTCCGTAGTGCCAATGGATTCCAGCTATTTTCCCGGATAGTTTAGCTCCAGTTCCTTGGAATATTGCTTGTGCGGCTGCTAGTATTCTATCTGTGACAACCCGAGAATTTGGGCAATTTATTAAAATCTTAAATGATTGATTTAAGATCAAACATTAGACCTAGACAAAAAATAAGTGTATGCGTTTAATGTTATTGGGATTGAATTTTGAGGATTTCAAAATTCGGTGAAGGATATAGGTGAATTATTCAAGATTAAGGATTTATGTGAATATGTTTTGTGTTTATGGTTAATGATGTGTTCAGAATGTGATTAAGAGTCATGGGTTCATCAGATAATTTACATCTGTGACAAACTCTAAGTTTATATTAAGAACGATAACGTTCAGTTAGAAAACCCTAACGTCTGATAAGAAACCCTAGAAACCGGTTCTTGAAACCTAGTTTCAGTTCCGGGTGTACGAAATCCTAATTCGGATATTGAAAACCCTAGATTGGGAATACAATGTTATGAACAAGGTTAAACGTCAATAATTATAATTAATTAGGGAAAACCCTAATGAATTATCTAAAATCTTAATTGATTATTTGAAAACCCTAATACCAGATCTGAAAACCCTAATTTCAGATACTGATAAAATGAAACCCTAATCTGGGAGTATAACGGAGAATTTTAATGCTTAAGTGCTATTAATTAAGTACTAATTAGGGTAAAGGTTAATTAATTAACAAACCCTAATTTTCAATTTTTGGAACCCTAATTGTTCCGTCAGAAACCCTAATTGTTCAGTAGTGGATTTAATTGCTAAAAGTAGCAATGTTAATTAGGAAACCCTAATCCTAATTATTTCAATTTATGAGTAATTAGAAAACCCTAATCTAATTACGAATATTTAATTTCTAAATTAGAAAATTAAATTTTCTATTAGAAACCTTAATTATTGGGTTATAAACCCTAATGACCATTTTGAACCCTAATCCGTGATGTTGACCCTAATTGCTTAATTAACAATTTTAATTAGGGAATGCTAATCCTAATTAGCAAGAATGAAAGTATGATTAAGGAATTTTAAATATAATTAGTAAATCCTAATTATAATTTTGGAATGCTAATTTTCTTATTTGAAAACCGAAATTCGAAAATGTTAGAAAGTAAATTACAAAGTTAAGGGTTAAAACCTAAACCCTAAAATATCCAAACCCTAAAACCCTAACGGTTTATATCAAATGATCATTCTAGAATTAAAATGGTATGTAAAATATCATTAATATTTTTTTTATTTAATGAGGTTACTTGCAATCTTAGCTAAATCTTGGTTGTTGAACAACCCTAACCCTAACCTAGCCTAGCATTTAACTTATGTCCAGCAACCTCAGCCTACATGGCTAGCAAATCAGCAACATGCAATGAATCAAGCAAATTATATAAGGATTTGGAGAGAGAAAGTGTCCAAAAACTTAGCCAATCTCATTTTTGCTCTTACCAACTCCTATTCTCTCTCAAACCCACGAAATCATAGTGTGATTTCAGTCTCAATTCAAGCCACATGTGTACCAGAAACGGATCAAAGAATCAGATTCATGAATTAAAGCATAAAAGGTATAAAACCCTAAATTTTGAAATCTAAGATTTTGATGTTTAATGTTGTTGTTTGTTGGTTAAATATGTGTTATAAGGTGTCAATTAGAGATCTGGGTTGTTGGATCATGGATCCATAACACCTAGATACTCGAATCTAATGTTTATAAAAATCTGGAAAAAGTTGGAAATGTTGTCTGACAGTCACATGTCAGGGCTTCTAGATCCGTGTTTGTTAAGTGTTTTATGTGTTTTAGGTAATGAATCTGTAGTGTGCTATGTTGTCTTTGATCTCCAACTTGAATCAAGTCCAGATCTTGTCTAGATCAAAAGATATGAACGGTCAAACCTAGTTGACCGATCACGAAGACTGCTTTCTGGGCAGCCCAGAAAATTCCCAGAAATCTCTATGTTGTCTGACAAGGTTTTTCAGGCGCTAGATCTCACGATCTGTTATTGTTTATGTCATGTTGTTGGTTGGATGTTGTAGTCGGGCATGTATTCTACATACTCAAACCATTAGATCACCTGGATCGTGCTTAGAACGAATGTAATCAGTGGTCAAACATGCTTTGACCAACTGTCCGGATGAATTTCTGGAAAACCCAGAATTCACCAAGAACAGGTTATGTCAGATAGTTTGACCGGACTTAATAGCTTAGATATGTTGTTGTTAAGATGATCTGAGGTTATTTATTTGTACAATGACATCTATTCTACAGATGTGAACCTTAATATCACACATAAAAAGCTCAGAACGAAAACAATAATGACCTAAACCTAGCACCCTTATTTGTTCTTCATTTTCTGGAAAATCCAGAAAATGAAGAACAGCGTTGTAAGTAACTTTGGAGACTTAGATCTCTCGGATATGATATTGTTTGGCCATGAAACAAGTTGATGATTATAGTATTACGTTAGTACTATAATTGTAACACAAATTCCAGTCCAGAAATCATTGGGAACATAGAATTAAAACCGGTCAAACAAGGACCCTCGAACACTGTCAAGAACACTCAAGAACACCTATAGCGACAGAAAGTGTATCTATAGGCCTTTAGCGACAGATTATTTTTATTTTTCCGGAAATTAATTTAAAATTAGAAAAAAATGGTTTTTAATTATTAAAAATATAAAATAAATTATGGAAAAATTATTTTAAAGTCTGAAAAATAGTTTTTAACTATTTTAAGTATATTTCGAAAATATTTAATATTTTTGGAATATAAATGGTATTTATTTATTTAATTACAATATTAAATAAATGATTTAAAAATAGTTTTAATTCATGAAAAATCATGAAAAATAATATTATGGTATAAGAAAATATTTTAAGTTATTTTTGATGACTTTTAATATTTTGTGATGAAATTCATTAATTAATCAATATTAATGATAATTAGTTTATTTAATAACTATATTAAATAAATTAAGGAAAAATGGAATTAATACTTTATAAATCATATAAAAATGATTTAAGTGTTATAAAAATATTTTAAGTTATAAAATATAACTTTTGATATTTTGGCATGAAAATGTTAATATTTTAATATTAATATTAATTAACGGATAATGGATTTAAGTGTTTAAAAATCATATAATTATGATTTTAAGTTATTAAAAATACTTTGTGATATTATAATTATATTATAATATTATGTAAGGATTATCATTAATATTTTATATTAAATAAATATTAATGATTAAGGAATTATGTGGTATTTAATTCATATAAATACGGTTTTAAGGATTGAAAAATGTTGATAAATGGTAATAATTATCCGAAAATTTTTACGAGCCTAGGAAAAATGTTTTGTCTGATTAGAAATTATCTGTGTTAATGGTTAAGTGGTTAGACAGAGTTTAATTGAACTTAAACTCGATATTCGTCCGACTAGACCGTCGTGATGTTAGAATTATTTCGGGTTCAACTCAGACTGTAATAGTTTGACTTTATACCTAGTCTTATGTGTTGTATAAACTAATAGGCTTATGTGGTAATGTGTTTAGGTTATTCTGTGTATATAAATATAACAGTATTATACTGTGATGATATTATTCTAATATTGGAGATCTATATTATTAATATTAGGTCTTCGGATAAAGCGTTATTAAATTACGTGCGGTAATCAACGGTTCAGGCAAGTTTTCTTGTACTTAACTCTAATAAGAGTATTTTATTCAAGCTGATGGTTAATCATTGCTGATTGCCATGAAAATTGTACTATGTTCATCTTGCATGTATAAGTCAGGTATGAAAGGCTGATCACCTTCATTACCAGTTGGTTCAGAAATGTTTGTTCATGTTTAAAACTTGTTCAGTCAAAAGTTTGTTCGTAATAATTCTCAACTATATTGATGAATTATAGTCAGCTTATTATTCATACTCTTCAATCATGATATATTGTTACATTGTTGTATATAAACTTGCTGGGCAACTTTCATGTTCACCCTTGCTATATCATGATAAAACATTGCAGATAAGGCGAACGTGTTCGGATATAGGAAAAAGGTTAAAGCCAAGTTCAGCTTGGGATATAAAGTGCGGCTTGTTTGTAATAATATATTGTGATAAATATTGTTGTATAATAGATATTATATGAATGGTGTTTAATGTTAAGGTTACTCGACTTGGGTAAAATAGTGTGTAATGTATTGTATAAACAATTTATGTTTATATCTTCCGCAAATAGTTATAGAAATAGTATACCGAGTCCGTGGCGATTCGGGGCCCGGATTAGGGGGTTGCTACACTATCACCATGCTCGATAAGCTTTCCTGAATACCATTCTAGGAAGAACTTTCCGTACTCGCTCTTCCATGATCCATCATTTCGGAAGAATCCGGTATCCTAGGGGAAATTGTTGTACTGACCGGCATCACGAGGTCCACTTAGTCCCCAATCTTTATTTCCTGTTGTTATAAATTATTTAAATAAGAAAATGATATTTATTATTTAATAAATAGTTATTAAAAGGTAGTTATTAGAAAGAAGTTGTTGGTAATTATTAGTAGTTATTGGTAGTTATTTTCTATAATAAATATATGAATTTTCATATTGTTAAAGTGCTGATTGTTGTTGTTAAAACTCTTATTTCTCTCTCTAAATTATCAAATTCTTATCTCTCATATTCCTACTTTGAAGTTTTTCATTATTTGTTAAATGCAAAACTTCTCAAGGCTTGTCATATCCACTAAGGCTATTTGCATTCATCCTATAGCAATCTCAAGAAGGAGAGGGAGCAAATATTGCTTTTAGGAAAGCGATTTTACGCGTTTCAAGCCATTTTTTTACTTCAAATTTATTTGTGTTCTTGGTTCTTTTATTAATTTCCATATTTTCCTAACAATCTAAAAGCAATAATTTTTTCTTGCTATTTAAAACACCATTCAAATACCATGGAATCTTCAAACACCATCAAACTCATGAACCAAAATTTTGTTCGTCTTGATCGTTTTGATGGAACCAACTTCACAAGATGGAAGGACAAATTGATTTTCATGCTTACCGCCTTGAAAATCTTCTATGTTCTTAACCCTAAACCTTCCTCCCATTCCTCCACCACAAAATGATGATTCAACCGAATTGAAAGCACAAAGACAAAAAAGATAGGAAGATGAAGTCATGTGTCGTGGACATATTCTTAATTCACTTACGGATCACATATATGATCTCCACACGGTGGAGCCTTCTGCCGCCAAAATTTGGAAAGCTTTAGAATTTAAATATAAGGCCGAAGAAGATGGTACGAAAAAATTTCTGATAACAAAATATTTTGAAATGAAATTTGTTGATAACTTGCCTATTTTGGTGCAAGTACACGAGTTGCAAGTCATTGTGAATAAACTTAGAGCAGCGGAGATTGAACTTCTTGAACCATTTCAAGTAGGAGCAATAGTGGCGAAATTGCCTCCATCTCAGAAAGGTTATAGAAAAAAAATTCTTCATGATTCCAAGGAGTACACTTTGGAAGACATTCAAAAACATTTTCAAATCGAAGAGGAGACGAGGGTGAGATATGAGAATGAAAATTCTTATGATGGAAATAATAAGGCAAATGTTGTGAATAAGCCCTCCAACAATTTTTATAAAAGAAAAAAATGGCAAAGGAAATTTTTTAGGTCCTAAAAAGGATCAAGAAAAATTCAAGAAGTCTAAGAATGGAGGATGCATTGTGTGTGGCAAACCAGGACATTATGCAAGAGAATGCAGATTTAAGAAGACCCAAAAAGCAGAGATTAATTCCTTGAAGGAAAGTGATGATATTGTTGCTACTGTGAATGAAATCAACGCTATTCAAGGAAAAGTAACCGGTTGGTGGTATGACACATATGCAATAGTCCATGTGTGTTACGATAAATTTCTTTTTAAGACCTATAAACATATTGATGATGGGCAAGAAATTCAAATAGGAAATGAGAAAAGGTCTAAAGTGATAGGCAAAGGAAATGTGGAACTTGTCTTCACTTCAGGCAAGAAAGTGACTCTCACCAATGTTCTCCATGTTCCAGATATGAATAGAAATCTTGTTAGTGGGGATCTTTTGGGCAAACCGGGTATTAAATCTATATTTGAATCGGGAAAGTTAATTTTGTCCCTAAATGGTAATTTTGTTGGAAAAGGCTATTCTAGTGATGGAATGGTCAAACTCTCAATTGTATCTAATGATTCTATTAATAATAAGAATAATGATTCTGTTTATATGGTTGACTCAATTTCTTTATGGCGTAATAGACTTGCACATGTAGGTTTAAGTACTATGAAAAGAATGGTTAAAAATGGTTTGATATCTTGTAATGTAAATGACTTTAAGAAATGTGAGTTATGTGTTAAATTCAAGATGATAAAGAAGCCATTTAAAAGTGTTGAAAGAAACACTAGTTTATTAGAATTAGTACATTCTGATATTTGTGAATTAAATGGCATATTAACTAGAAGTGGCAATAGGTATTTTATAACATTTATTGATGATAGTTCTAGATATACTTATGTATACTTGTTAAAAAATAAAAATGAGGCATTTAGTGTGTTTAAGAACTATAAAGCAGAAGTTGAGAATCAGTTAGGAAAGAAAATTAAAATACTTAGAAGTGATAGGGGAGGTGAATACTTTCCTAATGAATTTAATGCATTTTGTGAAGAAAATGGCATAATTCATGAATGTACTGCTCCACGAACACCAGAACAAAATGGATTAGCCGAAAGACGTAATAGAACTTATTTGGAAATGGTTAATGTTATGTTATTGCATGCTGAATTATCTTTTAATTTGTGGGGTGAAGCTTTACTTTCTGTTTGTCATATACTGAATAGGATTCCTATGAAAAGAAATCATATGTCTCCATATGAGTTATGGAAGGGACGAAAACCCAACATTGGATATTTTAAAGTGTGGGGGTGTCTTGCATATTGTAAAAACAATGATCCAAAGAGGACCAAGTTGGGATCTAGAGGGATTAAATGTGCTTTTGTAGGCTATGCATCGCATAGTAAAGCATATCGGCTCTTAAATTTAGAGTCAAATGTCATTATTGAATCAAGAGATGTTGAATTCTTTGAACACTTATTAATTAAAGGTAATAGGTTTCAAAACCCACTAAGTGGTGAAGCACTAAGAAAACTATCTCAAGAGATTGTTGAGCAACCTAGTTCACAAATGATTGGTCAGCAATCAAATGAACAAAGGAAAAGTAAAAGGGTATGAAAAGAAAAATCTTTGGAACCGAATGAGATCGACTCTCAACATAGTTCTTTTTACCTCGTAGAAGGTAATATAGATGATGTTGTGAGAACGATCCCTATAGTCCTTCAAGTAGAAGATGGCCCAAAGACGTTTAAAGAGGCTATGGCTTTTAGAGACGCTGTTTTTTGGAAGGATGCTATTAGAGATGAAATGGATTCTATAATATCAAACCACACTTGGAAGCTTGTTGATTTGCCTTCTGGTTCTAAATCTATTGGCTGTAAGTGGGTGTTTCATAGAAAGTATCATACCGATGGTACTTTGTAGACTTATAAGGCTAGGTTAGTGGTCAAAGGTTTTTGACAAAAATAAGGTATTGACTATTTTGACACATATGCACTAGTAGTACGAATAACTTCAATCCGAATAATGTTTGCATTAGCTTCAATTTATAACTTATATGTTCATCAAATGGATGTCAAAACGACATTTCTTAATGGAGATCTCGATGAGGAGGTCTATATGGAAAACCAGAAGGGTTTGTCCTACCAGGAAATGAACATAAAGTTTGTAAATTAGTCAAGTCTTTATATGGTTTAAAACAAGCACCTAAACAATGGCATGAGAAATTTGATAAAACTGTTTTATCATATGGTTTTAAACATAATGTAGCTGATAAATGTGTTTATATCAGAACTTGGGATAATTATGTCGTGTTAATTTGCTTGTATGTTGATGACATGTTGATTGTAAGCAATCACATGGATGGAGTTACAGAAACGAAGAGGTTTCTGTCTTCTACATTTAAGATGAAGGATCTTGGACAAGTGGATACAATCCTTGGTATCAAGGTAAAAAGAAATAGTGGGGGATATGTATTGAGTCAATCTCATTACATCGAGAAAGTGCTGAAAAAATTCAGTCACTTGAAATTTAAAGAAGTACTCCTTTTGATCCAAGTATCAAGTTAATCAAGAATGATGGAAGAGTAGTAGCTCAATTAGAGTTTGCTAGTGCTATTGGAAGTCTTATGTATGCAACGCAATGCACAAGACCGGATATAGAATTTGCGGTTAGTAAACTCAGTAGATTTACCAATAACCCAAGTATTGAGCATTGGAAGGCCATTGAGAGAGTTCTTGGATACCTTAAGAGAACTAAAGATTTAGGCCTACAATACTCAACGTTTCCTGGTATATTAGAAGGATATACCGACGCTAGTTGGATATCGAGTTTGGGAGAAAATAAATCCACTACAGGTTGGGTGTTTACCTTAGGAAGAGGTGAAATTTCTTGGAAATCCAAGAAACAAACTTGTATAACACATTCAACTATGGAGTCAAAATTTGTTGCTTTAGCAGAAACTGGAAAAGAAGCTGAGTGACTAAGGGATTTTCTTATAGAAATTTCATTGACTTCTAAGAGTATATGTTCAGTCTCAATTCTTTGTGATAGTCAAGCCACTTTGGCTCGAGTATATAATGAGACTAGGGGTGTAAACGGTATTAAACGGATACGGATACAGGTATATCCGTATCCGTATCCGAAAAACTAATTCGCTATCCGTATCCGTATCCGGTATCCGACGGATTTTAAAAAAATTATCCGTATCCGGTATTCGGAAAAATATTCGAATACGGATAATATTCGTTACCGTTTATTTTATCCGAATAGACAAATTATTCGGATATCCGAATATCCGAATTCGTTTATCAGTAACCTAATATAAAATTCATTCAAAATATTTACGAAAAAAAAATTAAAGTTTAAATCATACATATTAATTAAACACAATTTAATATTTAAACCATACATATTAATTAAACATCCTAATCATAAAGGGAGGAACATGCTAATTGACGTTTTGGGTGAAAATAAAAAGATTCAATAATGTAACCGATACTTTGTTTGATGGATCAAATTGAAATTAAAATCTCAATATTATTCTTTCAAATTTTATTAAATAAAAAAAAAATAATAATAATATTTAATAAATGAATAGTAATATTTATGGGAGATTTATTTATTATTTATCCTCAATAAATAAATTACATGGTTATAAGAAATTATTTGATTTCATTATATTTATGGAGAGTGCGAGTTATAATGTATGTGTGACAACTAGTTAATCTAACTTAATTCAAAATTGACATTGAACTTATTTTACATATTTGGACTTCTAGTTTCTAAATAATTAGGCAAATGAAAGTGATAAATACTCTCTCCACCCAAAAATTCATAAACGTGAATTAATTTATTTAACTCTCCCTTCTAGATTAATTTTAAATTAATTCAAACCTAACACATTTTAACAATAAAATTATATTACCTAAGGTTGTTCTTCAAATCTGGAAAACCCAGAATTTGAAGAACATGTCTGACATCAATTTAGTTGGCCTAGATCTCTCTGTAATTATGTGTTATGGACATGAAATGGATTAATGATGGTAGTATTACAATTATACTACAATCTAAACACTTTTATATGTCCAGAAAACCTTAGGATCATAGATCAAATGATGGTCAAACCACCAACCTCGAACACTGACATGCGTTTTCTGGGCAGCTCAAGAACACCTCAAGAACACCTATAGCGACGGGTCTGTCGCTATAGGGCCCTTTAGTGACACTTTATTTTCAAAAAATAGAAATTAATTATTAAAAAATAGATAAAAATGGTTTTTTATTATTAAAAATACAAAATAAATTCTGAAAAATTATTTTAAATTCTGAAAAATTGTTTTTAATTATTTTAAGTTTATTTCAAAAATATTTAATATTTTTAGAATATAAAAGGTATTTATTTATTTAATATTAATATTAGATAAATTAATTAAAAATAATTTTAATTCATGAAAAATAATATTATGGTATAAGAAAATATTTTAAGTTATTTTAAGTGACTTTTAATATTTTAGGATGAAATTCATTAATTAATCAATATTAATGATAATTAGTTTATTTAATAGATATATTAAATAAATTATTGAAAATTAGAAATTATGATTTAAAAATCATATAAAAATGATTTAAGTGTTATAAAAATATTTTAAGTTATAAAATATAACTTTTGATATTTAGTCATGGAAATATTAATATTTTAATATTAATATTAATTATCGAATAATAGATTTAATGGTTTAAAAATCATATAAATATGATTTTAAGGTATTAAAAATACTTAGATATATTATAAATATATTATAATATTATGTTATGATTTTCATTAATATTTTATATTAAATAAATATTAATGATTAAGGAATTATGTGGTATTTAATTCATTTCAATACGATATTAATGATTTAAAAATCATGATAAATGATAATAATTACTTGAAAATTGTTATTAGCCTATGGAAATTATTTTGACTGATAAGAAAATTATTTGTGATAATTTTTAAGTGTTTAAGCAGAGTTTAATTGAACTTAAACTCGAGTATTGACCGACTAGACCGTCGAGATGTTAGAATTGTGTCGGGTTCAACTCAGACTGCAATAGTTTGACTTGATACCTAGTCTTATGTGTGTTATATACTGATAGGGTTATGAGCTATGTGTTTAGGTTATTTTATGTATATATATATAACAATATTATACTGTGATGATATTATTCTAATATTTGAGATCTATATTACTAATATTAGGTCTTCGGGTAAAGCCTTATAAATTGTGTTGCGGTAATCAACGGTTCAGTCAAGTTTCTTTTTACTAAATTCTAATAAGAGTGTTTTATTCAAGCTTATGGTTAATCATTGCTGATTTCCACGAAAATTGTACTATGTACATCTTGCATGTATAAGTCAGGTATAAAAGGCTGATCACCTTCATTACCAGTTGGTTCAAAAATGTTTGTTCATGTTTAAAACTTGTTCAGTCAAAAGTTTGTTCGTGCTAGTTCTCAATTATATTGATGAATTATAGCCAACTTATTATTCATACTCTTCAATCATGATATATCGTTATATTATTGTATTTAAACTTGCTGGGCAACTTTCATGCTCACCCTTGCTATATCGTGATAAAACATTGCAGATAAGGCGAATGCGTTTGGATATAGGAAAAGGTTAAAGCCATGTTCAGCTTGGGATAAAATATGCGGCTATTATGTAATAGTATAGTTTGATAAAGGTGTTATATGTTAGAAAGATATGAAATGTCTATTAAGTTAAGGTTACTCGACCTTGGGGATTATGTGTAAGTTTAATGCATAAACAATTTATGTTTATATCTTTCGCAAATAGTGATAGTAATAGTATACCGGATCCGCGGTGATTTGGGGCCCGAATTCGGGGGTATCACAAATATTAAGGGGAATGTTATGACAGTAGATTTTTATTGGAGAGTTAGACGTTATATTGGGAATGGATTGGCCATTCAATTATGGAGTGATAATTGATTGCCAAAAGAAATGTGCAAACCTTATGACTCCGTCAAAGGTAGTTTTCTATGGAAGCAAATTTCCTAGATAAACGAGATGTCTAACGATTATACAGGACAAAAAGTTATTGAGTCAAGGCTGTGTAGTATACTTAGCTCACATAGTCGATACTCAGAAGAAAAAGGGTGTGAAACTGGAGGAGATACCAGTAGTTAGAGATTTTGTGAACGTGTTTCCAAAAGATTTTCCAGGACTTTCACCTGACAGAGAGATCGAGTTCGTGATCGATTTAGCACCAGGAACTGCTCCAATATCAAAGGCCCCGTATAGAATGGCTCCAGTAGAGATGAAGGAATTGTTGGTGCAATTGCAAGAACTTCTAGACAAGAAATAAATTCAGCCTAGTGTATCACCGTGGGGAGCACAGATGTTATTCATGAAGAAGAAGGATGGGTCAATGCGTCTTTGATTATAGGGAATTAAACAAAGTCACTATTAAAAAGAAGTATCCGTTGCCAAGAATAGTCTATTCAATCTTTTAAGTATTATACATTCAACTTGCACATCACAAAAATTACCACATAGCACACAATATCTTGAATAAATAGTAACTTTTATTTATTCATCCTCCTTAACAAACATTACCATGACAGCATCCCTACTATCTATATTACTTTCCTGAACTACAAAAGTTTCAGGATGACATCATTATCATCATCATATCCTATTGGTTATATAATATCCGGGATTTATATCTTATTTACTCATAATCACACAATAATTACATTTCTTATTATGACCTACTAAAATGTTGCATAGCCTTACGACACTCCTCTTCCATAATACAAAACATTGTACGACGGTCTAGCATGTACCATAGCTGTGTTTCGAACTAAATCGGATAATAAATTACTCGG
Organism: Panax japonicus; assembly: GCA_020205505.1. NCBI lineage: Eukaryota > Viridiplantae > Streptophyta > Magnoliopsida > Apiales > Araliaceae > Panax > Panax japonicus. The sequence goes on along the minus strand of CM035110.1, from coordinate 39,040,790 downwards.
TCTTGAGCTCGTTTTACATCAGTGTTTAAAACGCTATTCATCTCCTCCATCTTGATCTTCTTTACTTGCACCTCTCTCTCTGCTACCCCAGCTCATTGAGAAGCTTCCTCGTACGCATCTTCAGCTCTTTCCCTCTTAGTAGACTATTCTTATAGTTTATTCTTCAGCTCCATAATCTCCTCTACCATTTGTTCGTTCTCTCCTTCAGTGTGAATCAGCTTCCATTTGACATTACTTAAGCATCCATCTAAATCTCGGATCTCGTCGTCCTTCTGAACCATAGAGGTCTTCTGTTCAGCTACTATCTCTTCCAACTCCTAGACTCTATCCTGCAGTTACACATTACGGTCATGTACTTCATCGTACATGCGAGCAACGATCAAGTTTAGTGCAAGCTCTTCCTCCTCATCCCCATCTGACTGTGGTAGCTTAACGGGATCCTCTTCATCCGTCTCTACCTTGTCATCCTCATCATGTAAGCCTTTCTGCTCAACCATTGTCACCAACTGAGATGACTCCTATGTCAGTAGTTGTTCCCAAACCACCTGCATATCTCGAGGCTCCTCCTTTCTATGCATCTGGGGTCCTTCCTCCCTAGCCTGACTGGATTCTCCTACGTTACCCATCGTGACAACAAAATTGTAAGTTTTAATTACTAATCATTACTACTCGACACTCACGAACACATAGGTTACAATCACATAAGCACATAAAGTGTTTTATTACTTGTTTCTTAAAACTAAACAAGAGTTCATCACCACTATCTTTTCAATCTTCTATAAGGTTACTTCCTAAGGATTTTCCCCACCTAAGGTTCACAACCTAAAGCTTTGATTCCAACCTCTGACACCCCCAAATCTGGTACTTCATTCCCACAAGATTTGGTGTTCACTTTCCATTCATTTATATCTAACTACCCAAATATAATAAAATTAAACCATGAATCCTCCCATAATTAGGGTTACATCATTAATCAAAAAGTCTCCCAGGTTATCTAACCTTTACATCAATCAAATACAGAAATAAAATAAATACATCGCATCATTAATTATAAAGTCTATCATCATAACAATAAATAAATTTCAAGTATTCATCACTTGCTCATTTTTCCCTTTCCTTTGCTAGTGGTAGGTTCATCGACCTTTTCAACCTTAGCTGCAATGAGTATATATATGCAAGAGTGAGAAAAACAAATGCCCACATGGAATAACAATGAATAACAATAACACAATAATTCCTATTGAATAAGCTCATCAAAGTTGAATAATACTCTGGCAATGATAATCAAAAACTGATATCAATATACAAAATGTAACTGAGTGTCACAAAACCATGAACTATGCTCTAGGTTATCAAGTATTTCTACTTTAACCTTTAACAGTCTTAAAGACTATAATCATCATCTATGTCCTAGGTTAACAGGTGTTCTTACTATAATCTTTAATAGTCTAAACGACTATATGGACCATCATCTCGTACTCCAGGTGATCAACCCTTTGTACTATGTATTGCGCAAACATTTTAACGCCATTGCATAACTTTAAAATAATCCCCTGATATAGGGTTGTTCTTCTCAGTTTTTAGAGAACAAGTCCGTACCAAAGAAAGTTTGGTTTGGATAAGCTTCAAGGGTAATTTAGGGTTTCACGACCATCAACTATGAGATTAGTTGAATCAATAAGACTTAACAGCACTACGAGTAATCAATAACAGTTTAAGATAAAATGTTTATGAATCGTAAGCATGCTTGAAAATAACCAAAAGCAAAAGCATTGAATAAAACAATAAACCTTGCTGGAACAAAATTAAGCCAAGGTTATAATCTTATTAAATAAGAAATGGAATTACTGAACTTGTATTAATTGATAGCAAGCTAAAAACAAAACTTGCTCAACATTATACTAACTTGTGCAAAGTAATTGAAATAAGACAGTTCAACATTAGAAATTGGAATTCAAGAAAACGCATTCACTATACAAGAGTGGAACTAAAGAAACTTGTTTAACTATAAACAAGTTATAATAAATCAATAATGATTATAATTCAAAACTTGTTCCAATAAAGTTAGGGTTATAGCTTGCTCAAATAAAATTTAGCAACAAAGAACTTGCTCAATAAAGGCTTAGATTAAGGAACTTGCCTTGTGCGTAAGCTATAAATTTACAACTTTCGTTTACCTACACATAGTATTAGAATCACAATATCTATTAGATATACTAACATCCACTTTCCAAAATAAAACTCTCTTCTAGTTAAACTTGTTATTCTAGTATAAGTCTTACTTTACCATATACATTACAGAAATTATAAGTGTTAACTTCACAACACTTATTCACTATTCATTATGTGTCTTAAATCATAACATATCTCTTTCCTATTTGCTAAATTTTACAACGTTGAAATTACTAATGAAACGGTACGATTTTGTTTTGACCTCTTTATTACATGTTTGGCACCTTAACATACCATTAGACTAAGTTACATTAGGTGTTGAAAGTATGCAAAAGTAACAGACCTCACTGTCTCTGATCAGGGTATGGCACAGATGCGCCATACATAGGCTGCAGCTGCGCCGTTTCTGGCCTTGACACCAGCGTAGCTGCGTTGGTGCACAGATAGAAACTACACAGACTTTTAACAGTGCTCTGTTTAGCCAAACTAACACGAATTTCACCCACAAAACAGTAAATTTAACATATGCAATTGGTCTAGAACTAACAAAAACATGATTCCTCCCATAGTCACCAGCTTAGAACAATTAAACAACTTCAACTAATTGAAATCCTTAAATTTCAATGTTTTGTACAAAAACTCTAATTTTGACATCCTTTAAAAAAAATCAACACAGTGATCACAATTCTTGTCCAAATTAACTCATTCAAGCTACGTTCTCTTCGTTTCTTACCAAATTAACATATTCAAGGCTCAATTTACAGATTAGCTTACAGATTAGCCACCATATTTGGTACTTTCATAAGCCATATGTATAAACATGTACTGTAAATACTTTTCTACCTTTTTAAACGTAATTAGCATACTAATTCTTGTCTAAATACCAACTCTAACATTATAACTACATATAATCACAAGAAATCAGTTGTATAACAATAATTCCAGAAAACTTGAATTCACAGAGAATAGAAATACATGATACACATATATATAATATCAAGGTTATGAAAATATACTTTCTTTTGCTTGAAAATCCTTGCTAACCACTGATAATTGTTTTGGAATCAAAGACTTTTTCTCAAACTCTCTCTAATCTCTCTTCCTCTTAGTATTAGTAAGCCAATTTCTTATCACGTAAAACCAACTATCACTTATGCGTAACAATAAAACTGATAGGGCCATAATACATATTAAAAACAACGGTTACTACCTTAACGTACATCAGTTATAGTATATTTTATTTATTATTTTAAGTTATTTTATTTATTATATCAAAAAATCAAAATTCAAATGCCATAAGGCTTTGTTTGGCAAAACTCTTTAAAATAAATACTTAATATTTTAAGCCTTATTTGGGTAAATCCATTTAATTTATTTTAATAAATCCTTACACTATAGTTTATACTCTCATATTATTTATTTGGATCTCCATATCCAACATTAGTTAAACAAACTAATTACACATACTGAATTTTAAATAAATTTTCCACTTAAACAAATATCACATAATTTTAATCTCATTATAATTTTATTTAATATTTTCACATACCATTTTAATTATTAAAATAAAACATAGCATTCCATCTCTAACTATTGAATTAAATTAGAGATTTATCTAATAAATTTAATTCATAAATATTCACTAACAACAACCACCTCAGTAAAATATTTATTTTATTTAATAAATATTTTAAATTACAAATAATAAAATCTTGGATTGTTACAAATATTATGATGATTTAATCCTGAAGATTCTTTATCTCGAGATAGATGATGTAAATAGCAGTGATGTTATTGTATGATGTTAAAACGTTCGATTTAAATAAAATATAAAAGTTTATTTGAGATAATGTGTTAAGTGATTATGTTTAAATGTTTTAGTTAAGCATTAAATATTTAAGGGATTGAATAAAGACCTAATAAGCGTATATTTTTAACAGAAATATGCCGCCAAGAAGAAGACTAATCCGTCAACCCTCCAAGAAGGGTAGACGAACAACAACAATGACGCCAACGCTAACCCTGTTCAGCAGTTAGTGAACTTATTGGTTGGGGCGTTTAACAATCAACCTCAAGCTCCACCAAATACTACGTTCAAGGACTTTAAAGCGGTGGGACCACAAAAGTTTAAAGGCTCCATAAACCCGATAGTAGCTCAAACTTGGGTTATGGAGATAAAAAAAGTTTTTGACATCGCCAGAGTCAGAGAGGACCAGAAAACCGCCTACGTAACGTTCATGTTGAAGTTAGGAGCAAGTTATTGGTGGCAAGCAAATAAGGTGTGATGGGGAGAAGGTGTGATCAGCTGGGAGAGGTTTAAGGAGATGTTTTTTCAAGATGTACTTCTCGACAAGCTCGTAGAACGAAATGGAGGTACAATTTCTAGAATTGAAGTAAAGAAATGTGTCCGTATCAGACTATGCGGCAAAATTCAATGAGTTGGCTATATTCGCCACGTATCAAGTACACACGGATGAGAGGAAAGTAAGAAGGTTTTAACAGGGACTGAAGCCTGGTTATATAGCAAAGTGTAAATGTTTTAGCTAAACACTTTTGTTGGAGTACTGGAGAAGGCCATCCTCGCTAAAGGTGGGAGCGATGCGATGACCAAGTACAATCAGGACCAGAAGAAGAAGAAGAAGATGGAAAATGAAGGAAATAACAAGGCCAGTGGTAGCAACACGAAAGGATGTAACAATTAGAAGAGTAGGTGGACTGATAACTTGTCAACTGGAAATCAGCAAGGAGGTCAGAAGAAGAGGATTGAAGCATGTTAGACCTGTGGGAAAGCTCACCTGGGGGTCTATATGAAAGGAAAAAGAGACTTCTATAATTATGGTCAGGAAGGCCACATAGCACCTAATTGCCCTAACCCCAAGAAGGGCACCTACTTCACATGTGGGTCAAAGGACCACTTGGTTAGGGACTGTCCCAAGAAATGATCTAGAGGTGCAAGAACATGAGGGAACAAGGGAAACAGCGGTGGCAATGCTTTAACTATCACGGGACCAACCACAACCAATCGACCGACTGCTAGTACATTCAATATGATAGTGCAGGATGCTCTGCTGTCTAGCGATGTGGTGTCAAGTATCATTCTGATCAAAAAAGTTAATGTTTCTATACTATTCGATTCGGGTGCTACTTGTTCATTTATATCCGATGACTTTGCTAAGAACTTGGAATTACCTAAGGATGAGTTAGAATACCCCATGAACATAGAGATTGTGAATAGAGAAGTAATCCATGTTAAGTACGTACACAAGAACTATAAGGTGGATATTAAGGGTAACATTATGAACATAGATCTTATCCCTATCAGACTTAGGGAATTTGACGTCATTCTGGGAATGGATTGGTTATTCAATTATGGGACTGTAATTGATTACCAGAAGAAATGTATTAACCTTATGACTCCATCAAAGGTTGTTTTTTATGGCAGCAAGTCACCTAGAAAAGCGAGTTGTCTAAAGATGATGTAGGCCCAGAAGTTGTTAAGACAAGGCTGTGTAGGATATTTAGCCTACGTAGTCGACAGTCGTAAAGAGAACCCAAAGATAGAGGAGATACCAGTAGTGAGGGACTTTGCAGACGTATTTTCGAACGATATGCCAGGACTTTTTTCCGACAGAGAGGTTGAGTTTGTGATCGATTTGGTGCCGGGAATGACCCCAATATCGAAGGCACCATACCGGATGGCTCCGTTAGAGATGCAAGAATTAATGGTATAACTGCAAGAGTTACTGGACAAGAAATATATTCAACCGAGCGTATCGCCATGGTGAGCGCCGATGTTATTTGTGAAAAAGAAGGACGAGACAATGCAGCCCTGCATCGTCTACAAGGAACTAAATAAGGTCACGATTAAGAATATATATCCATTACCGAGGATCAATGACCTTTTTGATCAATTGAAACGAGCGAGATACTTTTCCAAGATAGACTTGAGGAGTGGTTATCATCAACTAATGGTGAGGCCAAATGATGTACCAAAGACAACGTTTAGAACTCGTTATGGTCATTACGAGATCCTGGTGATGTCAGTTGGTTTAACAAATGCTCCTGTAGCATTTATAGACCTGATGAACATGATATTTAAACTATTTTTGGATAAATTTGTGGTGATGTTCATCGATGACATTTTGGTATACTCAAAAACCAAGGAAGAACATGTAGAGCATATGAAGGTAGCGTTAGAGGAGTTGAGAAGAGAGAAGTTGTGTGCCATATTTTTAAAATGCGAATTTTGGATTGAGCGAGTACAATTTCTCGGACATGTGATTGATAAGGACGCAATTTCGGTAGATCCCTCCAAAGTCGAAGCTGTGATGAACAGTGATAAGCCAAAAATGCCGTCAAAAGTAAGAAGTTTTTTTGGATTGGCATGTTATTATAGAAGATTCATTCAGGACTTTTCCAAGATCGCAACCCCACTGACGAATTTGACTAGGAAAGCTGTGAAATTCATTTGGACGGAGAAGTTTGAGGAAAGCTTTCAAGAACTTAAGAAGATGTTGAGTACAGCACCTGTGTTATCTCTTTCAGATGATATAGGAAATTTTATGGTTTATAGTGATGCATCACATAAAGGACTTGGTTGTGTGCTTATGAAAAATGGCAGAGTCATTGTGTATGCGTCACGACAATTGAAGGACTATAAGAAGGGGTATCCGACCCATGACTTGGAGTTAGCTATGGTGGTATTTACTTTGAAGATCTGGAGACACTATCTCTGTGGGGAGAAATGTGAAATATATATAGACCACAAGAGTCTGAAATATATTTTTACGCAGAAGGACTTGAATATGCACCAGAGAAGGTGGCTGAAGTTAATAAAGGACTATGATTATGAGATTTTATACCATCTAGGGAAAGCAAATGTGGTTTCCAATGCCTTAAGTAAAAAGGGTTAGCAGAAATTGATGATGTTGACCGCTCAGGAGGAGCTAATTTCAGCAATGGAGAAGCTAGAATTGTAAGTGAAGTATCCTATGGAGATTAATGAGAAGTTGTTCCAGATGCAAGCTGGTACAACTTTACTGGATAAAGTAAAAGAGGCTCAACTTCAGGACAAAGAAAGTGAGAAGGTGAAAAATAAGATATCTGAAGGAATCAAACCGAGATTCAAAATTGACAGCAAGGAAATACTGAGATTTGAGAGAAAAATTTGGGTACCGTCAGTGCTAGAGATTACGGAAGATATTTTGAACGAGGCTCATAGCTCACGATATTCGATTTACCCTAGTAGTACTAAGATGTACCAAGATCATCAATAACATTTTTGGTGGCCAGATTTAAAACGAGATGTTGTAGAGTGTGTTGAAAATGTTTGACATGTCAAAAAGTGAAAGCAAAACATCAGAGGACGATTGGGTTTCTATAACCTTTAGAAATCCCAGAATGGAAATGGGAACATATTACGATTGATTTCATGGTTGGCCTTCCGATAACCCAGAAAGGCTATGACATAGTACGGGTTATCGTTGACCGATTGACAAAATCAGTACACTTTCTTTCGATCAGAATAAAATTAAACTTAGACCTGTTTGGAAGGTTATATGTGAAAGAGATTGTTTCGAGGCATGGAGTTCTGGTGCCAATTGTCTCAGATAGGGATCCGCGCTTTACATCGAACTTCTGGAAATTACTATAGGAGTGCATGGGGACGCAATTCAGAATGAGTACGACATATCACCCTCAGACAGATAGGCAGATCGAAAGAACAATTCAGACATTGCAGAACTCCACTTTATTGGGACAGAGTTGGCGAGAGATAGTTATTGGGACCAGAATTGGTACATCAAACAGTAGAAATAGTCAAAGTAATCTGAAAAAGGCTAGTAGCAGCTCAGGATAGGCAGCACTAATACGCCAATCCACACCGTAAGAATGTTGAGTTAAAGTCAGGTAGCATCGTATTTTTGAAAGTCTCTCCTTGGAAAGGAAATATCAGATTCTGTAAAAAGGGAAAATTGAGCCCGAGATTCATTAGACCCTTTGAAGTTTTAAGAAGAATTGGTAAAATTGCCTATAAGGTGGCCTTACCTCCGGCCTTAGAACATATCCATAATCTTTTTCATGTTTCTGTCTTACGACCCTACAAACTCGATTACAAATATGTGATTGAATATGAACCCCTACATTTTGAGAAAGACTTAACCTATGAAGAAGTTCCTGTTCGGATTATTGATAGAAAAGAGCAAGTTCTCAGAAACAAAATAATACCTTATGTTAAGGTAATTTGGAGAAACTACAATGCTGAAGAAGCTACATGGGAACTCTAAGAGCACATGATGAAGAATTACCCATATTTATTTGCTTAATTTATGTGTAAGCGATTCTGGAGACATAATCTTTGTAAGGGGGGAGAATGTAATGGGACGAATTGATTAAGTCATAATTCTGGGGACATAATCCTTTTAAGGGGGAAAGATGTGAGAAATGAGATTTTTGTAATTTAATTTGAATATTTATTAAATTAAATAAATATTTTTTAATGATTCAATTATTGAGTTAAATAATTAATTGATGAATTTGTGGTAGATTAATTTAATTATATGTGTTACATTGATTAAATTAATGTGGAGAATTTATTATTCAAAAGTATGTATTTAATTGAGCTTATTTGATTAAAGGAATTATTTAATAAGCATAATGTTATTCTAATTAATTTAAATAATTAATTAGAGATTTAATGACTTAACATAAATAATAAATGAGAATTTAATTATGTGACTATGTGATTTAATGTAGAATTATTCTATTTTATTTAATCGAATTAAATAATATATATTTGATGTAAATGGGTGTGACATTATAAACTATATAATAAGAGTTTAATTAAATTAATTGGGAAAGAGTATTAATAAGATAGCCAAACATGGCCCTAAAGGAAGTTGGCCAGTTAACCCACTACGGGATTAACCGACCATGACAATGCCAGTATGCGCACTTATATCAATTTTATATTTCATTTACACATTTATTCATGAGACCTAAGTCTGAGAAAACAGAGATAGTTTAGAGAAAAATTGGGAGAAAGTGTGAATTGGAGAAGAAAAAGAGAAGAGTTTTATCATCTTTGAAGCATATACGCAAACTAACAGGGTAATTCCTTAACCCAACTTTTAATTACGTACTTAGAAACTTTTCATTAAAATTGACTTTTAGTTTCTATAATTGAATTTTTCATGGCCAATTTGTTAAGAAATTGACTATATACGTTTATTAGCATGCATAATCCAATTCTATATGATTTGTATGTGATTTAGAGTAATCAAATCTGTTAAAGCATAAAGAACTTAGGTTTTGATGATAAATATACAATATACGTGATTTTGGTATTAAAATTGGGTTTTTTGTTGATAAATTGTTATATATGTTGATATGTATATATAATCTGTTATATGTGAATTAAAAACGATTTTCAGAAGTTGAAATTATAAGAAACAGGTTTTCAAGTATAAAGATTTAGGTTTTGTAATAAAAAGTACAAAAGGCTAATTTTAGAACCAAAATAAGTGTTTAATTCTTATTGTAATATATAAATTGATTTCAGAATATGTTAGTATGTTGAATTATGAAAAGAATACAACTGAAATGGCTTGATTTGGTTAAGAAATGAAGAGTTGGTGGTTATTTCTGCTAAATATGTTGAAATATAAAGAAAACTAGTAAAAACATTATTTTGATCCTGACAAGTTAATTTTGTATGATGTTCATATTATTAGAATCATGATGTGCATGCTTGGTGTTGTAATTAACAAATTATAGCTTCAGAGTACGTTAAATTTATGTAATTTCATTGTTTTGGATTGTACTGTAAAGTAGAGTACGCAACCTGTGAGCTTTCTGTCTGCATACCTGTGCAGCTGTGTCGGTACCAAAGGCAGAAATGGTGCAACTACGCCTGCTGAGTATAATGAGTATTGAGCACCAGCGCAGCTGCACTGATGCCAATGCTTAGGGTGGCACAGCCGCGCTGCGCCCTACCATGAGCAGAACATCTTGCTTTCTTTTAGTTTGCAGTCCATTATATGTTGGCCTAATGTAGTCTAAGGTGCAAGATAGTAGGTTAAACATGTAATGAGGTTTTATAATTAATTGTAAGCATGTGTTCAATGATTTCAAATTATGAAGTTAATAAGTTGTAAAAGGCTTTTATTTTTTAATTGGTTAAGCCTTGAAATGTGTTTAAAGGTTATATTGCTATGATAACCCTATGATTTCAAACTGATGACGTGACGTTAATTCAAAAGTCAGAATTTGAATTATTATAACAAATTGGATTTAAAAGAAGGAACTAAACCTATAAGGTTAATGTGAAGGTAACTAATGAATGTTGTGAATGCATGTAATGTGTAGGACGTTGAAAAAATTGATTTGTAACTATAATTGTAGCTTGCGCACGAGGCAAGTACCCTAACCCTAACTTTATTTGAGCAAGTTCATATACCTTGTTTATTTACATAAATCAAGTTCCATATTCTTTCCTGTTGATTACTGTTCAAGTTAAGATTTCATATTAGATGCTATCATACTTTCAAAGCATGATTCCTGTTATTCAATACTTATACCTCTTGAATTTTATTATTCAAATTGAATATCAATTATTGTTGAACCTTGTACGACTAGCAACCCCTTATTGATTCGATTAGTCCATTGTTGATGAACGTTCTAAATTTCAAAACCATTGTTGAGCTTATCCAAACCAAACTTCTTTTGGTGCAAAGTATAATGTCAAACTAAGATGAACATCCATATTATAGGAGATTAATTATGCTTTAGCGTTAAGATATTATGCACAGTATGATACTAAGGGTTGATCCCCCTAAGTATGAGAAAAAGATTCCATAGTCTTATGACTGTTAAAGATTTAAAGTATAAACACTTGACAACCTAGGACATAGTTCATATAGCGCCCCCAAAATCGAGACTATTTTTCTTCTCGATCTTGTGCGTTAATACTACCTTGATCTAGCTTTAAAATATTATTTAATGTTAAAATAGCTAAAAATTTCAGAATAAATAATTTTTTTTTTCGTAACTTTTATATTGATGATTCATTCATTTTAGAATCATATCTATTCTCATTTCAGAATAAATATTCTTTAACCATTCAACATTTCAAACTATACATAACTGCCAATTACATTTGACACAACTATCAATCATAGATTTATACCATTTCTAATTCAAGAAAATGTATTCATTTTTGCAATCGTTCAATCTTCATCATCCGTATAGCAAGTAATATTGCCTAACATCTTTAACTTTCAAAAAGTTTGTGTTTGCAAGATTGAGCTCGACAGCCCAGCAAATTTAACAGTCTATCATGTTTCACATAGCACACAATTCCATATGCACTATATTTCCTTATTTATGCATATCTTCCTGCAACATGTATTCTTTACTATGCATATCCTACATGCAAGAATAATTCCTTACAAAGCATACATTCATGCATTATACATTTCTAATTTATCGAGTTATATTATACAACATGTGCTATCACATATCACATATAAATTGAGTTCCGTAACCCAATTAACTTAGTCATATTTTGACTTTAACAATTCATAAAGCATGGTATGTAACTCACCACATAATCACATTTAATCCACAAACATCATAGAACCGAAAAACTTTCCTTGATTGGAGATTACCACAAAATTTAACTTAGAGTTTCTCTACAATTCCTACAGAATTATATTTACATGCACACACATATTAGATAATCGAATATGTTACAAAACATGCATGTATATTCATCAATAACGATTATTAGTTTTATACAAACTAATATAACTTATTCTTACTCAAAACGAATATTAGTTTATTTAGAAACTTAATTCATTTTAACCTTTCTAAACCAAATAAAGGTCCCTCGCATTTGAGTATATAAATATTTTACACTTTGAAGATTCAATCATTTATATTCCGCTTTAGGAATATCTTATGTCTTTACTCATTAATTCAGGACTTAAACAACTAATAAATAGCTTTTATAGAAAAATTCAATTTACTACATTATTCCTTTAATATAAATAATTTTTATATTATTATTTTACCTGTTCATGAGTCAACTCGAATTATTGTATTTTATCCCGCTAACACTTTCGCTTTACTCTTATTTTTGTAAATAGTTGTATTTTCACTATATATGAACGTATTAACCACACAAACATGTCATATAACTGGTACAGTTATATTTTAAATATTCTCATTGACCATACAATCAATTTTATTATTAATAACATAACTCTCTCATTTTAAATATCTCGTCGAATATTATTAATATGTAATAATATTTTACGCTAAGGTTATCAACCTTTTACTATCATTCTAGCCAAATACTACTAATAATATCTCAATACAATACTATTAGTCATATAAAAATAACTTAAGTCATTAATCACATAAATAAACAATTATTTCAATTGTTTTCTATTCCTTAATTAATAAACTTGTTTAAGCATTTCAAAATGTCATAAACATCACAACACCTCAAACCCGACCCAAAACTTCATCAAAAATATACTCAAAACATGCTTAAGGGTCTCACGTCCGAAAACCTTATTTTCCAAATTTTTAGATTTTACCCAGCCTCGCTAAAACGCTCATAACTCTCGCGTTTTAAAACATTTTTGAGCGATTCTTGAGCCCACTCGAAGATAACTTCCAGGGCTACAACGTTTTTCTCACGACATTTTTCCAAATTCAGAACACAACAGTCCAAAAATTTACATCAAGGAGGCTGTTCGGGATTTGAGAAACAGTTTTATTACTCTCCTTCCGAACGCCATAACTACCACATCCGGAGTCGGAATTAGTCCGTTCCGGAGTCTATGGAAAGCTAAATCCGAGTACTACAACATACCAAAAGCCCAGAAGTTTTAAAGCACAAAAACGGGACGAAATTACCCCCGTTTTAGACTGCCACGAATCTGTCCATTAAAACCGGGACTGTTTTGGCTAAAACAGTCATTACCCCATGAAAACTCAACATTTTTGAGTCCTACCACTTGGGTTTACTAGCTAACACATATATCTAGCACTACTTTTTGACGGATCGCAAAAAGGAGCTATAGATTTAAAATGGGGAAATTTCAAAGTAAATAGAAATTTCGGATTTCTAAACTAGAAAAATTATTTTCTTTTCCTTTTGGTTTTCACCAAATCAACACCCATCATGGGTGGATCCATACATAAATCAAAGATAAACACATAGATCTTAGGGTTTTAACTCCCAAATCAAAAATCCATTTCATCAATTTAAAAAAGAAACAAAGGAAGAAATTATACCTTTTGCTTCTTCTTCTTCTTCCATTTTCCATGGAGATCTTCTCCTCCCATCACACAAGAGGGCTGCCGAGCCTCCTTTCTTCTTCCTCTCGGTTCTCCCGACTTCTCTCTCTCTTTCACGTTTCTTTCTTTCTCTTTTCTTCTTTTCCTTTCTCTTTCTTCTTTCTTCTTTCTTCTTTTTTCTTATCATCTTTATTAGAAAACCCATCTCTTTTATTTTCTTTAATGATAATTGGCCAAGTGGCCTATTCTCTTATCTTCATGCTAGCAATAACCGGCCACAAGGCCTTCCCACATGCTAGCCTCATCATTTTTTTTATCAAATGACTATAATGCCCCTCCTTACATAATTTTAAAGTTGGGCCATTTAAATCATCCTTTGGGCTTTCCCACTAAATTCTTTTTGGCAATGAAAAATATACATAGTCCAATTCTTTCTATCTTTACCCACCCTAAATATTTAATTAGGGTATCCATTCCAAATAATTAAAATTTAAATCCTCACTCTATAACACTAAATTCTATAACCCAATTAAGCTTATTTTAATTAAGTTATAAAATTAATAACTTGAGATAATTAAAATATATCTCTTAACTTAATATAATTTTAATATATTATTACTATTCTCCCACAAGTAGGCTTAGCTTGGGCTTTCAATAATTAATTTCATTGGGCTAGCCATTTTACTTGTGTTACTTAATAACACATACTAACTTGGGCTTTCAACCCAAAATTTAATTGGGTCATTATAATACATGTCCCATACATAATATATTGGTTTAGATTAAATAATTAATTGCCCTTAATCACTTTATCTACAAGTCTCATGCTTAATTAATTAATTGGGCTTGTTTAAATAATATTACCTCCTTAGCCCATTAAATCAACTTCTTTGGACTCTATTCAAAATAATTGGGCTATAACATTATTATAGTCCATTATTTTAAATTCTACTCCATTCTACCCTTATCTTTTAATTAGGGTTTACAACTCTCACTCTAGAAAATAAATTTCTTACTCATGCCCTTTTAATCTCATAAACCAAATTATACTTGGTTATAAAATTATTTATTGGAGATATATAAAATAAATCTCTTAATGTCAGTATATACATTTATATACTAATATTCTCCCACATTATAACCTCTCAGGTTATTTAATCATCACACCTAATATATATATGAGGTTACATAACTTAATTGTTACTTCATTCCTATATACAAAATAAATATATTCACATTATATAATGTATATTTATTTAATCATACTAATAATTCACATAATCATATCAGATTTCACTTCCCACACTAATTTTGACTTTTCTCCATTAAAAGTCAACTGTTGACTTTGACCAAAAGTCAATATTTACGCATTTTGTGTTTACTGTCCATTCTGACCAAACTCGACGTTCCGGACGCAACCGAGCAGTCCATGCTTCAAAATTCTATCTCTAACTCAAATTTTGAGTTTTAAATTACTCACATCTTATTGCTAATCGTATTAACTAACGACTTTATACTTATTCAAATTCTTATTTGCCAGTCAAGGCCAACACTCAAGCTATGTTAATTACTAACATAGTTTTATCTTGATCATTAAATCATTAACTTAATTCATCATTCCTCTTGCTAAAATATATAGCACCTTACTAAGTATATATATTTCTATATATATACTCATCTTCGTTTAACCTCATAGCACCTCTTCATGTGAAATCTTATCTCCAATAATAAAATTTCCATATGTACTTATAAAACATTTCTTAGACTAATCAGTTCACATCGAATTTACAGGTATCGTAATACCTTATCCTTAATATTCCTTCAAGTACATATTAATTCATTTCTAGGGTTTAAAAATTTTGTAACCCATATTTTCTCTATTCACATTCGAATATAAAACCATATAGGTTTTACTTGAAAAATTTAAATAAATCCTCAAATTCTCATCTAGGTTTTATTCTTTAACCTTTATTCTAATCATTCAAGATTTTAGAAATTTTCGGGTTGTCACAGTTCAAGGTCTTATGACCCTCAAAACTACTTTTGATTCTTGTTATTCATTCTTGATTCAAAAGTTGAGCTATTATTTCAAAAGTCTTTGTTTCACTCGCATGTTATTATTTTATTGTTATATTATTATACTTGTGACACCCCCAAATCTGGACACTTCAATCCCACAGATTTGGTGTTCATTGTCAAATTAAATCATAACTAACTATCCATAAACAAAGGATATAATTAAACTCAAAAGTTTAAACAATAAATCTCTCATTAAAGAGTTACATAATATCAAATAAATC
Source organism: Panax japonicus (assembly GCA_020205505.1). Lineage (NCBI taxonomy): Eukaryota > Viridiplantae > Streptophyta > Magnoliopsida > Apiales > Araliaceae > Panax > Panax japonicus. Next base: position 39,025,011 of record CM035110.1, on the reverse strand, counting down.
CCAAGTCATCTAACCTTTATTATTACAATAATCAACGGACTATTAAAACATAATCAAAATCAAATCTATTACATAAGCTTCATAAATAAATGGTAAATTAAACATCTTCTAATCAAACACTTTGCCCTTGTCCTTGCTTGTAGAAAGCTCTTCAAACTTCTTAACTTCATCTGCATTGTTTTGTTCAAGAGTGAGCAAACAATTGCCCACAAGAAGGATAATATACAATAACATTCTATGAATGGCAATTATCTAAGCTTTCAATGGGAAAGTACTCTTACCGGAACAATAAACTTTAATTCAAAAGCTATGAGTTCAAAGGATTAATGAATATTTAAGTTAATAACATATATCAATATCAAAAGAATACAGTAAGGGTCACAAGACCACAAACTATGCTCTAGGTTATCAAGTATTTCTACTTTAACCTTTCGCAGTCTAAAAGACCATAATCATCATCTATGTCCTAGGTTAACATGTGTTTCTACTGTAACCTTTAACAGTCTAAACGACTATATGGACCATCATCTCGTACTCCTGGTGATCGACCCTTTGTACTATGTATTGTAAACATATTTTAACTTTATTGCGTAACTCTAAAATAATCCCCTGATATACGGTTGTTCATCTCAGCTTAGATTATCAGGTTTTGTACCAAAGGAAGTTTGGTTTGGAATTAACTTCAAAGGAATTCTAAATCTTTAGAATGCTCCTTAACCAAGTACTAGTTGAATGAAGTAGGGATTAATAACTATTCAAGAGTTTGATTACAAATGAAATATGTCAATGTATCAATAAGAGATAAGTTATCAATGGTTTATCAGCTGAACAAATATTAGTCATCGATAATACATTCTTAAGACTATACAGGAATATAAGCAAACCAAAGGAAGTTTGGTTTGAACTAACTTTAGGGGTAATTTAGAGTTTAGAACATTCATCAACTAAACTATAGAATTCCTACTCATTTAGAGTTCATTCGTCGCAAAGGTTAGGGAACTTGCCTCTTACGTAAACTATACAATTCCTACTCACGTACTCCAATATCTTACACATAACATTAGGATTATCACATCAAATAGCTACATACACATTATCCTCATAGATTCAATTCTTATTTTGCGTTTCAATGTTCATTCGTCGCACACCCGATTTATCTCGCTTGTGTTCGCTTAGTATGCTTATACAACTTATCTAATACATCATGTATTAATGTTAAGCATAATTGTATATACTAATATTCATGTTTTATAACTTATAATAATATCTATTATCGTCAAAAGCACTACACTTGCATATGTACATGCACGACGCCGTCTAATTGCCTACGAATACACATCAGTCCTACAAATGGCCATTTTGACCCCTAATAACGACATCAAATTGAAAAACGTAAATAATAAATGTTATAGGCCTATTAGTCCTCGTTATGGATCATCTTGAATCACATCAATCAGAGTTCGTATGAAAATGTTATGCTCATTTTAGTAAAACATGTCCGATAAAAAAAATTTAAAATTTTTGCAAGACAGAATACCCCCAGCTGGGGCTGAGGTATTTGTACTATAATAGCCAGCCGGGGCAGGGGTACATTCTGCCATTTTCGCGAATGAACATCATGAACACTACAAAAAGCCAAATTAAGTCAAAAAAACTCCTTTCTAACAACCATACTAACCTACCCAAGGTGTAATATGTTTACAAAAACATACACTAATATTTCTCACACGATTCTAACCGCATAAACATCTAAATTACAACATTTAATTTCACTATTTCTATTATTTCATCTTTTGACATTCATAGCAAAATTCTTTACTGTGAATTCGTTTTACAACCAAAACTGTTAATTTCAATTACATTGTTTTCATTTCTTCATATATTTTCACAATCATTAACCAATTTACACTTATACTATAAATTGAGTACCAATTTTTATTTTAATTTAAGCCATATTCAACATATGTCAATGTAAACTTACTGTAATATGATTTCCTCCATAATAAAATATATTACGTGAATCAATTTACACTAAATCATCTATAAACCACATGAAAATAATTAATATCAACAATTATCATATAAAATCACATAATAGCCAATTAATCATTCACACCAATTTTACAGAGAACTTTTCATACAATAGAAAACTAGAACTTTAGAAGAAAACTAGAAATAAGAAAAGTAGGGTTATACCTTTTCTAGAAGATTATTACAACTACTACTTCTAAATTCTCAACTTACAGAGAATTTCCTCTTTCTTCCTTCTCTCCTTTCTTTCTTTCTTTCTTTCTTCTCTTTTTTCTTCTTTCACTTCCTCTTTGTTCTTTCTCTCTTTTCCAACTTACGTAACTTAGAAAATATAACGTATAATATAATACGTATTAATATATAATATAAATATATGTGTAACTGATGTCAGTTATATTTTTTTAAAAATCAAAAGCCCTAAGGCTTGTTTGACTAAACCACTTTAAAAATTAATAACCTAAAATCCTTATGTCTTGTTTGGTAAAACCTATTTAAATAAAAGATTTAATCATTCCTTAAGCCTTGTTTGGCAAAACTGAATTAAGCTCCTTATTTTTGCGACAACCTGAATTTTTATAAGTTATTAAAATAGGAATTTAATAATTAAAATTCTTATTATGAGATATTTTGAGTTTGAGTATGTATATATACGTGCTATATATATTTTGAAATATGTGATCTGGCATAAAGAGAAATATATAATCATATATTGGAAAAGTGAGGTTTAATAGTTAAGTTAACTATTGAAGAAATTAAAGGAATTTTGTGATTTACTTTAAATATTTATTGAATTAAATAAATATTTTAAATAATTTATTTAATGAGAAAAATAAATAATTTATGAAATTGTGGTATAATTATTTAGTTACGTGTGCATGATAATTAAATTGAAGCAAAGGTAAATTTATTCTTTGAATATTTAATTTAATGAATTAATTAAATTAAATGAGTTGTTTAATATTAAAGAAAATAAGTATATTAAATAAAGCGATGTTTAAGTCTAATTTATTAATTAAATTAGATATATAATTATTTATTAATCATTAGAATAATTAAAATAAAAATTATAGTTATTATAATGGTAAGCTATTTAAATTGGTGGCAGGTGTGACAAATAAAACTATATAATATAAGATTATTAAAATAATCTAGTTTGGGAGTTATGTTCTTAGCCAAACAAGGCCTTCTGGCCTTTGGCTTATTCAACTGGTGACTTTTTATTTTAAGTACGTGGAAGGTGAGGCTTCGCGTCTTACTTCTCCTAATGGATAACTATGAAGAACAGAGAGGTAGAGAGAAAGAATACAGAGAATTGAGAGTTGGAGAAAGAGTATAGGATTGAGAAGGATTTGCTAGAACCTTGTTAACATCAAAGGGTTAAGGTATAATCTATCCCTAATTCTAATATTTGGTTCTTGTAATTTTCTATTATCTGGAAATTGGGTTTTGGTTGAATTATTGTAGAAGATGTTGTTTATATGTATGTATTCTCTTGATAAATCTGTTAGTTGTCCTCTATAAGTCTATGTTGGTGTTTAAATACATAAAATTTTGGTTTATAAGGAAAAAAGTAAATAACAGTGTTTTAGTTCAAAAATGGCTTTAGAAAGTACAAACTTTCATGGTCAATACTTGTTATAATCTGTAAATTGATGTTGGATTATGTTAGTATGTTAACAAACGAAAATGGCATAGTTTAAATCGTGTTAATTGGTTAAGAACGAAGCCGTGGCGATCGAATTCGCTAAATGTGTTTAAAACATGAAAATAGAGTATGAACATGTGTTTTGGGTCAAATTTTAGGTTGGTTAATGTTTTTATAAATTGTTAAAATTCTAGTATGTTGTAGTTCTATGAATTATGAATCCATAGAATCAAAAACGGACTAATTTGGATGTGTATAACTCAAGTTATGAAGATTAGTAGGAGAAAAAGGGTCAAATATCGCAAAGAACGGTAGCTTCAGGTCCTGTTTCTGATAACGAGCGCAGCTGCGCTGTGTCCTAAGTCATTTGGAGTGCAGATGCTTTGTAGGGCGCCGCTGTACTGTGCCCAAGGCTTAATTTGGCATAGCTACGCCCAAAGTATGTCAAGTGTGACTGTTTTGACCTATTTTAGTAAAATAGGCATAACTTTTCATACGAACTCCGATTGAGGTGATTCAAGATGATCCGGAACGAGGACGAATAGACCTACAACTTTTATTCTTTAAGTTATTCAATTTGACCTCAGAAACAGTAGTCACAATGGTCATCTGTGTGACTGGTGAGTATTCGGAGGCAATCGGAGGGCATCGGTCATGCACATACACAAGTATAGTGATGTCGATGATAAAAGATGTTGTTCTAAGTTATAAAACATGAATATTATGAAGTATAATGATGATTAACATTAATAAATGATATATTAGACAAGTTATATACGCATACTAAGCACACACAAGAGACACAAATTGGGCGTGTGACGAATAAACGTCAAAACGTCGTTATAAGTGTTAATGAACGTAAAAAGTGTTTTAAAACAAATTAAATTAATTTTATAAGATATTAAATAAGGTTAATATAAAACCAATAAGTAGTCCTAGCAAGACTTAAATACTTGAATAAACTTCGAATATGAAATATAGTGTGATATAAGTCAAAAGTTAACACAATAAAATTGAACATTGTGTATTGATAATAGGAAGGGTGGTTTTGAGATGTAGAGTAATGTTTACATTACAACTACTATGCATTGCTATGTGACTAATAGTTAATGTGAATGATTATATAATTATGTAGGGCACGTGAAGTGCAGATATCTGTAAGTTATTAAATTGTTATTGGTAAACAACGATCAAGACAAGTGTTTTAGTTCTTATTTGCTATGTGAATTTGATTGTTTTAAATCTTTATTACAAAGAGAATGATGTGTTATATATATGTTGAATGTATGAAATGTTAAAGTCAACTTATGACTACGTTGATTGAGTAAAGCATGCTGATTAAGTAAGGAACTCAATCTTTATACTTGTTATATGAACTGTAACATGTATGTTATGTTAGTCCAATGTTTATGAGATATATGTTGAGCATGTTATTATATGTTACGTGATGCATGAAAACTGTTAGATTTTACTGGGCTGTCGAGCTCAACCTTGCAAATAACCATTTTTGCAAGTTAAGGATTTAAGGTAACACTATGTGCTACTTGAATGACGTGGATCAGAGATAATATACGAAGATTAATATTTTAGCTAAAGTTTTTATACAATGATTAATATTCATGAGATGTACTAAATGTTTTATGATGTATAGTTTTATGTTGAGTTGTAAAGCTAATGTTAAAGTTATCTGATATGTAAAGGTTATCGGATTGAAATGTAAAATTTTATATAATAACAGTGATAAAGTGAATCATAAAATAAGATTGATTCAAAGACATGTAGATGATAAAGGTTTTGATTCAAGGAATTAAAGTAAGAAGACATAAAAGTTTAAATTTTTACGCATTATATAAAGTTTAACATTAAATGATGATGTAAAATCAGAAGGTAGACGTGTTATTAACGACCGAAGTTAATAATTAAATTGTATGAATTTTGGGGTCGTTACAGTTGGTATCAAAGTTGTATGTTATAAACCTTAGGTAGAAGTAACGTAGGCTATAACCTTAGAGAAGGAAGGTGAAGATAATGAAAGAATAAGCTCAAGTAGAGTTTGAATAATAAGAAGTAATTTAAAAAATTTTTAAAGAAGGGATTAAAACATGCGTGAGAGGATTCAAAGAAGAATCTCCTGGAGTTATAAGGAGTATGAATGTGGGGTTACCCAACTCCAATAATATGGATGTAAGGTGATAATAAATAGACAATGTCTATAAGAAGAGAATAATAAAGAAGTTAAGAATAAAAAGTTATATCTAAGTATGGTACAATCGTAATCTTTAATAGTTGATGTATGGTATCTGGGCTAAACGATTCCTTCGTAGAGCGGAGGTATATACGAACTAGCAACTCGGAACCTAGTTTCTTGGTTATTTTTGGGAAACCACTCAATGTACCATATAGAAACTATTAGAGACTCGATGTGTACCAAGTATAGAAATGGATACGTATGATGAAAATGTGGAACTTAAATGAAATGTTGAGCAATGTAAATGAAGTTAGAAATTCTTAAAGGAAGAATTGTTATATAAACAAGAAAATTCAGAGAAAAATCTTGAAGAGATATAAAGATGAGAAATGGGAGTTGCTTAACTCCAATAGCCAAGATAACGAATAAAGTCGTAAATGATGAAAAAGGAAAGAAAGAGGATCGTAAAACAAAACAATGACGAGTTAAAAAAGGAATTTTAAGGGAGATGATTATAGAATCAGATCACGACGTGATCTGTTTAATTTATAAAGGAAAGATGGTCTATAATGTTTGAATAATTATAGCTTGATGCTATGAAGATGATGTAATATAAAATAGTACGAAATAACTCATGAGGAGTTATAGATGATGTGATACGAGGAATTCATATCGAGCAAATAGCAAGTTATAAGCAAGATAGAGTTCGGTGAGATTTCAATTGATGACTCATATGATGACTAAGTTGTACAAATCTTTGTATGGGCCAGGGTTAGTGCTTGCACTCAGATTATCACATTGATAATCATTGGAATGTTGGTGTTGCGCTATCAATATGTATGTGGCAAAAATGTGATTCTTCTCTCATGTGTATATTTGAAAGTTAGAAACTATTACGATTAGTCAGATATTATTAGGATTAGGTACGGTTCTTGAAACTAATGCATATGGTAAGTTCGTGACTCATAATAATATGGTATATTTTGAACCCCTCAGCGAATGGACGCGTATGGTCTGACTAGGATAAGTTTTTAAACTCATATTATTGTGGCAAGTTCCTGAACTTCCAATGTGTAGGAAGTTTGATGAACTATTTTGGGTAGAAAACGGTTATAGTATAGAGAACATTGATGAAGTTAAAGATTTATAGAATGGTTAAGTAATGAAGCAAAGATTGAAGTTGATGGATACCTGGATATTCTAAATCTACTAGCTATGCTAGACTTTCAAAATTTATTGACTTCGTGTTGATGTTTGCACTTCTATTTTCTTGAAAAACATTGGATCAAATGATGAAACCAATGAGTTTTAAAAACAATATCGTTATTAATATGTCAATGCTAATTGCTTCGGCTAGACAAAAAAAATGATTTGAAATATATCAAAATGTATTTTTATATCCTCAATGTGTCATAAAACCTGGTACAGAGATGAAAAAAACCCGATGGAGTCATCAATGCAATTTTACTTAGTGTTGGATGTCATATAAGGATCGCCAACCCACTATGGTATGATATAGTATGATAAAATCACAAAATGACAGAATCCTCAAACGGACTATAAATACAGTGCGGTTTCATGACGTCATAAAAAGGATTTTTGAGATTTCTTTTAGATATGAGGATATATATATATATATATATATATATATATGTATATTTCGATTGATGTCCGAATTGTTGTAGAAGTCTATGCTATTTGATTCAGCTAGACGATTATTAAAAGATTTTCATGAAATTCAAGCATTTCTTGAAAAGTTATGCCAAGCCAAATTGTTTTGGTACGGATTCAGATGTTGAAAAGTTGAGATGAACAACCCTTTTATAGGGGATTACGTGGCAGCGTTTAGATGTGTGTGCACAATACATTATACGAATGGCTGATCCCCCTAAGTACGAGGAGTCCATATAGTTTTATGATTGTTAAAGTTTAAGTTAAAAGATTACTTATAACTATGGACATACGCATATCGTTTAAATGTTTGTGCACAATACATCGTACGAATGGCTTAACACCCTGAGTATGGGAGTCCCTATAGTGTAATGATTGTTAAGGTTTAAGTTGAAAGAGTACTTATAACCATGGACGTAGTTCAAGGTCTTATGACCCTCAGCATGATTTGGAATCTTTTAAATTCATGTTATTCATATCGTTTTCCAATTATTGAGCAATTGTGGAAGATTCTTATTATTCTGAAAGGTGAAAGTGGAAAGGATGAGGAAATTAAGCAAAACATAATAATTTCAAGAAAGAATTGAAACTCCAAAAAGAGGAGAAATGTGAAACTCTTAGAAGAGGAAGAGGTGAGGAATATGATGATCTTAGAAAGATCCTCAGAGAAAGAATTTGGTTGCAAAACCTAATGAATAAATAGATATCAACATAAAATCTATTTTGATAATTGGAATGAATGAATAAAGTATTAACGCAAAAATCTATTTTGATAAATTGAATGAGTAAAGATTAATAAATAAAATTTCGAGGACGAAATTCTTAGAAGAAATGGTGAATGTAATATCTCGAGTGTTTATGATAACGATCCTTAGAAAAGGAAATGGATGTGCTAAAAAATATATAATATTTGATATTTGAATGTGTTTAATTGAAGGTTAAGTAATAAAACCCAAAAGTTGTTGAAGAAATGAATTAAGTGTATATATATATATATATATATATGTGTGTGTGTGTGTGTGTGTGTGTGTGTGTGTGTGTGTAAAACTCATCCTTATAAGGAGGGAAGGATGTGACAACCCAAATTTTTATAAGTTATTAAAATAGGAATTTAATAATTAAAATTCTTATTATGAGATGCTTTGAGTTTGAGTATATATATATATATATATATATATATATATATATATATATATATATATATATATATACGTGCTATATATATTTTCAAATATGTGATCTGGTATGAAGAGAAATATATAATCATATATTGGGAAAGTGAGTTTTAATAGTTAAGTTAACTATGAAGAAATTAAAGGAATTTTGTGACTTATTTTAAATATATATTGAATTAAATAAATATTTTAAATAATTTATTTATTGAAAAAAATAAATAATTTATGAAATTGTGGTATAATAATTTAGTTACGTGTGTATGATAATTAAATTGAAGCAAAGGTAAATTTATTCTTTGAAGATTTAATTTAATGAATTAATTAAATTAAATGAGTTGTTTAATATTAAAGAAAATAAGGTTATTAAATAAAGCGATGTTTAAGTCTAATTTATTAATTAAATTAGATATATAATTATTTATTAATCATCAGAATAATTATAAAAAAATTATAGTTATTATAATGGTAAGCTATTTAAATTGGTGGCAGGTGTGACAAATAAAACTATATAATATAAGATTATTAAAATAATCTAGTTTGGGAGTTATGTGCTTAGCCAAACAAGGCCTTGTGGCCTTTGGCTTATTCAACTGATGTCTTTTTATTTTAAGTATGTGGGAGGTGAGGCTCTATTCAGTTATATTTCGCGTCTTATTTCTCCTAATGGATAACTATGAAGAACAGAGAGGTAGAGAGAAAGAATATAGGGAATTGAGAGTTTGAGAAGGAGTAGGATTGAGAAGGATTTGCTAGAACCTTGTTAACATCGAAGGGTTAAGGTATAATCTACCCCTAATTCTAATATTTGGTTCTTGTAATTTTTTATTCTCTAGAAATTGGGTTTTGGTTGAATTGTTGTAGAAGATGTTGTTTATATGTATGTATTCTCTTGCTAAATCTGTTAGTTATCCTCTATAAGTCTATGTTGGTGTTTAAATACAAGAAATTTTGGTTTATAAGGAGAAAATTAAATAACAATGTTTTTATTCAAAAATGGCTTTAGAAAGTACAAACTTTCATGGTCAATACTTGTTATAATCTGTAAGTTGAAGGTGGATTATGTTAGTATGTTAAGAAACAAAAATGGTGTAGTTTAAATCGTGTTAATTGGTTAAGAAACGAAGTCGTGGCTATCGAATTCGCTAAATGTGTTTAAAACATGAAAATAGAGTATGAACATGTATTTTGGGTCAAATTTTAGGTTGGTTAATGTTTTTATTAATTGTTAGAATTCTAGTATGTTGTAGTTCTATGAATTATGAATCTATAGAATCGAAAACGGACTAATTTGGATGTGTATAACTCAAGTTATAAAGATTAGTAGGAGAAAAAAGGTCAAAATCGTGAAGAACAATAGCTTTAGGTCCCGTTTCTGCTAACGGGCATAGCTGCGTTGTGCCCTAAGTCATTTGGGGTGCAACTGCTCTGTAGGGCGCAGCTGCGCCCAAAGTATGTCAAGTGTGACTGTTTTCACCTATTTTTGTAAAATAGGCATAATGTTTTCATACGAACTCAGATTGAGGTGATTCAAGATGATCCGGAACGAGGATGAATACACCTACAACTTTTATTATTTAAGGTGTTCAATTTGAGGTCTGAAACAGTAGTCAAGATGGTCATCTGTGTGACTAATGCGTATTCAAAGGCAATCAGAGGGCATCGGTCATGCACATACACAAGTATAGTGACGTCGACGATAAAAGATGTTGTTCTAAGTTATAAAACATGAATATTATGAAGTATAATGGTGATTAACATTAATAAATGATATATTATATAAGTTGTATACGCATACTAAGCACACACAAGAGAGACAAATTGGGCGTGTGACAAATAAACGTCGAAACATCGTGATAAGTGTTAATGAACGTAAAAATATTTTAAATCAAATGAAATGAATGTTATAAGATATTGAATAGGGTTAATATAAAACCAATAAGTAGTCCTAGAAAGACTTAAACACTTGAATGAACTTCGAATATGAAATATAGTGTGATATAAGTCAAAAGTTAACACGATAAAATTGAACATTGTGTATTGATAATTCAATAAATATTTAGAATTACAATTTAAAATTCTGGATTGTTACAATACTTGTGGGCAATCGTGCTCACTCTTGTGTTATAATAACATTGCAGTTAAGAACGAAAGGTTTGACGAGCCTTCTACTAGGAAAGGCAAGAGCAAGGTTAATAAGTGATGAAGACTTGTTGCTTATTTGATATATTTATGTTTTAGACTTATGCTTAAATTGTGCAAGACTTATTATTTGTTTTCGTATTTGAGATTTAAGGTTAGTATGACCTGGGGTTGATGTATTTAAAATCAAATGTTGTAACTCTATAAGGAGAGGATTTATTTCTATCTATTATGGTTTTCATTTATTATGGGTAGATAGACATGTGGTGTTTGTACAGTGAAAACCAAATCTCGTGGGAAGTGAAGTACCCGGATTTGTGGGTGTCACAACAGCACCGGGATTCTAGTTCATTCTGGGACGCTAGAGTGCCACTTAGCAGAACTGCCGAAATATTTTTATTTAGTTGTTCAAGTCCAGATAATATGATTTAAACCCAATCTAATGAACATGAAAATGTATTAATCATATAATGTGATGTTAAACAGATTCTTAAAATATCAATAATATTCTTACGTGTTTAATTGATATATTGAAAACATAGTTAAATCGTCGTTCGTGAAGTTTATTAATGTGTGAAAACTAATATTGTGATTGAATTAATATAATCATAATAAGAGTTTAGACAAAAGAGGATGTACTTACGATGATGGTTATGTTGTAATTAACTGATATTTTGAATGTAAATGGTATTTAGGATTAAATTGAGGAACGTGAATAGTAAATGTGTAATCTACGCACGAGGCAAGTTTCTGAACCCTGCTCTTATGTTGAGCAAGTTCCTTGCCCTATCTTGATTACAATTATGCAATTTTCCAAACTCTAATCTCAATTTGAGCAAATTCATATTTTATATTATGTTATCGTTGAGCACCTTATTTCTAACTTGATTATAGTCGCGCAAGTTTTTCTAACTATACTTTATTGAGAAAGTTTAACCTTAGCTTATTATTACTCAAGCAAGCTTTCTTATAATATCAAGTCTTATGTTTTAGTTAAGCCTTTTTATTCTTTATGAAAGCATGACTTTGATATATGATGCTTATCCACTTATTATTCTATGGTATTCTATCATTGCTATTATATCCCTTATAACATTGTGTTATTAACAAACTCTTGAATGATTATCAAACTAATATTGACTCAACTAATCCTTAGTTGATGGACATTCTAAAGATCTAAATTTCCCTTGAAGTCAATCCAAACCAAACTTTCTTTGGTGCGAACTCTAATGTCAAAGCTGAGATGAACAACCCTGTTACATGGGATTATATTACGCGGTAGCGTTAAGTTGTTGTGCACATACATGGTACTAAGGACTGACCCCCTTAAGTACGAAAAGCAAGGACCATATAGTTTGATGACTGTTAAAGGTTTAAAGTAGAAATACTTGATAACCTGGGACATAGTTCATGGTCTAGTGACCCTCAGACGTACTTTTGATTCCTGTTCTAATCTCAATTCAAAATTCAAGCTTTTTTTTGTTTAGTATCCATTGTTTATTTACATGTTATTATTATTGTTATTGTTAAACTTGTGGGCAATTGTTGCTCACTCTTGAATAATAACATTGCAGCCAAAGTTGAAAGAGTTGATGAGCCATCCACTAGTAAGGGCAAAGGCAAAGCAAGCAAATGATGAAGACTTATTTATTATTTGAGAATGATAATGTTAAGACATATGATATTATGTTTAAAACCTATTTGTTTATGAAGTTTCAACATTGATGTATTAAGGTTAGATGACCTGGGATTGATTTGTTTAAGCTATTGTAAACCTTTATTGGGAAGATTTCTATTTCATTTATGAGTTTATTTATGTATGGGTAGTTAGATGCTATTTATTTTGATGAGTGAACACCAAATATGTGTGAAATTCGAGTACCTAAATTTGGGGGTATCACAACTATAATATTGATTAAATTATCACCTTACTATTTAGAATAATAATTAAAGAAATTAAATCTTTATTCATAAAAGTTGGGGTCTTATAGAGACAATTTATCGAACACGTGGTGTATGCGACTTTAAGTTGTATTGATGAGTGGGTTTCATACCTACGAATCAGATGTTTATTCGGACTTAAACAGTGTCTAATCCATTTATTTTTATATTGTTTTATGCGTTTTGTTATGTGTTTGTGTATAGGGTTCGTACGTGTTGTTAAGGCAAGGATGGTGGCGAAGTAGCAGGAATCAGCAAGCAAAGCAAGAAAATCAGCAGAGATACATAGTATAGCCTGCCGGGGCGGGCCCTTTTACACAGCAAATACCATGCCGGGGCGGGGGTGTACATTCTCTAGAAGCTTAATATCCCGCCGGGGCGGGGGTTCCCATGTAAAAAATGCCCGCTGGGGTGGGGGTACGCGGCCAAGAAAGAGGAGTTCTGATGTAATTCTATTACTGTTGTGGCATGGATTGGTTGACTTTGGATGTGGTCGGGACTTAATAAAGGACGTATGATGAGTAGGTTTTATACATATGAATCTGATATTATTAAACTTAATTATTGTTATATTTAATTGTTTTTAGGATCTTTTTATGTGTTTTGTGTTTATTTGTTGTAGGTTGGAGCTGGGGGGACAAATTGGTCATTTCGGAGAAGAAAAAGGTCAAAAATCATGAAAATTAAAGCTGAGTGGCATTTCTGTAAATATGAGGTCCTGGCCAAGCGCCTAGGCGCTTGGAATTAGCCTATGTTGAGTGCCTAGGTGCTCTAGTGCGTAGAAAGTTGCGTTTTTCTGCTGTCAAGTGGGTTTTTGAAGCCAAAGAGGAGTCTGAATGAGGGCTGAGACCAATACAAATAGGAGAGGACTCTAGAAAAGCAAGGGAAACGAATTTTGCAAAGAATCAATCAAGTTTTCAAGAGATTTGCAGAGAGAACAAGGAAGAAAAGCACGAAGGAGAATTGCAAAGGCTGAAGATCTAAGAGAGAGTTTAAGAGCAAATTCAGAGTTTCTTCTTCTCTTCTCTATTTTTATCTTTTGTAACTATCTGGGATGTTTGGATTATTAATTTGGATGATGTTTTTCTTTATTATTATCATGAACTAAATTTTAATTAAGATTGCAACGGAACTTGGTATGTAGTTTAAATTGCAAGCTTCCCATTGATTGAAAGTTGGTTTTTATTGAATTGTTTATTATATCTTATGCTTATTGATTAATTGTTTGGCCAACAATTACTGTGATAATCTATATAAAATTGGAAGATGGAGTATAGATTGAGATCTTGATATGATAACATCTGTTCATATAATCTGAATAGGGTTAATATGATTAGCATATAGGATAGGAATATACCTATGTGTCTTTTGTATCCATTGAAAGAATTTGTGCGTAAACCCTAATTAACTTGATTTACATAGGAATATAGTGAGTTGATTAACTGGGGTGTTCCTTATAATTCTGCATCTTAAAGATTGGATTTAGGAGGATTTGTTCATGTGTCTTTGGAAGAAGTGCATGAATATTTATAAAGCATTCTTGGATAACAATTCATATTAATTTATTTATTTTATATGGGAAGTAAGTTAGTTTAAATGAAATACCAAGGGAAGTTGTAATCTTAACCTGTTAAATCTGCAGTTATTCTTGTGAAATTTTGGTTTTTAATTATTAGTTTGTTAAGTTTAATTTTCAAATCACAAACAAAATTTTCGTAGTTTAAAATAGGATTAATTGCATTGGAGTTAGTAATTGATAATTATTAGTCTATTTCCTCGTGGGAACGATATCCTTGCTTGCTGAATATTACAATTGAACGCGTATACTTGCGTGGTAAAGTGCTATTAAAAATTTAGGCAACAAGTTTTTGGCGCCGTTGCCGGGGAAATTAGTTTAATATTTTGTCATTATTGATTTTTATAGCGTTAATCTTAATTTAAACTTTTTCTATTCTGTTCCATTCAGGTGCTTTTGACTAGTTTATGCAAACGCGATCGAAGAAGCCAGATTTATTGCCTCACGAGGACGACATCGAGAAAATATTTCAGCGGTTGCGTAAGTGGGTTAAGGAAACCAAAGAAGCATTTGATAAGGAAGATACTATGGCTGAAGAAGAGCAAAAAGCACTGCAGGATTATGCTACACCGCGGGTTACTAAAATTCAGTCGAGTATTACGAGACCTGCCATTACTGCTACACGTTTTGAGATAAAACCGGGGACAATACAGATGATTCAAAATTCATGCTAGTTCGGAGGGTTACCAAACGATGATCCGAACGATCACATAGTCAGCTTTATAGAAATCTGCGATACTTTCAAGTACAATAATGTGTCAGAGGATGCAATAAGGCTAAGGCTATTTCCATTTACTCTCAGAGATAAGGCTAAGAGTTGGCTCCATTCACTACCACCAGGCTCGATCACTACATGGAATGATCTAGCCCAGAAATTTCTTGCAAAGTTTTTCCCACCTGCAAAAACAGCAAAGTTGCGGAACGATATTTTCTCTTTCGTTCAGCACGATTCAGAATCACTATATGAAGCTTGGGAGAGATTCAAGGATTCATTGCGAAAATGTCCACACCATGGGATTCCTAAATGGCTTCAGGTGCAAACTTTTTATAATGGTTTATTCAGCACAGTGAGATCGAGTATAGATGCTGCAGCAGGAGGAGCTATTATGGCCAAGAATTGTGATGAGGGGTATCAGTTGCTTGAAACCATGGCAGCTAATAATTATCAATGGCCAACAGCAAGAACAACTCCGTCAAGGACAGTCGGAGTGTATGAAGTGGATGCGATGACAGCATTGTCAGCTCAAATGACAGCTCAGATTTCTGCTCTTACAAAGAAGATAGATTCACTTGGGGTACAACCAGTTCAGAAAATGGAAACGATATGTGAAATATGTGCGGGTAATCACTCAAGTGATCAATGTGCAATAAATCCTGAATCAGTCCATTTTGTTTCCAATTATAACAGGCAGCAGGGCAGTTATGCAAACAACTACAATTCAGGAGTGAGAAACCACCCGAATTTTTCTTGGAGTAATAATCAGTCACATGCTCAAGCTCCAAGGCAAACATATCCACCTGGATTTCAGCCACAGCAACAAACTCAACAACAACCACAACCTTATCAACCTGATAAGTTATCACAAATGGAAGAATTGCTGGCAAGATTTGCAACTCAGTTGGAAACCACAACGAAAACCCAATCAGCTGCAATAAAGAATCTGGAGAATCAAATGGGGCAAATGGCTAATGCTTTGAATACTAGAATTCCAGGTTCTTTACCTAGTGATACGGAGAAAAATCCAAGGAATGATGGAAATGAGCACTGTAAGGCAGTTACACTCAGAAGCGGGAAGGAGTTGACTACAGATTTGGACGGACACAAGAAAAGAATTTCTGCTGAGGATGGTGAAAAAGAGAGTGGAGATTCGGAAAGTAAATATGAGGAAAAAGTTGTGACAAAACAACAAGAAGATAAGCAAACAACAGTTGTACCACCTGTGCCGTTTCCTCAAAGATTTCAAAAGCAGAAATTAAATAGACAATTTTCAAAATTTTTAGAAGTGTTCAAAAAGCTGCAAATCAACATTCCATTCGCAGATGCTTTAGAACAAATGCCTAGTTATGCAAAATTTATGAAAGATAGTTTAGCAAGAAAGAGGAAGCTAGGGGAGTTCGAAACAGTAGCATTGACAGAAGAATGTAGCGCAATTCTGCAAAGAAAGTTACCACCGAAGTTGAAGGATCCGGGCAGTTTTACAATACCGTGCACGATTGGGCCCCAGTTCTTTAACAGATGTTTGTGTGATTTGGGGGTAAGTATTAACTTGATGCCACTTTCGATCTACACTCAGTTGGGATTACCAGCCCCAAAGTCAAAAAATATCTCTCTACAGCTCGCAGATAGATCAGTGACATACCCTAGGGGCATTGTGGAAGACATATTAGTAAAGGTGGACAAATTCATATTTCCAGCTGATTTCATTGTGTTGGACTACGAAGAGGATAAATACATACCCATTATCCTTGGAAGACCGTTTTTAGCCACTGGAAGGACATTAATTGATGTACAAAAGGGAGAGTTAACAATGAGAGTTCAAGATGAAGAAGTAACTTTTAATGTTTTCAAGGCTATGAAATTCCCGAAGGAAGAGGAAGAGTGCTTAAGAGTTGATCTAATTGAAGAAGCAACTGAAGAGGTATTTGGTGAATCTGTGATTGAAAACCCTCTTGAAACCGCATTGGTTAGTGAAAAATTATTTGATGATTCAATGGTGATAGAATGGGTCCAAATGCTAGATTCAACTCCAAAGTTCACACGATGTCTACAAAAATTTGAACCTCTGGATTATCGGGGAAAGCTAGATGAAAAGGTGACATCATCCGTAGAAGAACCGCCTACCTTGGAACTTAAGCCATTGCCTAACCACCTCCGGTACACCTACCTTGGTTCTTCTTCTTCCTTGCCAGTCATTATTTCTGCATCACTTGATAAGGTTCAAGAAGAAAAGCTACTAAGGGTACTTCGACAATACAAGACTGCTCTTGGATGGACTATTGCAGATATCAAGGGGATAAGCCCATCAATTTGTATGCATAAGATTTTGTTGGAAGACGAAGCGAAACCGACTATTGAACAACAACGAAGACTCAATCCCATTATGAAGGAAGTTGT
Source organism: Panax japonicus (assembly GCA_020205505.1). Taxonomy (NCBI): domain Eukaryota; kingdom Viridiplantae; phylum Streptophyta; class Magnoliopsida; order Apiales; family Araliaceae; genus Panax; species Panax japonicus. The sequence goes on along the minus strand of CM035110.1, from coordinate 39,007,530 downwards.
TAAAAAGGAAATCATTAAATGGTTGGATGCTGGAATTATCTATCCTATCTCAGATAGCTCATGGGTAAGTCCGGTTCAATGCGTGCCAAAGAAAGGGGGAATGACAGTAGTTGCGAATGAGCATAATGAATTGATCCCAACACGAACAGTTACTGGTTGGCGAGTGTGTATGGATTACAGGAAGTTGAATAAGGCCACTCGTAAAGACCATTTTCCTCTACCATTCATAGATCAAATGTTGGACAGGCTTGCAGGGCACGAGTATTATTGCCTCTTGGATGGATATTTGGGCTATAACCAAATTGCCATTGCACCCGAGGATCAGGAGAAAACAACATTCACATGCCCATATGGCACCTTTGCTTTTCGTAGAATGTCTTTTGGGTTATGTAATGCGCCAGCGACGTTTCAACGGTGTATGATGGCTATTTTTTCAGATATGGTTGAACAAAATCTTGAGGTATTTATGGATGATTTTTCAGTTTTTGGGGATTCGTTTGATTATTGTTTGGAAAATCTCACACTCGTGCTCAAACGCTGCATGGAAACGAATTTGGTTTTGAACTGGGAGAAATGTCATTTTATGGTGCAAGAAGGGATAATCTTGGGTCACCGAGTATCATCAAAAGGAATTGAGGTTGATAGAGCAAAAATCGAAACCATTGAGAACCTGCCACCACCAATTTCTGTAAAGGGTATTCGAAGTTTCTTAGGACACGCTGGTTTCTATAGACGATTTATAAAAGACTTCTCCAAAATCACAAAACCACTTTGCAATCTTTTGGAGAAGGATGTCTCATTCAACTTTGATCAAGCATGCCTAGAAGCGTTTGATGTGTTAAAGAAGAAACTTGTTACCGCACCAGTAATCATAGCACCAGATTGGACTATACCGTTCGAATTAATGTGTGATGCTAGCGACTATGCGATTGGTGCAGTTCTTGGCCAACGAAAGGATAAAATTTTTCATGCTATATACTATGCTAGTAAAACATTGACAGATGCTCAACTGAATTATACCACTACCGAGAAGGAGCTATTAGCAGTTGTTTATGCATTTGATAAATTTCGCTCATATTTGATTGGGACAAAGGTGATTATGTTTACGGATCATTCGGCAATTAAGTACTTAATAGCAAAGAAAGACGCGAAGCCGAGATTAATTAGATGGGTATTATTGCTACAAGAGTTTGACTTGGAGATCCGGGACCGAAAAGGAACAGAAAATCAGGTTGTTGATCATTTATCACGGTTAGAGAATTCAGAACTAAAGAAAAATGACACAACAGTGATCAACGAATTTTTTCCGGATGAACAGCTATTTGCGGTAAGGATGGATACACCATGGTATGCAGATTATGTAAATTTCATTGTCAGTAAGGTGTTTCCGCCTGATTTGACAAGCCAGCAGAAGAAGAAATTTCTCCATGACGTGAAACAGTATTTATGGGATGAGCCATTCTTATTTAAACAATGTGGCGATCAAGTAATAAGAAGGTGCATCCCGGAAGTTGAAATGGAGAGTATTCTACACCAATGTCATGCATCTGACTATGGTGGACATTTTGGGGGAGAAAGAACGGCAGCTAAAGTGCTTCAATGTGGATTTTTCTGGCCAACACTCTTCAAAGATGCCCGTGTGTTTTCATTAAAATGTGACAGATGCCAAAGAGTTGGTAATATATCAAAGCGACACGAGATGCCACTTAATATGATCCTGGAAGTCGAATTGTTTGATGTTTGGGGAATTGACTTCATGGGACCATTTCCACCATCTTTCTGTAACTCCTATATACTTCTAGCGGTGGACTACGTTTCGAAGTGGGTAGAAGCTATAGCATCACCTACCAATGACGCGAAGGTTGTGATTAAGTTCATTCGGAAGAACATTTTCTCTAGATTCGGCACTCCTCGCGCAATCATTAGTGATGAAGGAACACATTTCTGTAATAAGCAGTTTTCAACTATCCTTGCTAAATATGGAGTCACTCATAAGATAGCTACTGCTTACCATCCACAGACAAGTGGTCAAGCCGAGGTATCTAACCGAGAAGTGAAACGAATCCTCGAGAAGATAGTGAATCCTAGTCGGAAAGATTGGTCTAGCAAGTTGGACGATGCTCTATGGGCATACCGTACAGCTTACAAAACTCCGATAGGGATGTCTCCGTATAGGTTAGTTTATGGGAAGGCATGCCATCTTCCAGTTGAACTCGAACACAGTGCTTATTGGGCAATTCAGAAGTTAAACCTTGATATATCTGCTGCGGGAGAGAAGCGCCTCTTACAATTGAATCAAATGGATGAGTTCAGACTCCAATCGTATGAGAATGCGAAGTTATATAAAGAAAAGATTAAGAGGTGGCATGATGAGAAAATTCTGGAAAGAAAGTTTGAAGCAGGTCAAACAGTGTTATTATACAATTCGAGGCTTAAACTGTTTCCTGGAAAGTTGAAATCTCGATGGTCTGGGCCATTTATAATCTCAAAAGTCTATCCTCATGGAGCTGTAGAAGTGGAAGACCCGTATTCAAAACGTAATTTTAAAGTCAACGGTCAAAGATTGAAGCACTACTTTGGGGGTTGTTTTGATCGTGAAAAGACATCGGTCAACCTTGCCGATTAGAACAGAGGAGAAAGTCAGGCTGAAGACTATAAACCAAGCGCTAACTGGGAGGCAACCCAGGAAGTTTTATTGTTATTCGATATTTTTACTCTTATTAATTTACTTTACCATTAGTTTATTTAGTGGTTAAACTTTGCTAGTTAAGGATTTGTTGCATACCTTGTTCTCTAACAGAGATTCAATTGATTGCAGGAAAGGAAAACACGTACAAGTTTAAGATTGGGGATATTTGACGAGGTTTGGGACAAAAGTTACATGGATCGACGTTTGGAGTGGCTAGATTCGCGTTTCCGGTTTGACATGTACAAATAAGTCACTTCAGAGCCAATTTGACTATAGCTCAGGATATTATTTCGTGAAATTTCAAGAATGAAAGTTGTAGATCTACTCTTCCTCTTTCCAGAACATCTTGAATCATCTAAATCGGAGTTCGGACGAAGAAGTTATGGCCATTTTCCCAAAGGACGTCAGAGCAGAGAATGTTGGAAAAGGACCAAGCGCCTAGGCGCTCCATAGATGCACAAACCAAGCGCCTAGGCGCTCAAAGTCAGTAGCTCTTGTTCACCCCAAGCGCCTAGGCGCTCCCCCTCAAGTCATTTCAAGCGCCTAGGCGCTCAAAGTCAGAAAGTGTTGTCCAGACCAAGCGCCTAGGCGCTCCAAACTAGTGCAACCCAAGCGCCTAGGCGCTCCACACGTCCAAGGGATTCTGCAAGCAAGCGCCTAGGCGCCCCAACAGTACACACACCAAGCGCCTAGGCGCTCCAATGTAAAAAAAAATAAAAAATTTTAAAGCCCCAATTCGGGCAACTCCTCTCCCATTCCAAATCAAAGACTCTCTTACTCTCCTACTCCATCTCTAACCCTCCACAACTCAAAACCCTCATCTAATCTAGCCTAAACAACTAATCTTTCTCTTCCAAATCCAAATCAAACACTATATCCCTACCCAAACCAAAGCAACTAAGTTCCATATTGTCATCCTTCTTCACCAATTCGGGATTCCACTTGAATTCAAGCCACATCTACTTGAAGTAAGGGTTCAAGGCTCAAATTGCTCATCCAACTTTGATTGATCATCAAGATTTGGCTATACCCAAGTAAGTACACAAGATTTTATTGCAAATTCTTTGGATTCACTTGGATAATAGTTAGGTTAGTACTTTGAAGTTAGTTTCTATCATTGTGTTGGCTCAATTGGGTGTGGGTACTCTTAATTGTTGCTTGAATTACCTTGGATGTATAGTGTGTTTAGTAATTGCAACAATTGGTGAAATTTAAGTTTGGGGGAGTGCATACCAATAGTGTTCCAAATCTGTGCACACAAAGTGTTTGATAAATTGTCACAAAGAAGATTTTGGCTCTCCTAAGTCATTGAGTATCATTTGGGTTGGCAAGAACTTAGTACATAAGACTATGGCTAGTAAGAGACAAAGAGGAGAGACTTCGGGCACTTCGCAAAAGTATGACAAAAAGAGATTTACAAGTGCTAAAGCGTCCGACAGATATTATAATGTACTTTCTAATAAAGCACTAATTCCCGAGCGTGGATTATTGCCCGATATAGAAGATGGGGAATTATTACAGATGATTGGGAGTAGAAGATGGATGAACTTTACAGCTCAACCGGATGCATCTGTTGTTAAGATTGTTAAGGAATTCTACGCAAATGCAATAGATCATGTTGGTAACGTAATTTGGGTTCGAGGTAAATCTGTGGAGGTCAATTTTGGGTCAATAAATGCTTATTATGGTTTGAACACGATACCCAACAATGGATACATGCAATATCTACAACACGAGCTAGACTACAGTGAGATTATTCAAGCCTTGTGTGTACCTGGAACGACATGGAAATTAACAGATCAACAAGAAGCTGTGTTGTTCCCCGCATCCAAACTAAGCAATTATGGGAAAGCATGGCATGCATTTATTTGTGCCAAGATGATGCCATGTAGGCATATGAGTGATGTTGTAAATCAAAGGGCAGCACTGCTTTTCTGCATTGTATCAGGAAAAATTATAGATGTGGGCCAAGTTATTCATGATTCCATTGACAAAGCAATTAGAGGAGGGACCTCAGGTGGATTACCACACCCATCTTTGATCACAGGACTATGCCAACAAGCTGGGGTGAAATGGGATGCCGAGGAAGCTATACAACCTCCTTTAGCTGCAATTGACCACTCGCTTATTAAGAAGTACAAGGTATGGGGTGGGGGAATACCACACCCGAGAGGATTAGGATTCATTATTGCTCCGCCAGAACCTGCAGCCGAGCCTAGTCACCAATTTCACGAGAATCCTCCTGCAGCTGGAAGTTCTAAGCAACCACCAAATTTTTATGAAGATATCCGTCGGGATTTGAGAAATCAAACTCGAAGGATCGACATGGTGGCTACTCGAGTTCAGGAAGGTTTTGACCGAATGGAAAGAATCAGGATAGTTTAGCTCAGCGGCAAACGGAGGTATATCAGAATTTTAGTGCCGCATTCCTTGAGATGTTTGCCCGCATGAATCCAGGTGCCGCTCCCTACCAATTCCCACCATTGTCCGCATACCCCCCAGATGAAGAAGAAGATGAGGAAGAAGATTCTGACGAGGAATAAAACTTCTATCTTTCAGGGAAGTCCTCAGTGCTTAATTTCTTAAATTTTATTTGTTATATACAATGAGGACATTGCATAATTTAAGTTTGGGGGTGTAGGTTTCCAGCTCCAGTTCATGCATGTAGTATTTATCTAGTGCATTCATGTAGTATGTTCAGTTAATAGTTTTGCATATAGTTGCATTCATGTAGTTTTCATTTTTATTAAAAAATAATAATAATAAATAAATAAATAAAAATTCAAGCATTTGCATGTTTCCAGCTGTTAAATAGTTTAAGTCTGTCTTGGTCAGTGATGAGATTGGAATTGAGTAGACAAGTATAGTATTGTCTGTTAAGACTTTGACGTGATTTCTTGTCAGGATTTGAATCTGTACCTGTTTGAAACTGATATAATAAGGATAGCACAGTAAAAACAACCATGTTGACTGATTGAGTGTAAATTGACACATAATGGACTTCTAGAGGATAATACTAGTCTGAATGAATGAAAGACATGAATAGGCGAAGATGACTGAAGATTAGATAAAAACTTAAGTTTGGGGGAAAAATTTGGGATATATAAGCTTAAAAAAAAAAGAAAAAAAAATGAAAAAAATATATATATACCGTGGCTAGTTTTGTTTCGGGGCCTTTGTTACTTGAGTAAGTACGCCCGAAGGGGTATCTTAAAACCTAGCGCCCTAAGGTCTTATATGGTCTGGGAGTCGTTGGTCGAAAGCTCGCTAAGGGATAGCACTGTTAGCCTAATGGAATGAGACATTGCACAGTCATGGTTAAAAAAAATATATATATGTATATATATGAAAAAAAAAACAAAAACAATAAAACGGGAAAAGAGCAAAAAGCCCCCGTAAAGAAAAAAAAAGGGGGCATAAGTATCCCGGATTGGACTCTTAAATTTTGGTGGATAGTTGTCTTTAGTTGGTTTTAGCTTGTTCGTGAATTTTGTGAGTTTACACTGTATGATTCCTTTAAAGAGATTTATTATGTGTTGTATTTAGCATCATATCAGTTAGCATGGATGTTAAGCACACACGCACTATATCAATAATAACAGGTTAAGATTTGATGATTGACGATGAAATTACAAATCTGTTTTGATATGATGTACTATCATGTTTATTGTGATTTCTCTGAGGCTTGATGAATAGATTTTGTTCTGTTTGACTGCTGGAATGTAGGCATTTAGATAGCTGCATTTGCATTGCATATTTAGCTATTGCATTGTGTTGTGTTGCTTGGGGACAAGCAATTGGTTAAGTTTGGGGGTATTTGATGAGTAGGTTTTATACCTATGAATCTGATATTATTAAACTTAATTATTGTTATATTTAATTGTTTTTTAGGATCTTTTTATGTGTTTTGTGTTTATTTGTTGTAGGTTGGAGCTGGGGGGACAAATTGGTCATTTCGGAGAAGAAAAAGGTCAAAAATCATGAAAATTAAAGCTGAGTGGCATTTCTGTAAATATGAGGTCCTGGCCAAGCGCCTAGGCGCATGGAATTAGCCTATGTTGAGCGCCTAGGCGCTCTAGTGTGTAGAAAGTTGCGTTTTTCTGCTGTCAAGTGGGTTTTTGAAGCCAAAGAGGAGTCTGAATGAGGGCTGAGACCAATACAAATAGGAGAGGACTCTAGAAAAGCAAGGGAAACGAATTTTGCAAAGAATCAATCAAGTTTTCAAGAGATTTGTAGAGAGAACAAGGAAGAAAAGCACGAAGGAGAATTGCAAAGGCTGAAGATCTAAGAGAGAGTTTAAGAGCAAATTCAGAGTTTCTTCTTCTCTTCTCTATTTTTATCTTTTGTAACTATCTGGGATGTTTGGATTATTAATTTGGATGATGTTTTTCTTTATTATTATCATGAACTAAATTTTAATTAAGATTGCAACGGAACTTGGTATGTAGTTTAAATTGCAAGCTTCCCATTGATTGAAAGTTGGTTTTTATTGAATTGTTTATTATATCTTATGCTTATTGATTAATTGTTTGGCCAACAATTACTGTGATAATCTATATAAAATTGGAAGATGGAGTATAGATTGAGATTTGGATATGATAACATCTGTTCATATAATCTGAATAGGGTTAATATGATTAGCATGTAGGATAGGAATATACCTATGTGTCTTTTGTATCCATTGAAAGAATTTGTGCGTAAACCCTAATTAACTTGATTTACATAGGAATATAGTGAGTTGATTAACTGGGGTGTTCCTTATAATTCTGCATCTTAAAGATTGGATTTAGGAGGATTTGTTCATGTGTCTTTGGAAGAAGTGCATGAATATTTATAAAGCATTCTTGGATAACAATTCATAATAATTGATTTATTTTATATGGGAAGTAAGTTAGTTTAAATGAAATACTAAGGGAAGTTGTAATCTTAACCTGTTAAATCTGCAGTTATTCTTGTGAAATTTTGGTTTTTAATTATTAGTTTGTTAAGTTTAATTTTCAAATCACAAATAAAATTTTCGTAGTTTAAAATAGGATTAATTGCATTGGAGTTAGTAATTGATAATTATTAGTCTATTTCCTCGTGGGAACGATATCCTTGCTTGCTGAATATTACAATTGAACGCGTATACTTGCGTGGTAAAGTGCTATTAAAAATTTAGGCAACAACGTATCTAGCTGCAATTATAGAGACTTAAGCAATTCTATTCATCGATTCAATAATCAATCAATCATAATAACTTTAATCCCTAATTTGTGAAGATTTTGGAGGAACAGAGCAAAGGAGCAAGGATCACGAAGATTACAAATTGGAGTAAAGAGAAGGGTGGTTCTATTACTATTATTGTTCTTTAATTTTAGTTTTGTAATTGGGATGATTGTTTCTTTAATCTATTCAGTGTTTATTTCATTAGTTATGAACTAATTAAAATTATTAATCCTATGATGGATCTTTAAATGTAACGATGATCATCATGCTTTGATTTCAATTCAATGATGTTATTTTTCTGTTCATCTATTTTGATTTATGCGTAATCTATGAATTACTTGATCACCAATTCTATGTGAACTTGTATGGATTCGAGAGATGAATATGGGTTTAGACTTAGTTATAATAGCATGCGTTTGTGATTTCTGCATTTTGATGGAATTCATAATTTATGTTTAGGATAGAGATATACCTATGCATCGCATGTAATCGTGAAAGAACTTGGGATTTAAACCTTCTTTAATTGTAATTCATATATAGATATAGTGAATTAGTTAATTAGGGTGTTTAGCTTAATTCTATCATTTGTGGATTTAAGTTGATATGGGTTTAGTGCATCGAGAGATTACTAATTCTACTTTCGTGTTCTTGATTAATAAACTACAGTAGTTTAATTGGATTAAAAAGAGGCATGATAATCTGAGTGAAGCGTAAAGTGAAGTTGTAGGATTAATTCTCCATTATCAGAGTAAAATTTGCGGTAGTTAGTTAATTTTTATTTTGTTTATTAGTTTTTCATTGTTTTCAACATTAAATCGGTTAGTTTAATAAAATTGAAATAATGCAAAGCTTGTAATTGTTAGATTAAAATTGATATTTGTCTCTGTAGGAACTATACTTAACTTATCATTATATTACTTATTGATCATGTATACTTGTGTGTTGTGCTTAATTAGATTACACCCGACAAGTTTTTGGCACTGTTGCCGGGGACAAAAATTGATTTTATTAGTTTCAATATCAGTTTAATTAGATCAGTTTTAGTTAAATATTTTTCTTTTTATTTTTGTTTTATTTCTTGTTTCAGGTTCTTTTACTTAGTGCATGCAAACTCGATCAAAGAAACCAGATTTACTTCCTTACGAGGACGACATCAAAAGTAGGTTTAAATGGTTGAGTAAGTGGATTAAGGAAACTAGGGAGAATTTTGAAAAGCAAGAAAGTATGGCCAAAGAAGATCAGAAAGCACTTAGGGATTATGCCACACCCAGGGTTACTGAAATTTAGTTGAGCATTACCAGGCCTGCGATAGCTGCTAACTATTTTGAGATAAAGCCTGGAAAAATTTAGATGATATAGAATTCGGTTCAATTTGTGGGATTGGCTAATGATGATCCAAACGAGCATCTGGTTAGCATTCTAGAGATTGTGATACCTTCAAGAACAATGGGCTATTTGATAATGCAGTTAGGCTTCGTTTTTTTCCATTCTCACTACGAGACAAGGCGAAGAGCTGGTTACATTCACTACCACCAGAGTCAATCACTACTTGGGATGACTTAGCTCATAAAATTTTAGCCATGTTTTTCCCACCGGCGAAGATACCAAAAATGAGGAATGAGATTACAACATTTGAACAACAGCGTGGGGAGTATTTGTATGAGGCTTATGAAAGATATAAGAAATTGCTAAGGAAGTGTCCGCATCACGGATTACCCAAGTGGCTGCAGATGAACACCTTCTACAACGGGCTGAATAGTAATCTTTGAACTAATTTAGATGCAGTGTCAGGGGGAGCTTTTATTGCTAAACGATTTGAGGAGGGGTATGACTTGATTGAAACAATAGCAGCTAATAACTACCAGTGGCCCACAACAAGAATGACATAACCTAAGTCAGCTGAAATGTTAGAGGTAGATGGAGTGACGACTTTAGCGGCTCAGATTTCAGTGATGTCAAAGAAAATGGATGCCTTCACGGGAGAATAGGTTCAGCAGGTGGCGTATGCGTGTGAATTATTTGCAGGGGAACATCTGACGGAGTAGTGTACTATTAATCCAGTAGCAGTTCAGTTTGTAGGTGGCTATAACAGGATACCTCCTAATCCATATCAAAATTCCTACAACCCGGGGGAAAAAAACCATCAAAATTTTTGTGGAGTAACATTAAAAATTAGAAAGCTTCACGACCATTGTATCCCCCCAGTTTCCAAAATTAATATCAACGGTCAGTTTCACAGCATGAGACAAAGTCAGATTTGGAAGAGCTATTGTTCCGGAAATGAGGCAGCTAAGAAAATGCAAGCGACGACAATTAAGAACTTGGAAAATTAGATGGAACAACTTGTGTTGGCATTGAATATCAAACCTCAAGGGACTTTACCAAGTGACACTGAGAAGAATCCAAGGGGAAATCATGAGCAGTGTCAATCTATCACGTTAAGAAGTAGAAAACATCTTGAGGGATAAAGTGCAAAAAATTTACCAAAGAAAGATGTGAATGAAACTGAAGAAAAGTTGGTTGAAGAGAAACATGGTGAAGATATGCAAGTGGTTAAGAACCAGGCAGATGTTGAACCATTTGTCTATCCTCCACCACCATTTCAACAGAGAGTTTAAAAGCAGAAGTTAGACAAATAGTTCTCAATGTTTTTGGAAATCTTCAAGAAGTTACATATTAATATTCCATTCGCAGAAGCCCTTGAACAGATGCCGAGCTATGCAAAAGTTTATGAGAGTTATTTTGTCAAGGAAGAAGAAGTTAGAAGATTATGAGACTGTTACTGTGACGCCTCCAAAATAGGCATACATCACCCATTCTGAGTCGCCAAATACATGGTACAGAATTTAAATACAAACTTATTTATACAACTGTCGTGTAAAATATGACAAAACATAGCTGAGAGTTTTGACATGAATATTGTCTTCTAGACAATATCCAAAATCAAATTCAATCTCATTACAATTATTATCACATTATTTATCAGAATAATGAGGACTACTAAAACAACCATCTGGACCGTCAATCCATTCCCCGACTAGTCCCACCTATATTCTCATTTCCTGAAGAGAACAGTGAAAGAAAAGAGTGAGCTCAACTAGCCCAGTTAGAAATATTATGACTAAGATAATGCAGAATAAATTATCCTTAGCCTTCAACAATATAAAAACTGATAAAATATAATAGACAACAAATTTTAGGTCAACAAGTGCAGCGAAATAAGAAATCCATTAGAAGAGTCAAGTAGAGCATGATATCCACTATTTTCTATGATTTAAAAGTTTATAATCAATTTTATTGGTGAGACTCAACTTAATAAATAATCCACATCACTGAATTATCCATGCACTACGAGCCAAGGATATTAGTTAGTATCACGACCACGAATTATCCATGCACTACGAGCCAATGATATTCGTGTTTTCACCAATGGTCATGAACATGCCAAACAACAATTCACAGGATATAGCAGTGAAGTTTTGTAAAAGATGTTTTTCAAACCCTATGCTCAATAGTAATCGAGACCTTTTAATACTTCCATTTTATTATTAAATGTTTGGCTTGGTTGTTTTTATTTTTGAGATGCGAAGCATCTTCGAGAAAATAATATATAACAGTGCCGAACTCCTCATGGGCATGGAAGCCATCTAAGGAAATTCAAACACTGTGAATAATTTACAAGCTGCTTACAACTGAAAATGTCCATCAGGGGAACCGAACCTTGATTCAGTAGACTGAATCTGTGATCACATGATTCCTAGGCTCATATGATTTCACAGTTTATATGAAAAACAGTAAGCAGTTATATATATAAAAGTTATATATATATATATATATATATATATATATATATATATATATATACAGAAATGATCAACCACCACGAAGCACCTCCATGGGGGATCAGAAATGTAAATATATAAAAGAGGTCAATATATATATATATATATATATATATATATATATATATATATATATATATATACATATAGACATGATCAACCACCTAGAAGCACCTACATAGGAGATCAGAAATGTAAATATATAAAAGAGGTAAATATATATATATATAGAGAGACATGATCAACCACCACGAAGCACCTCCATGGGGGATCAAAAATGTAAATAAAGCTATAAAAGATGATCAATCACCATGAAGTAAACTCCAGGTGGGACTAAATGTAAAGAAAGTAGTAAAGACAATCAACCGCCATGAAGTAAACTCCAGGCGGGACTAAATATAAAGAAAGCAGTAAAAGGCCTCGAAGTAAACTCCATGCCTGACAGAAATGTATATATATATATATATATATATATATATATATATATATATATATATATATATTGTAACAACCCCAAAATAGGTCCATTCCATCCAACCCATTTTGAGTCGCCAAATACATGGTACAGAAAACAACTACAACTTTATTACAACAATTGTCGTGCAAAATACAACAACACATATGCTGTGAGTTTGTATACAAATATATATCAACTGTGACTCATGTGCTGTGAGTTTGTATACAAATATATATCAACTGTGACTCATGTCCCAACCGTGGACAGCACCTCATAATGACACCTTACATAAAGGTATAGTCGAAAACTGTTTTAGAAATTAGAATCATATGGCCACAGAATTATTATAGATATCATATGGCCACAGAATTATCCTTGGTTGACCCAATAGACCCCAAAGAAAAACAAGAAGATTACTATCATATTCTTCCCAATGGCGAGTCTTCTCCTGACATATCATTATCTCCACTGTCTCTAATTGAGAGTTATATTTCAAATAACTCCAACATCATATAGATGGTGCTGGTAGATATACTCAGCAAGTGGATGAGCACATCCATGTCTTATGATGACACGAGGTGGTATGCCATTAGACATCTTGTATGACAGTGGCAAAACACACTTCCAACGTTGGGTTCGCCTCACCCTAGTTGATTTGCCAAATATAACTACTAAATGATGACCACCGTTCTATTCCCCTGTTATCCCCCGCTCGACCCAGCTACACTCGTATTACCTGAAAGGAATTATGAACCAAAAGGGTGAGCACAACTAGTTCAGTAAAGAATGTCATGACTAAAGATAAATAAATTATCAATAGCCTTCAACAGTAATAAATCAGAGATTTAGAACATATGGTATATGATAAAAAAATTCAACCATAGTTGCAGCGGAACGAGCAATCCATTAGAAGAGTCAAATAGACTATAAAGTCTATTATCTTCTCCATGTTAAAAGTCCACCAACAATGTTTTATCCCTATAACATCAATCAACAATTCTTGTCCACAATCACATGTATAACTCATAATCGTAATTATTGTTCTAAATTCCTTTTCTCATCCAGGACAAAGATAATTTTTATCACCTGAAACATTAAAGATCATGGTTATACCAAATCACAGTTCATGTTCATAATCATACTTTTAAATTCATCTTTGCACTACTGCCAAAGATATGCATCAACAAGTCATCTTTGCACTACAGACCAAAGATATACATCAACAAGTCATCTTTGCACTACAGGCCAAAGATATTCATCAACAAGTCATCTTTGCACTACAGGCCAAAGATATTCATCAGAAATCATTCATCTTTGCACTACAGGCCAAAGATATTCAGTTATATCATCATTTAGGACTGAGGATGATGAAAAATATTTTTAAAGAAACGAATCCAGTGAAACAAAATGACAAGGATTAAGGATTAAGGATTCGTACTTTGTTTTATCCATGTCCAAAAATACCTCAAAAATAATCATAGTGGTGTAAAATTCAAGAATGATCAAAACATGGATACAATCAAAGCTAGTATCCACAATAGATATTTTAGACAAAAAGATAAATTTCATTTTTTGGTGAATAGTGTCGTATTCGTGAATAGTGCCGTATACGTGAATAGTGCCGTATACGTGAATAGTAACTCCGACACCAGAAGATAGAAATTTCACAAAAAATATCATCACGCTTCGTGAATAGTACTCATGAATAGTAACCCCGACATGGAAAAAGTTCTAAATTTGATAAAAATTTCCAACCTATAATTCGGCATAATGAAATTCAAGAAATAATATCATTTTCGAATAAAATAACATCCCTTACCTCGAAAGATAATATTTCTAGTTGAAACACCAAATATAGGCTATGACTTGAACTTGCACCGTATAGCAATACTCAAAGTATACTCAAAATACTCACAAGAATATGCTCGATATTATAGAGAGAGAAAACTTCAGTTTCTGGTGTGATTTTTAATTCTAACCTAAGCACCCTATTTATAGGAAAATGCTTAGAACACCAAAGTAGAAAATTTAATAAAAATATTAATATTTATTAAATAATCATACGCATCATTGGAATCCTCATTTTAGCACATTTACCTTAGCCCACCAACTCACAAAACTTTTAAAAAATGTTTTTCTAATTTAAAATAATTTAAACTTCCAAAAATCAATTATTTCAGAACTTCGGAACTTCAATAATTCATAATAAATGGTCCTTTTGTCAGAAAATTCGAATCGCGCGAGTTTTTATAGGAAATTCAATTCTCTACAACTTTGTAGAAAAAAGTTTTTCCAAATTCCAAACAGAAATTGACCGAAATTCATAAACGGACGATTTTACAGGCTATAATCAAATTTCAGTCAAGAAATGAGGTCCACCGACACATAAAACATGCTTTAAATATTTTTTTTGTAACAAAAATACTCCTCTTCCACATATACTCATATATCCCACATTCATCGTAAAAATATCATCATTATTATATTCTTAAAATATAATAATATATTTAAATGAATTAATTTATCAGAAAAAGATAAAATTTTAATTTTCAACAATTGTCACATTAAAAATTTTCTCCATCTATATTCACATAAAATCAATATTTTCCTCATCATATGAATCAATAATTAATTATTCACAAATAATATTACAGAATCACAATATTGACAACCAGACAGTTCCCAGGAAAGAGGGGGCTTTCCATTAAAAATTTCTCCTTACTGGCGCGCAATTAGGTGACCAAACCACTCATTAGACAGAACTTTCTAGACATTGCCGATAATGTTATCTAATAATATTATTCAGATAATATGAATTATTACTTCTATAATGGAAAATACTGTGTAGTGACAATTATTAAAACAACATTAATATAAAATATCAACGCAGTAATTATTGAATCAATAAAATATAATACTGAATAGTAATTAATGTAACAATTATTGAGTAGTGCCATCTTACGTAAGAATTAATAATTCAAAAATACTGTGCAATACCGTGTGCTACTGTGCAACAACACGTATTACTTTACTTTACCCACCGGGTATTCCAACAGTGTTAACAGTAACGATTATGCCGTTATTTATAAAAACTTTAATTTGTCATTTTCTTCATCCGCCAGTTATTCTGTTACTGGGCCCACAAAAGGCTGCGCCGTCATACGAATATTCCCCAACAGAAAGAATATTCCATGACCAAACGAATATTCCCCGACAACAATGAGTATTTTATAACCACTTGCTTATTTTGAAAAAAATTCATATATCACCCTAAACTTTAACCTTTTATCAATTTAACCATTTACTGAATTGTAATTATAAGAAAAATTGAATACTTTTATTTCATAAAATTCGGGGTCTTACATATATATATATATATATATATATATATATATATATATATATATATATATAGGCCGGATCCTGTCCGGGAGTCCAGACAGGTTTAAAATTCGGGCCTTTTTTTTTTTTGCTTTTTTTTTGAAACAACTAAAAAAAATTATGGAATTAAAATTTTTACATTATACAGTGTTTTGGGCGTGATTTGGATGCCTATAACAAAACATGTCTTTACAGTCTGGGCAGACTGTACATACATTGGTTGGTATAGGTATTAAAAACACACCCAAAACACTGTATTATGGAAAAATTTCAGTTCCAAGGCAGTGAAGTCGTATATTTGCAAGTCTGTATATGCTTGGCGACTGCTTCCAAGGTAGTGAAGTCTTTAATCTATCCTGCCTTTAGGCCTATTTCTGTCATTTCGTCGTGTTTAATCATTTCAGAGAATGGCTTTCCTATGCCTACTAGGATGATCTCATAGTAAGGCGCCTCTTGAATGTCAATAAACGTCATTACCATCTCAGTTTCTGTCATTGATGGAATGACTTGCGCTGCGAGATGTCTCCACCTTTGGGCATATTCTCAGAAAGAATCAGTACTTTACTTTTTGATTTTAGTCACCTGGTATCGATCCGGTGCCATTTGTGACTAAAAACTGTACTGATTTAGAAAGGCGTGGGTCAATTCTTCCCCGTTGTGGATTTTGGCATTATCAAGTCGGGCATACCAGGCTTTAGCCTCTCCGGTGAGACTCTTTTGAAAAAGTTGCATTCTGAGGCTTTCATCTTCAGCCTAAGACCCCAGTTCGCTAATGTACACTTTTAGATGCGTATAGGGATCGCCTGCCCCATTGTACTTTTCAAACTTTGTGAATTTAAATTTGGCAGGATATTGAGCCCTTGGGAATATGCAGAGATCTGAATAGGTGACACTCCCATAGTTTCCAGTCCCTTTGATTGACCGGATGGTCTCCTCCATTTGTTGGATTTTCTTTCTTATATCCCCAGTTTCTCGATCATCCCTGAGATTTGTGATTTCTTTATTGCAATGAGGTTTAGCTATCTGGATTTCCATCTTTTTGCCAATACCATGATTGCCCCCTGGTGTGGATGACTCTGGTTAAATAGGCATTGTTTGGCCCTGGATTCCTCCATGCGCAGAGGATTCTATGTGGAGGGGTATTTGTGGACCCTGAGTAAATTGGTGTAGTTCTTTGAACATAACATCCAACTCCATAATTTGATATCTTAATCTTTCAAACTCCTCGCGAGAGACAAAAGTAGGATCAGGTTGGCCACTTTTATCCATATCTGACTTTGGGCTTAATGTCCTTTTGGACTTTGAACGGGAAATAGGATCAATTGCTTCCCTACAAAAGACTTATGTAATTTGGTCTTAGGGATAATGTAAATGTTTACATGCTATGTGATATACCAGTGTTAGGAATATTATCCTGCAAAACGAATGTTAATTAATAGACTGTCATGTATGTGCAAATATTCTTCATATTTTCTATTACATAAAGATGAACATGGAATAAAATTACAAGTAAATGCTTTTAGAAAATGGAAAGCATGAAGAGACTTTCCTCCGCGTTTGGTTTATCAGAGGTTGACCTATCTTAGGGTTACTCTCGCGGCTTTTTGGCATTAAGGTCCCCAGATCATCGCAATCTACTTGACTGGAAGTTAATCCGGTCTTTCAACTGGAGCAAATCTGGGTGGTGCCTTTCCTGAGCCTCATTGGAATTAGTCTCCCTACGAGTCCAATAATCAAACACCGACAGGATAGCCTCCTGGTGGAGGAACCACACAGCATACAATGTGTCTCACTATTTATGAAAATGATGACATGTGCGAAGGACTAATATCAAAGATAGATATATTACAGTGCAGTAAGTAAATGCATTCGTACACATTCATCATAAATGTAAATGCAACATTCACACACAAGCATATAACAGTTTTAAAAAGCTTGTAGTAGCGGTTTAAACCCTCTTACTGGTGTCCTCAGCAGAATCGCCACCTGTCGACGTCTGGATTTTTATGTGTCCCTTTTCTGTTCTTGTTCTTTAGTGTGCTCGTGTTATGTGAGATTTGTTTGAAAAAACAAGTGAAAAAGGTCTGACATGTATCATGTCAACGATTTGACTGTAAGAGTCGCTAGTTTGTGTTTTTAACTGGTTGCACCAACGTAACTAAGAAAAGGTTTGCACATTAACCCAGTGATGTGACACTGCTAAACGGGTCTGTGAAATCGTGATTCATTTGGGTTTAGGGGCTTGATTATGCAGAGGGAATGTGTTAGGCACCCCCTGATATCCGTGTTGCCACGGTGACCACCACTTTTCAAGAAACTGTTATATGAATGTGTGTGTGTGTGGATCAATGTTCAATTTAGTTGGAAGTAGTGCGAGGCCTCGTTCGCACCTATATGCAAAGGGTTTGAATTTGTATGAAAAATTCAATTTTAAACAGGATATAGCAGTGATGTTTTGTAAAAGAGGTTTTTCAAACCCTATGCTCAATAGTAATTGAGACCTTTTAATACTTCCATTTAATTATTAAATGTTCGGCTTGGTTGTTTTTATTTTTGAGATGCGAAGAATCTTCGAGAAAATAATATATAACAGTGCCGAACTCCTCATGGGCATGAAAGCCATCTAAGGAAATTCAAACACCGTGAATAATTTACAAGCTGCTTACAGCTGAAAATGTCCATCAGGGGAACCGAATCTAGATTCAGTAGACTGAATATGTGATCACATGATTCCTAGGTTCACATGATGTCGCAGTTTATATGAAAAGCAGTAAGCAGTTATATATATATATATATATATATATATACGGACATGATCAACCACCACGAAGCACCTCCATGGTGGATCAGAAATGTAAATATATAAAAGTGGTAAATATATATATATATAGGGAGCGGATCAGGTAAGGGCTCCCTTATTTTGTTAAAATGCGGACTTTTTTTTTTTGATTTTTTTTGCTTTTTTTTTTAAAACAACTAAAAAAAAATAAATAAAAAATTATGGAATTGAAATTTTTTCATAATACAGTGTTTTGGATGTGATTTTGGTACGTATAACAAAAATATGTATGTACAGTCTGGGCAGACTGTACCACCACTTTTTGGTATAGGTATTCAAAACACGCCCAAAACATTATATTATGGAAAAATTTCAGTTCCATAAAATATTAAATATTTTTTTTTAGTTGTTTTAAAAAAAAAAGCAAAAAAAATCAAAAAAAAAAAGTCCGCATTTTAACAAAATAAGGGAGCCCTTACCTGATCTTATCTGTATATATATATATATATATATATATATATATATATAGACATGATCAACCACCACGAAGCACCTACATGGGAGATCAGAAATGTAAATTTATATAAGCGGTAAATATATATATAGAGACATGATCAATCACCACGAAGTAAACTCCATGTTAGACTAAATGTAAAGAAAGCAGTAAAGACGATCAACCACCATGATGTAAACTCCAGGCGGGACTAAATATAAAGAAAGCAGTAAAAGGCCTCGAAGTAAACTCTAGGCCTGACAGAAATATATATATATATATATATATATATATATATATATATATGAACTGTTGTCGAACTGTGTTCGGTGAGCCTAGATTTTATATCCGGTGCATTTACTGCTTTTATATATATATATAAGCAAGTAAACGCTCCAGATGTAAAATCTAGACTCATCAGATATAGTATGATAACTATTTATATATATAAGTATATATAAGTATATATATATATATATATATATATATATATATAAGTATATATATATATATATATATAAAAGAAAGTAAACGCTCCAGACATAAGTCTAGGCTTAATCGAGGCATAACTTGATAATTTTAGTCCATATATAAATGTATACATATATAAGTGTATATATATACAGACAGAAATGAAAACCACGGACCGAAGTCCGAGCATACACACACAACACGACTCTCAATGTGAAGAATAGTGTGTGCAAACATGAAGAGAAAGGCTTTATAGAGTGTGAGAAGGCTTATAGTGGGCTGCCAAAGCAGGCTTCTATGACTCTATATGGACAAACACTCAGCTTCCGCCGGTAAAATATAGCTATATGTGAGCTAACATGTGTTTAAAATGAGAAAGCACTCAATATGGGGTGTGTACAGAACAAATTGGACAGGGCTTCCTCGCCTTTTTTTCTTTCAAATATGGCACCCCAAGCCCTCTATTTATAAAGGGGGGTGACGCAAGTGTACCTGAGATAGCAGCAGGTCTACCTGTGACTGCCCGGGGTGCCCTGGGTAGTGAGGGTCCCGCTGTCTCGAAGTACGTGCACTCGGACAACGCGTTGTTTGCTCGAACCTTCATAACTTTCAATCCAGGAGTCCGATGGAAGCGTGCCATACCATTTTGGAAAGTTCTTTCCGAGAGTTATGTTATGACATAGATTTGTCCTTTTTTGATTCCGGGAATATGGGTCCATGACCAAAATAGTATTTTCGGGTCTCCTTCAGGCAATCCGGTAAGCTATTTTACGTAGTTTGCGCTTTGAAGTTAAGATATGGTTCTTTTGGGAGTTCTTTTGAAGCAATTTGAGTTGAAATGAGTGTATTTGATTTGAAGTGAAGTTGAGTTGGCAAAATGACCGTTTTTCCCTTCCCGGGGTTATCTCCGATTTTCTCACAGTTGTAACGATTTTTTCCCAAGGTTATCTCTGAGATTGTCATTTTGTTGACTCTAAATGTCCTCAGTGTTATCTCTGAGGTTGGCTTGCCCATCCGGGTTTGACTCCGGGCATTGAACTTGATCTCCCGGGTTTATCTCCGGGGTTGGAACTAACTTTCTCGAGGTTATCTCCAGGGTTGGAAACTAATTTCTCGGGGTTATCTCCGGGGTTGGAAACTGGATCTCCCGGGGCGATCTTTGGGGTTGGAATTGATGTTGCGGTCCTCCAGGGTTACCTCTGAAGTGTGAAAAAGATGCTTTTGCCCTCATGCATAGTTAGTAACAGGAAAAGAAAATTTTGAGTGTCTACAATTACAGGTCATGATTATACCGAATAATCCCTGGTCATAATCATACCAATCAAACGAGATCAAGGATAAATATTAAAGAATTTAAATTTATCCAAAGTTTAAAGACGTTCAAATGGTCAACATGATACTACTTTGTAGAGTAAAATTTAAGAATAATATTCACGTATCAAAAATAATTTTGAACAGAAAAGAATTAAATTTTTCTCGTGAATAGTACCCCGGGTGAATAGTACCTCGTAAATAGTACTTCATGAATAGGCATACATCACACATCTTGAGTCGCCAAATATATGGTACAAAATTCAAATACAACTTAATTATACAACAGTCGTGTAAAATACGACAAAACATAATCTAAAAGTTTTAATAAGAATATTGTCATCTAGACAATATCAACACTCAATGGAGTCCTCATTACATTTATTGTAACACTATTTAACAGAATAGTGAGGACTACTAATTCTATCATCTGGACCGTCATTCCGTTCCCCGACTATTCATGGCTATGTTCTCATTTCCTGAAGAGAACAGTGAAAGAAAGAGTGAGCTCAACTAGCCAAGTAAGAAATATTATGACTAAGATAATGCAGAATAAATTATCATTAGTCTTCAACAATGTTAAACTGATAAATACAATTAGACATCAAGTTTAACTGCAGCGGAATAAGCAATCCATTAGAAGAGTCAAGTAGAGCATGATATCTACTATCTTCTATGATTTAAAATGTTTTCATCAATTTTTATCGCTGAGACGCAGCTTAATAAATAAACAACATCATCGAGTTATCCCTGCACTACGGGCCAATGATATTCATTAAATCGTCAATGGTCATGACTATACTAATTAATCCCTAGTCATAATCATACCAAAAACTGTCCATCAATGCAGTACAGGCTACTGAGGACTTTTACCACATCATTTATAACATTACAGGTCATGATTATACCAAATAATCCCTGGTCATAATCATACCAAGTCCATCTATGCATGTAAGCTAAAGATGACTTTCATCATAATATAAGCATGAGGATAATGACAGTGACATAATAATTCAATAAAACAAGTTCAAGAATAAATTTTAAAGATTTATAAGTTAATTTATCTTGAAATCAATTATGTCCAAATTGTCAACTTGATACTGCTTTGTCGAGTAAAATTCAAGAATACTCAGAAGAATATTTCCATGAAAAGATACCGGATGAAGCGCAAATATCCAGGATATTCTACTAATTTCATGGAGTATAGAAGCCAAAACTTTAACCAAATGAGTATCATAGAATATATGAAACTACAAATGGATTTTCACCCGCCATGCGGTAATCCGCGTAGACAAATCATTTCCACAATTTATTAAGGAATGAATACGAAGGATCATTCACCATGCATGTGATAATACACATAGACAGGTTAATCCAAAAGAATAATAAATAATGGAACCAGGTCATGCGTAATTTGCACAGACAGGATATTCCATAAGAATAATAAATAATGGAATAACAGAAGAATTCACCATGCATGCGATAGACCGCACAGATAGGTTATTCCAATAGAATAATAAAGAATGGAACCAGGTCTAGCGTAATCTGCATATACAGGATATTCCAACAGAATAATAAAGAATGGAATAACAGAAGAATTTCATCATGTATGCGGTACATCGCATAGATAGGTTATTCCAACATGATAATAAAGAATGGAATAACAGAAGAATTTCACCATGTATGCGGTACTTCGCATAGACAAGTTATTCCAACATAATAATAAAGAATGGAATAACAGAAGAATTTCACCATGTATGTGGTACTTTGCATAGACAGGTTATTCAAACATAATAATAAAGAATGGAATAACAAAATCTCTCTTCATGAATACGAAAGAAATAATACCCCTTACCTTAGAAGAAACTGGATATTGGAATAGTGAGGTAGCAGACTTCTCTTCTTCTTTCTCTCTATAATATTTCTCTATAATAATTGCTCTAAAGTTTTAGTGAATTGGTGAGAAATGAGGGAAGAATGAGCTTCTATTTATAGAAAATATAGTTTCGATAATTGCACGTTTTGGGGCTCGAAATATTACAGTACAATACCTTCAACTTTTCTTTCATTTTTAATTTAGTTCTGCAAGTATTATCAAACTTGCACCACCTCCCCTAATAGTAAATAATGTTAATCAATAGTTCAATCATGTGAATCAATAGTTATAATCATGTAAAAATACGAATTACAATATAGTACCTCCATCTATACCTCCATTTTTAACTTAATCATGCAAGTATTATCAAGCTTGCACCAACTCCCCTAATATTACAAGAATGTGAATCAATAGTACACACATGTGAACAAATAGTTATAATCATGTGAATTAATAGCAATTAATTGCTCATTTATCTGGTTAATTACCCGACTGGTCAGTATAACTTCCAGACATCAATTAATATCGAAATAAATGTCGATATCCACTAACACTAACAATGCCAAAACAATAGAACTATCAATTTCATCTTTAATCAACACAAACTTATTCATCATTAATATTATAACTAACAATATTTAACAACCAGGTCGTTCCCAGGAAAGAGGGGGCTTTCCGATAAGGATTTCTCCTTATTGGCGTGCAATTAGATCACCAAATCTCTCCTTGACAGAACTTCTAGACATTGTAAATATTGCAATTTAAAAATATAAATAACTTTGTCTTCTCAATTATTGATTTAATAATATATCATATAATGCAGATGATACTGTGATAATAATCGAATCAATAATGTGAGAGATATGATGTAGCAATTACTGTAGCAATAATTGAGTATAACTAAGTGACTTCTCACGTAAGCATCAATAATCAATACTGTGTGCTACTATGTAACCACGCGTATTACTGTAGTTTTACTACCGGGTAGTTCAACAGTTTAACGGTAAAACTTCCACCGTTATTTTTATAAAAAGATAATTATGTAATTTTCTAACTATGACAATACTTCGGTTGTGGGGTCCACCAATGATTGTGTCGTCATACGAATATTTTCTGTTAAAACGAATATTCCCCGACCAATCGAATATTATATAACCTCTTGCTTGCTTTGCAAAATTTGTATATATTACCGACAACTATAACATTATATCAAATCCACGCCATAATATTTAAAAATATATTTCGAGAAAATTATTCTTTATTCATAAAAGTTGGGGTCTTACAACCTCCCCTTCTTATGAAATTTCATCCTCGGAATTAGGGTGCGTACCTGGTTTGTCGAAGAGGTGAGGATATCTAGACTTCATCTCAGATTCTAACTCCCAGGTCATTTCCTCCACATCGTGGTTTCTCCACAAAACTTTGACTTGAGGTATAACTTTAGAGCGTATAATATGATCCTTATTATCCAAGATTTTAACAAGAGACTCTTCATACGTTAAATCTTCCTCAATCTCGTCTGATTCTAATTCAATAATGTGGTTTGGGTCTTTCACATATTTACGTAACATAGATATGTGAAAAACGTTATGAACACGAGACATACTTGGTGGTAAGGCGAGTCTATAGGCCACAGTTCCTACTCGATCAAGGATTAAAAATGTGCCATTGAATTGAGGATTGAGCTTTCCCCTCTTTCCAAATCTTGTAACTCCTTTCCATGGAGCAACACATAACAACACATGATCTCCAATATTGAATTCCACGTCTTTTCGATGAAGATCAGCATAACTTTTTTGTCGATCTTGTGAGGTTTTTATATGTTGTTGGATCGTTTGAATCTTTTTCGTAGTCATATGTACCAAATTCAGTCCCAACAATGTTGCTTCACCCACCTCATCCCAGCTTACTGGAGAACGACACTTTCTTCCATACAACGCCTTAAATGGAGCCATGATAATACTTGCTTGATAACTATTATTGTAGGAAAACTCCACCAATGGTAAGAACTTGTCTCAACTTCTCTTGAAGTCAAGGACACAGAGTCTTATTAAATCTTCAAGAGTTTGAATAGTCCTTTTCGACTGCCCATCCGTTTGAGGATGATATGCTGAACTAAATTGTAAATCCATGCCCATAACTTTTTGCAAACTAACCAAAAATCTTGAAGTGAATCTTGGGTCTCGATCAGAAACTATGGATACTAGCATACCATGCAATCTTACGATCTCATTATGTACATACTAGCAAGACGTTCAAGTGTAAAAGTTTCTCGTATCGGTAAGAAATGAGCAGACTTGGTCAGTCTATCAATAATGACCCAAATCGCATCTATGCCTTGAGAAACCTTGGGAAGACCAGTAACGAAATCAGTGGTAATGTGCTCCCACTTCCATTCTGGAATTTCAAGTGGTCGCAATGGACCTTTTGGTACTTGATGCTCCGCCTTGACTCGTTGACAAGTAAGACACCTTGAGATAAACCCCGCTATCTCTCTCTTCATGCGCCTCCATCATGATTTTATACTTCAAATCAGAATCAGTGAGGAACTCAAAGTCTGGAGTTGACTCGAAGTATTCCTTCTTCATCGATTCTTACTTCCAGAATAACACCTTCTTGCACTTTCTTCTTTATACGCATTAGCTCCAGGTTTGTAGTTTGAGCAGCTTTAACTTTATCGATTAAAGTCGGTTCCACTCGTATATTCGCCATCATCACATGGGTCCCTGGAGTCTTTAACTCTATTTCCATCCTTCCCAAGTCATACAAAATGGGCCTTTGCATTGACAATATTGCACTCGTACCCGCATATAATCTTCTACTCAATGTGTCAACTACTACGTTCGTTTTTCCATGATGGTATTGGATGGTATGATCATAATCTTTCAACAGCCCAACCCATCGTTGTTGCCGCATGTTGAGTTTCTTTTGAGTGAAGAAATATTTGAGGCTTTTATGATCCGTATAGATCTCCACCTTCTCTCCATACAAGTAATGCCTCCAAATCTTAAGCGCAAAAACGACTGCTGCAAACTCTAGATCATGAGTAGGATAATTCCTCTCATATTCTTTGAGTTGTCGAGAGGCATAGGCTATGACTTTCTCAGGTTGCATGAGAACACATCCTAACCCTTTGCCTGAAGCATCACTGTAGATGACAAATCCCTCCGAGTCAGATGGTATTATCTGAACAGGTGCTGAAATGAGTCTCCTCTTGAGTTCTTGAAAACTCTTTTCACATTCGTTGCTCCAACCGAATTTTGTATCTTTTCGAGTCAGCTGAGTTAATGGAGTAGCGATTCAAGAAAACCCTTCTACGAATCTCCGATAATAACCAGCTAAGTCGAGAAAGCTACATACTTCGGTCACTGACTTAGGTTGCTCCCAGCTTTGAATTGCTTCAATCTTTGTCGGGTCAACAGATATTCCATGATTTGATATCACGTGCCCAAGGAATGCAACTTCCTCAAGCCAGAACTCGCATTTTTTCAACTTGGCATAAAGCTTGTTTTCACGAAGCTTTTGGAGTATCAGCCTCAAGTGTTGCTCATGGTCTTCGTGGGTTTTGGAGTATATGAGGATGTCATCAATAAAGACGACCACAACTTGAATACTCGATTCTTCATATCCATGAAGGCAGCAGGAGCATTAGTCAATCCAAATGACATGACTAGGAATTCATAATGCCCGTACCGAGTTCTGAAAGCAGTCTTTGGAATGTCATCAGTTTTAATCTTTAAGTGATGATATCTGGAACGAAGATCAATCTTTGAAAAAAATTTGGCTCCTTGCAACTGATCAAACAGGTCATCGATGTGAGGCAACGGGTACCTATTTTTGATGGTGACATGATTTAACTCCCGATAATCAATACAAAGTCGCATACTTCCATCTTTTTTCTTTACGAATAGAACAGGAGCACCCCAAGGAGACGTATTCGGACAAATGAAACTGATGTCTAACAATTCCTGTAGTTAGTTTTTTAACTCCTGAAGTTCAATAGAAGGCTTTGGAAATGGGTTTTGTATCGGATTCATGGTCGATACAAAATTCAATTTCACGCTCTGGGGGTAGGCCATGAAGTTCTTCAGGGAATAAGTCAGGAAATTTATTAACAATAGAAATATCATTTAAATCTGACGTATCTTTATTTAAATCCGTGACATGCGCTAAGAAAGCTTGACATCCGTTTTTCAATAAACAAATAGCTTTATGACTTGATATGACAGTGATTGATTTTAGTGGTTTGGTTACTTGAATTCGCATAATAGGTTGGTTAGGAATATGAAAGCTAACAACCTTATAAAAATAATCGATTTTAGCATGATGAGTAGTTAACCAATTAACCCCTAAAATCACATCAAATACAAGTATTTTCAAAGAAATAAGATCGACAGGTAACGTGCGGTTACCGATTTGAATCAAACAAGACTTATAAACCGTGGATGTAATGAAGGTTTCTCCCAACGGAGTTTCAACAGATAAGTCAAAGTCTAATTTCTCTAGAGTCAAATTTAAACGTTGAGCGCAAGTAGGAGAACTAAAGGGATGGGTAGAACCGGTATCAAATAAAGTATAAACTTCGCTAGAGTTTATGATTAGCTTACCCGTGATCACCTCGTTCGGATTCCTCGCTTTTTGGGAGGTTACGACAAACGCTCTCCATTGAACTACCGATTTTGTCTTGTCTGGGACACCCTTTGATGCCTCCATCCCAGCTGGACTTGACGTTGGTGCACAACAAAATGGGGCTAGGTGACCTTCTTTTCCACAATTATAACACGCTTTGGACTGCATCGTGCAGTTTGGACTTATGTGTCCTTCCCCTCCACATTTGTAACATACGACCAGTGGTCGTTCTCCTTCCTTAACAACAGGTGCTGGTGCTGACGTCCTTCTATCCTTGTTGAATTTCCTCTTCTTGAAATGTTCACTCTTATTATTATGGCCATGATTACCACCGAAGTGATTATCATTTCTGGCATGTTGATCCCCTCCACATTTGTTGTCACCGCTTCAATGAATACTACAACTGGTATTATCGACTTGTCGGTTGCTCTCTCTTGGTTGGGTTGACTCATTATCACACTCTAATAACTGAGACCTATTCATAACATCTGAATACAAACACAGTTTGTGAGAAATTAGGTATTGACGTATCTTATGTTTCAAACCTCTTAGAAACATATGCGTCATTCTCTCCTCATTATCAACCAAGTGGGACACAAATCGAGACAACTCGACAATCTTAGCTTTGTACTGAACCACGGTCATATTATTTTGCTCAAGCTTGATGAACTCTACCTCTTTCATGTGACGAATACTTTCAGGAAAGTACTTGTCGTTGAACAGTTCTTGGAACTTCTCCCAAGACATCTTCAGTGCGGCAGGTTGAGTACGCTTTACAGATTCCCACCAGTAATCTGCCTCTGCTCATAACATGAAGGTGAAAAAGGGAACCTTTTGCTCCTCGGAGCATCCCAAGACATAAAATATCTTGTTGATCTGCTTTATCTACATCTCCGCCTTAAGTGGTTTTGGCTCTCCAAAAAACTCTGGTGGTCCCAGCTCCTTAAACTACTTAACGGTGACCGTTCGAGAGTTATCAGTGTTTCTACCTGCATTTTAGATAGGAACCGCTTTCGCCTAATGTTGCATGAATTTCATAAAGCCTCTGAACATCCCATCGTTCACCATTTCATCAGTGTTATTGTTTACATGAGGATTATTGTCTTCCTGTTGCACATTATCATGGGTATTAATCTGTGGTGACTCAACAGTCTCATGTGCTTCATTGTTTATTTTAGCATTTTTGGATGCCATTTTCAAATACACCGACAAAACAAGGGTTAATTAACATATAACATATTCTCCCTATACTCTGACCGACCAATTAAATACCAAATAAACTTAGGTAGGTCATACTAGCGAAGGAATTTCCCGTCTCTCCCCTCCCAGTTCTTGTCTCACATCTCAGCCAGGGATCATATCCCTAAGCTTTGATACGAACTGTGACGCCCCCGAAATAGGTATACATCACCCATCTCGAGTCGCCAAATACATGGTATAAAATTCAAATACAACTTAATTATACAACAGTCATGTAAAATACGACAAAACATAATATAAGAGTTTTAGTAAGAATATTGTCATCTAGACAACATCCACACTCAATGGAGTCCTCATTACAATTATTGTCACACTATTTAACAGAATAGTGAGGACTACTAATGCTATCTTCTGGATCGTCACTCCGTTCCACGACTAGTCCCGGCTACGTTCTCATTTCTTGAAGAGACCAATGAAAGAAAGGGTGAGCTCAACTAGCCCAGTAAGAAATATTATGACTAAGATAATGTAGAATAAATTATCATTAGTCTTCAACAATGTTAAACTGATAAATACAATTAGACATCAAGTTTAACTGCAGCGGAATAAGCAATCCATTAGAAGAGTCAAGTAGAGCATGATATCTACTATCTTCTATGATTTAGAATGTTTTCATCAATTTTTATCGCTGAGACTCGACTTAATAAATAAACCAGATCATCAAGTCATCCCTGCACTACGGGCCAAGGATATTCATTAAATCATCAATGGGCATGACTATATCAAATAATCACTGGTCATAATCATACCAAAAAATGTCCATCAATGCACTACAAGCTACTGAGGACTTTTACCACATCATTTATTACATTATAGGTCATGATTATACTGAATAATCCCTGGTCATAATCATACCAAGTCCATCTATGCACGTAAGGCAAAGATGACTTTCATCACAATATAAGCATGAGGATGATGATAATGACATAATAATTCAATAAAACAAGTTCAAGAATAAATTTTAAAGATTTATAAGTTAATTTATCTTGAAATCAATTACGTCCAAATTGTCAACATGATACTGCTTTGTGGAGTAAAATTCAAGAATTCTCTAAAGAATAGTTCCATGAAAAGATACTGGATGAAGCGCAAATATCCAAGATATTCTACTAATTTCATGGAGTATAGAAGCCAAAACTTTAAACAAATGAGTATAATAGAATATATGAAACTGCAAATGGATTTTCACCCACCATGCGGTAATCCACGTAGACAGATCATTTCCATAATTTAATAATGAATGAATACGAAGGATCATTCACCATGCATGTGATAATCCACATAGACAGGTTATTCCAACAGAATAATAAAGAATAGAACTAGGTCATGTGTAATCCGCACAAACAGGGTATTCCAATAGAATAATAAAGAATAGAATAACAGAAGAATTCACCATGCATGTGATAGACTACACAGATAGGTTATTCCAACCAAATAATAAAGAATGGAACCAGGTCTAGTGTAATCTGTACAGACAGGATATTTTAACAGAATAATAAAGAAAGGAATAATAGAAGAATTTCACCATGTATGCGGTACTTCGCATAGACAGGTTATTCCAACATAATAATAAAGAATGGAATAACAGAAGAATTTCACCATGTATGTGGTACAGGTTATTCTAACATAATAATAAAGAATGGAATAACAGAAGAATTTCACCATATATGCGGTACTTCGCATAGACAGGTTATTCCAACATAAAAATAAAGAATGGAATAATAAAAGAATTTCACCATTTATGCGGTACTTTGCATAGACAGGTTATTCCAATATAATAATAAAGAATGGAATAACAGAAGCTCTCTTCATGAATACGAAAAAAATAATACCTCTTACCTTAGAAAAAACTGGATATTAGAATAGTGAGGTAGCAGACTTCTCTTCTTCTTTCTCTCTATAATTTTTCTCTATAATAATTGCTCTAAAGCTTTAATGAATTGGTGAGAAATGAAGGAAGAATGAGCTTCTATTTATAGGAAAATATAGTTTCGATAATTTCACGTTTTGGGGCTTGAAATATTACAGTATAATACCTTCAACTTTTCTTTCATTTTTAATTTAGTCCTGCAAGTATTATCAAACTTGTACCACCTCCCCTAATAGTAAATAATGTGAATCAATAGTTCAATCATGTGAATGAATAGTTATAATCATGTAAAAATATGAATTACAATATAGTACCTCCATCTATACCTCTATTTTTAACTTAGTCATGCAAGTATTATCAATCTTGCACCAACTCCCCTAATAGTACAAGAATGTGAATCAATAGTACACACATGTGAACAAATAGTTATAATCACATGAATTAATAGCAATTAATTGCTCATTAATCCGGTTAATCACCCGACTGGTCAGTATAACTTCCAGACATCAATTAATATCGAAATAAATGTCGATATCCACTAACACTAATAATTCCAACACAATGGAACTATCAATTTCATCTTTAATCAACACGAACTTATTCATCATTAATATTATAACTCATAATATTTAACAACCAAGTTATTTCCAGGAAAGAGGGGGCTTTCCGATAAGGATTTCTCCTAATTGGCGTGAAATTAGATGACCAAACCTCTCATTGACAGAACTTCTAGACATTGTAAATACTGCAATTTAATAATATGAATAACTTTGTCGCCTCAATTATTGATTTAATAATATATCATATAATGCAGATGATACTGTTAAAATAATCGAATCAATAATATGAGAGATATGATGCAGCAATTATTATAGCAACAATTAAGTATAACTGAGTAACTTCTCACGTAAGCATCAATAATCAATACAATGTGCTACTATGCAACCACGCGTATTACAGTACTTTTATTACTGTGTAGTTCAACAGTTTAACTGTAAAACTTTCGCCGTTATTTTTATAAAAAGATAATTATGTCATTTTCTAACTACGACAATACTTCCGTTGTGGGGTCCACCAATGATTGTGTCATCATACGAATATTCCTTGTTAAAATGAATATTCCCCGACCAATCGAATATTATATAACCACTTGTTTACTTTGCAAAATTTGTAAATATTACCCACAACTATAACATTATATCAAATTCACACCATAATATTCAAAAATATATTTTGAGAAAATTATTATTTATTCATAAAAGTTGGGGTCTTACATGAGATGCGACAGATGGCAGCCCGGGAAGTTGAGGACCAGCCTAAGATCACCATCAGAGATCACTAGCCCCGAACAGTCTTCGATCCCGCATGGAAGGCTATGTGTGCACACTGGGATCCTAATGACTTTAAGAGGAAGTCTGAGCAGGCGAAGAAGAACCGTGGCCAGCTCTGCATAGTACACACCACTGGTTCGTAGTCATTCGAGGAGGCGAAGACGTTAAGTGCGCTTTATTTAGTTATTTAGTTATCAAGTTATATCACAAATACTTAATATCTGTTTAATGAATGTCTTTATTAGGCCTTGGGGAGGACCTTTGGCCGAGATCCAACTATGTTAGAGTTTTGGGATAGAGCCCACATACTTAAGGGAGAACGTCCTTTATCTCAGGTAACATTAGCTATATGGGTAAAACTCATCTTACAATTTAGCTTTTAATAATATTAAATCATTAATAAAATGATAGAACTAACTCATGTATACAAGATATATTACTGGACTGATTTTAAAAGCTTCAGGACCAACGCATAGCTGAGTTGGAGGCTGCTAAGGGGGTTCTGAGCAATTAAATTCTCTAATCCCCACTCCCCAGATTGAGTTATCTTGAGATGAGGAGCTGAGGCTATGGGTCGAGTATCGGGATCCCCCTACTAGTAGTACCAGCAGGTATCGAGTGGTGGGTCTGTCGAGGATTCATGCATATACATTACTTGGAGGTAATAATATTGTTTATGTTTTACAGAACTATCATAATTTATCACATTATATAAATTATTTCTAGTAACAGACTAACTTCATTTTATAAGCTCTAGCCAGCGCCAACGTCCAAAAGCACAAGCTAGCTCATCAGATACAGGCGCTAGCTTGGATGACAAGTTATTCTAGAGGCTGATAGCGGCCGTGTCAGATAGGTTTCATACGGATCCGGTCTTTCATCGTCAATAATTGCCTAGCAGTTCTCGTCTTCACCAGCTTGCTCAAGAGGTTGTAGCAGGGGCCTTCGCAGAGACTACGAGATTACCGCAGGAGTAGTTCGACGCGTTCAGCGGTGAGATGCTCCGGATAGTGATTACCCTCCTAGAGGAGGCTTTTCGTCAACCCCAGCCTACTCAGGTATTCTGCATATTTATGTTATTTTTAATTAATTGTAACTTTTAAATTTTCACATATATAAAGACTAATGATTTTTATTTTTGATTCTATCAACAGGGTGGCGATGGCGAACGGATTAGCGATGGCGACCAGGAGGAAGACACTAATTTCTACACACCAGAGCAGCGTCATTCACCTCCGCCCGATGATCATACTTTTGAAGGGTTTCGACATAGAAACGCACAGCGGAAATAGAATAATTTTAAACAAATTCGAAACCCTAAACAGGATCCATGCGAAAACAATTAATTCAATGGTTTAGATATTATACCGATTATGAAAGATTTTTGATATGGCTTCGAATCCTTTACGCAATCCAATCAGAATCACGCCTCTACGGTATCTATATGAACGCCCCTGCAAATCGTCGCACGATCTGCAGTGAAGAGAATTGCGGTACTAGCCACCAAGGATTAGGATTTTTTAAAAAAATTCTCTAGTCTCTCTCTAAGAGCGACTAGGGTTTTGGTTATGATTAACTTCCCTAAATGCTAATATATCATATATATATATTTATATATATATATAGTAATAAATCAGAATTAATCAAAACCTAATCTAATTAAAATAAAATTTGAATTTTATATATATATACACACAAATCATCTTTTTAATTTAAATTCGTGATTTAAATACTATCAATCATATTGATATATTTAAATCCTTACAATCTAAATTAATTCCCTTTTAATAACGTTCTATGCGTGTGACCCTATAGGTTATTATTACGTTGGCAATAATTTTAAAATATTATTATAAAATTATAAACAGTGAGCGACATCTAGTAATGCATCACTGCTACCCAAGTAATAATAAGATCGATGATTCGATGCAACCTTTTCGTGACCAATGTTTCAATGTAAATTAATCCTTTTAACCTTAATATCCTAGATTAAACTCAAGTCATGGAATTTGTCATACTCTTCATAATTTAATCTGAGTTTTCTAGATCAATGAGTAGACTATATGAAATAAATCACTATTTGAGCATAGCCATGCATTTCATAGTCATACTCAATCAAGAGGCCTGTGGATATCATCCCTAATATATAAGAGGGTTAAATTCAATCTAGATCACTCATATTCCTCACACGGTTCATGATGTACCCAATAATCACCTTTATAGTCCACCCTATTAAAGGTTACATTTGATGATATCAAAGTACATAAATTCCCGAGTAGTAATATAGTGATTTCAGGTCGGAGGACCATTACATCATTGTCACTATGAGAATTTCTAATGACGCTTCGCATAATTCTCCACATAGAATTCTCATGGTGGGTCTGTCCAATACATCGTTCTCTAACATGTATCTATGCATTGACTTAATATCTCATATATTTATGACCAATGAGATTTGGTCATCAGTCAACCCACACACTAGTCTCAATGCATCAATATTGTCCCATCAACAATGATACTCGACTAAGGACATTTAAGAACAATGATACTAATTGTAATTATATAATCTCATGTTCAAGTCACATACTTGAAATGTGACGCCCCCAAAATAAGTTCATTCCATCCAACCCATTCTGAGTCGCCAAATACATGGTACAGAAACAACTACAATTTTATTAATTCATTTGTCGTACAAAATACGACAACACATAAACTGTGAGTTTAAATACAAATATTGTCACATAGACAATATACATACCCAACTAAATCCTCATCACAATTATTAATATATTATTTTACAAAAATGGTGAGGACTACTAAACAACTCTAACTAGAACCATCATTACATCTCCCGACTCGTACTCGCTACATTCTCGCCTCCTGAGAAGAAAAATGGAACAAAAAGGAAAGGGTGAGCTCAACTAGCCCAGTAAAGAATATTATGACTAAGATAATATACAAAAAATTATCGTTAGTCTTCAACAGGAAAAAATATGATAAAATATAATAGACAACAAGTTTTAGATCAATAAATGCAGCGAAAACAACAATCCATTAGAAGAGTCATGTAGAGAACGAATTTTACTGTCTTCTAAGATTTAAAAGTCCATCATCAATATTTCATCCCTGTAATAACAAACAATATATATCTTTAAATATCTTTGCACTACAGGCCAAAGATATTCATTTGTATCACCAGTTGGTCATGTTCATCTCAACACCTGTTCATCTTTGCACTATGGGCCAAAGATATTCATCAGTAATCATTTATTTTTGCACTACAGGCCAAAGATATTCAATAAATATCACCATTAAGGACTGAGAATGATGAAAAACATTTTTAAGAACGAATCAAGTGAGATAGAAGGACAATTATTAGGGATTCGTACAATAGTTTGTCCAAGATCAATAATACTTCATAACAACTGATTTTAAAGCAGAACTAAAAAATAACGATCAAAACATGGATACAATCAAAGATAGTAGCCAAAATAGATATTTTGGACAAAAAGAAGAAATTTCATTTTTCGATGAATAGTGCCGTATTCGTGAATAGTGCCGTATACGTGAATAGTAACTCTGACACCAAAAGATAGAAATTTCACAAAAACATCATCACGCTTCGTGAATAGTACTCGTGAATTGTAACTCGTGAATAGTAACTCTGACATGAAAAAGTTCCAAATTGATAAAAAGTGCAGAACAATATTTCGGCATAATGATATTGAAGAAGATAATATCATTTAAGAAGAAAGAACATCCCTTACCTCAAAATAACCGTATTTCTGACTGAGTTTCAGGTATAGTGCTGACAGAAACTCGCACCGTATAGCAACACTCAAAGTATACTCACAAGAATATGCTTGATAATATAGAGAGAGAAAGAGAGAAAACTTTGTTTCTGGTATGATTTTCAATTATAACTTAGCCTTCTATTTATAGGAAAAAGCTAGAATGTCAAAGGACACTAAATTAATAAAATATTAATATAATTATATAATTTTCCTTAGCCCACCATTTTGACCAAAGAAATCAGCCACAACACATATTTCATGCAGCCCACCAAGCAAGAAAACGTTTTTGTTGAAAATAATAATTAAAACTTCCAAAAATTAATTATTTCGAAACTCCGGAACTTCAATAATTAGCAATAAATAGCCCTTTTATCAGAAAATTCAAATCTCGGGTTTTTTTTATAGAAATTTCAATTCTCTACAATTTTGCAGAAGAAAATTTTTCTAAATTCAAAACAGAAATAATCTGAAATCAACAAACGGGCGATTTTACAGTCTATAATAAATTTTCGGTCAAGAATTGTGTCCACCGACACACAAAACATATGTTAAACATTTAATGCCACAAAAATACTCTTCCTCCTCATAGACTTATATATCCCACATTCATTGTAAAAATATCATCGTTAATATATTATTAAAATAATATATTTAAATGAATTATTTTATCAGAAAAAGATAAAATATTAATTTTTAACAATTGTCACATTAAAAATTTTCTCCATCTATATCCACAGAAAATGAATATTTTCTTTACCATAATAATCAATAATTAATTATTTAAAAATAATATTATAGAATCACAGTACTGATAACCAGGCCGTTCCCAGGATAGAGGGGGCTTTCCAATAAGGATTTCTCCTTACTGGCGCGGAATTAGGTGACCAAACCTCTCCTTAGACAGAACTTTCTTGACATTGCCAATAATATTATTTGATAATATTATTCAAATAATATGAATTATTGATCTAATAATGGAAAATACTGTGCAGTGACAATTATTGAAACAATAATAATATAAATATCAACGCAGCAGTTACTGAATCAATAAAATAAAATAATGAACAGTTATTACTGTAACAATTATTGTGTAGTGCCTTCTTACGTACGAATCAATAATTCAACAATACTGTGCAATACCGTGTGCTACTGTGTAACCACGCATATTACTGTATTTTAATCACCAGGTAACCCAACAGTGTTAACGGTAAGAATTTACGCCGTTATTTATAAAACTCAATCTTTGTCGTTTTCTTTCGTCCAACCATTTTTCGTTATGGGCCCACAAATGACTACGCCATCGTACGGAGATTTTCGACAAAAAGAATATTCCACGACCAAACGAATATTCCCCGACAATAATGAATATTTTGTAACCACTTGCTTATTTTGTAAACTTTGCACATTTTACCCATAACCAAAACATTATATCAAATTAATACCTTATTATTCACAAATATATTTAGAGGAAATTCGATTTTATTTATAATAAGTTGGGGTCTTACAACCTCCTCTCCTTATGAAATTTTTTCCTCGAAATTGACGTACGTACCTGGTGTTTCGAATAGGTGAGGGTACCTCGCTTTCATTTTCGATTCCAACTCCCATGTCATTTCCTCAATTGCATGGTTTCACCACAAAACCTTAACTTGTGGTATAACCTTCGTGCGTAAGACATGCTATTTCCTATCCAAAATCTCAATAGGTATCTCCTCGTATTTTAAATATTCGGCTATCTCGTCTGGTTCTAACTCAATAATATGGTTCGGGTCGTCCACATATTTACGTAACATCGGTACGTAAAAAACGTTATAGACACTTGACATACTTGGTAGTAAAGTGAGTCTATAGGCCACAATTCCTATTCGATCGAAAATTTCAAATGGATTAATAAATCGAATGTTTTAGCTTTCCTTATATCACTGATTCTCGCTTTTAAAATAACAACTTCTTGCACCTCCTTCTTCAAATTCATCAGCTCCGGTGTGTAGGTTGAACAGCTTTAACTTTATCGATTAAAGTCGATTATACTCGTATATAATCACGTGGGTACCTAGAGTTTTCATATCCATCTCTATTATTTGTAAGTTATACGAAATGAGTCTTTGAAAATATCTTACTCGTACTCGTATACGATCTTCTACTCAACACGTTAGCTACCACGTTCAGTTTTTCCTGGATGGTATGGTCAGAACATGTGCTGAAATGAGTCTCCTCTTGAGTTCTTCGAAGATCTTCCCACATTCCTTGCTCCATTCAAATTTTGTATCTCTATGAGTCAGCTTAGTTAATAGACTAGTGATTTAAGAAAAACTTTCCACGAATCTCCGATAATAACCAACTAAGCCTAGAAAGCTACGTATTTCAATTACTGACTTAGGTTGCTCTCAACTGTGACTCATATCCCAATCTTGGATAGCACGTCACAATAGTACCTATCAGTTTACTACCGCACAAATATGGCGTCCCCTACGAAGAGTTTGGCTTCGGTGCATTCCACAAAGGAAGTCATAAGATAGAGGCTCGGGTATCAACTTCTATAGTTGGGTTTTTAACTCCTGAAGTTCAATAGGAGCCATTCGATATGAGATTTTAGAAATGGGTTTTGTACCGGATTTAAAGTCGATACAAATTCAATATCACGCTCTGGGAGTAGGCCAAGAAATTTTTCAGGAAATACGTTAGGAAATTCACTATCAACAAAAATATCATTCAAATCTGACGTATTATTGTTCAAGTCCATAACATGGCTAAGAAAGCTTGACATTTGTTTTTCAATAAACAAATAGCTTTATGGTTTGATATGACAGTGACTGATTTTAGTGGTTTGAATTCATATGACAGGTTGGTTAGGAATATGAAAACTAACAATCTTACGAAACTAATCAATTTTGGCATGATGAGTGGTTAACCAATCAATTCCTAAAATCACATCAAAAGCAAGTATCTTTAAAGAGATAAGATCAACAGGTAATGTGATGGTTCCAACTTGAATCAAGTAAGATTTATAAACTGTAGATGTAACGAAGGTTTCACCCAACGGAGTTTCAACAGATAAATCGAAGTCTAATTTCTCCGGAGTCAAGTTCAAACGTTGAGCGCAAGCAAGAGAGATAAAAGAATAGGTAGAACCAGAATCTAGTAAGGTATAAACTTCGCAAAAATTATAATTAACTAACCCGTGCTAAACTTCGTTTGGGTTCCTCGTATTTTGACCGGTCACGACAAACGCTCTTCCAGGAACCGTTGACTTTGACTTTTTTGGGACATCCTTTTGAGTCACCATTCTTGCTGGACTAGGTTTTGCTACAGTGCAATCTCGAGCGATGTGGCCTTCCTTTCCATAGTTGTAACATACCTTGGATTGTTGTGGACAGTTTGGGCTAATATGTCCCTCCTTCCCGCATTTGTAACATCTAACTGGCGGTCGTTCTCCTCTCCTATAATTTGTTGTTGATGCTGGTACTGCTGTTGATGTCTTCCCGTCGTTGTTGAATCTCCTCTTTCTGAAATTTCCACATGACTCACCTCTCCTATTATCATGTCCACGATTACCACCTGAGTGGTTACCGCCTTTGTTCGTATTCTTTCCTCCTCGCTGGTTATCATCGTTCTGATGATTGCTGTCACGGATATGACCCTGGTTGTGGTCCCTCGGTTAAGTATACTCACTATCTCGCTCTAATAACTGAGCCCTGTTTACAACATCTGAATATAGAGAAAATTTATGAGATATAAGGTATTGACGAATCTCGGGTTTTAGACCTCTCAAAAACATCCGCGTCATACGTTCCTCATTCTCCACTAAATGAGGTGCAAACCTGGACAACTCTGCGAACTTCGCCTCGTACTGAGACACCGTCATGTTGTTCTGTTCAAGTCTAATAAACTCTACCTCTTTCATTTGACGAATACTTTCAGAAAAGTACTTGTCATTGAAAAGTTTCTGAAATCTTTCCCAAGACATGTTAAGTGCGGCTGGCTGGGTACACTTCATAGATTCCCACCAGTAATCTGCTTCACCACGAAACATAAAGGTGGCGAATGGAACCTTCTGTTCCTCCGTGCAACCCAAGACATCGAATATCTTGGTAATTTGCTTGACCCACGTTTCTGCATTGATCGGATCCGGATTTCCATGGAAATCTGGTGGTCCCAACTCCTTGAACTACTTAGCTGTGACAGACCGTGCGTTTCCATCATTTCCACCTATATTTTTCACACGAGTCTCCCTCGTCTGATTTTGGATGAACTGCAAAAAGTACCTAAACATTTCATCATTCATCGTTTTCTCGGTAACGTTGTTTACAGGAGGAGTATTTCCTTCATGTTTCACGTTCTCCTGGTTTGTGACTAAAGGTTGTTCCACCGTCTCATAAACTCCATTGTTAATGTTATCAGCAGCCATTCTTAAATACTGCCATAAAACAAGGGTTAATTAAACAAATTAATGTATCACATAATATCCCTATATTATGACCGACTAACAAATAAGCTTAGGTAGGACACACTAGCGAAGGATTTACTCATCTCTCCCCTCCTAGTTCTATTCGCCGATCTCCACCAGAGACTATATCCCTAAGCTCTGATACCAACTGTGACGCCCCCAAAATAGTTCCATTCCATCCAACCTATTCTGAGTCGCCAAATACATGGTACAGAAACAACTACAACTTTATTAATACATTTGTCGTACAAAATACGACAACACATAAACTGTGAGTTTAAATACAAATATTGTCACCTAGACAATATACATACCCAACTAAATCCTCATCACAATTATTAATATATTATTTTACAAAAATGGTGAGGACTACTACATAACTCTCACTAGAACCATCATTACATCTCCCGACTCGTACTCGCTACATTCTCGCCTCCTAAAAAGAAAAATGGAACAAAAAGGAAAGGGTGAGCTCAACTAGCCCAGTAAAGAATATTATGACTAAGATAATATACAACAAATTATCGTTAGTCTTCAATAGGGAAAAATCTGATAAAATATAATAGACAACAAGTTTTAGATCAACAAATGCAGCGGAAATAGCAATCCATTAGAAGAGTCACGTAGAGAACAAATTCAACTATTTTCTAAGATTTAAAAGTCCATCATTAATATTTCATCCCTATAACAACAAACAATATACATCTTTAATCATCTTTGCACTACAGGCCAAAGATATTCATTTGTATCACCAGTTGGTCATGTTCATCTCAACACCTGTTCATCTTTGCACTACGGGCCAAAGATATTCATCAGTAATCATTTATCTTTGCACTACAGGCCAAAGATATTCAATAAGTATCACCATTAAGGACTGGGATTGATGAAAAATATTTTTAAGAACGAATCCAGTGAGATAGAAGGACAAATATTAGGGATTCGTATAACAGTTTGTCCAAGATCAATAATACTTCATAACAACTGATTTTAAAGAAGAACTCAAAAATAACGATCAAAACATGAATACAATCAAAGATAGTAGCCAAAATAGATATTTTGGACAAAAAGAAGAAATTTCATTTTTCGATGAATAGTGCCGTATTCGTGAATAGTGCCGTATACGTGAATAGTGTCGTACACGTGAATAGTAACTCCGACACCAAAAGATAGAAATTTCACAAAAACATCATCACGCTTCGTGAATAGTACTCGTGAATAGTAACTCATGAATAGTAACTCCGACATGAAAAAGTTCCAAATTGATAAAATGTTCAGAACAATATTCCGGCATAATGATATTGAAGAAGATAATATCATTTAAGAAGAAACAACATCCCTTACCTCAAAATAACTGTATTTCTGACTGAATTTCGGGTATAGTGCTGACAGAAACTCGCACCGTATAACAACACTCAAAGTATACTCACAAGAATATGCTCGATAATATAAAGAGAGAAAGAGAGAAAACTTTATTTCTGGTATGATTTTCAATTCTATCTTAGCCCTCTATTTATAGGAAAATGCTAGAACGCCAAAGGAGACTAAATTAATAAAATATTAATATAATTATATAATTTTCCTTAGCCCACCATTTTGACCAAAGAAATCAGCCACAACACATGTTTCATGCAGCCCACCAAGCAAGAAAACGTTTTTGTTGAAAATAATAATTAAAACTTCCAAAAATCAATTATTTCGGAAGTCCAGAACTTTAATAATTCACAATAAATAACCCTTTTATCCGAAAATTCAAATCTCGCGACTTTTTATAGGAATTTCAATTCTCTACAACTTTGTAGAAGAAAATTTTTCCAAATTCCAAACAGAAATAATCTGAAATCCATAAACGGGCGATTTTATAGTCTATAATAAATTTTCGGTCAAGAATTGTGTCCACCGACACACAAAACATGTGTTAAACATTTAATGCCACAAAAATATTCTTCCTCCTCATATACTCATATATCCCACATTCATTGTAAAAATATCACCGTTAATATATTATTAAAATAATATATTTAAATGAATTATTTTATTAGAAAAAGATAAAATATTAATTTTCAACAATTGTCACATTAAAAATTTTCTCCATCTATATCCACATAAAATGAATATTTTCTTTATCATAATAATCAATTATTAATTATTTAAAAATAATATTACAGAATCACAGTACTGACAACCAGGCCGTTCCCAGGATAGAGGGGCTTTCCAATAAGAATTTCTCCTTACTGGCGCGCAATTAAGTGACCAAACCTCTCCTTAGACAGAACTTTCTAGACATTGCCAATAATATTATTTGATAATATTATTCAAATAATATGAATTATTGATCTGATAATGGAAAATACTGTGCAGTGACAATTATTGAAACAATAATAATATAAATATCAACGCAGCAATTATTGAATCAATAAAATAAAATAATGAACAGTAATTACTGTAACAATTATTGAGCAGTGCGTTCTTACGTACGAATCAATAAATCAACAATACTGTGCAATACCGTGTACTACTATACAACAACGCATATTACTGTATTTTAATCACCAGGTAACCCAACAGTGTTAACGGTAACAATTTACGCCGTTATTTATAAAACTCAATCTTTATCGTTTTCTTTCATCCAACCATTTTTCGTTATGGGCCCACAAATGACTGCGCCGTCGTACGGAGATTCCCGAAAAAAAGAATATTCCACGACCAAACGAATATTCCCCGACAATAATGAATATTTTATAACCAGTTACTTATTTTGTAAACTTTGCACATTTTACCCATAACCAAAGCATTATATCAAATTAATACCTTATTATTCACAAATATAATTAGAGGAAATTCGATTTTATTTATAATAAGTTGGGGTCTTTCAACCTCCCCTCCTTATGAAATTTTGTCCTCGAAGTTAACGTACGTACATGGTGTTTCGAACAGGTGAGGGTACCTCGCTTTCATTTCCGATTCCAACGCCCATGTCATTTCCTCAATTTCATGGTTTCACCACAAAACCTTATCTTGTGGTATAACCTTCGTGCATAAGACATGCTCTTTCCTATCCAAAATCTCAACAAGTATCTCCTCGTATTTAAATCTTCGGCTATCTCGTCTGGTTCTAACTCAATAATATGGTTCGGGTCATCCACATATTTACGTAACATCGGTACGTAAAAAATGTTATAAACATGCGACATACTTGGTAGTAAAGCGAATCTATTGGCCACAGATCCTATTCGATCAAAAATTTCAAATGGATTAATAAATCGAAGGTTTTAGCTTTCCTTACATCACTGATTCTAGCTTTTAAAATAACAACTTCTTGCACCTCCTTCTTCAAATTCATCAGTTCCGGTGTGTAGCTTGAACAACTTTAATTTTATCGATTAAAGTCAATTATACTCGTATATAATCACGTGGGTACCTAGAGTTTTCATCTCCATCTCTATTATTTATAAGTTATACGAAATGAGTCTTTGAAAATATCGTACTCGTACTCGTATACGATCTTCTACTCAACACGTCAGCTACAACGTTTGTTTTTCCAAGATGGTATGGTCAGAACATGTGCCGAAATGAGTCTCCTCTTGAGTTCTTCGAAGATCTTCCCACATTCCTTGCTCCATTCAAATTTTGTATCTCTACGAGTCAGCTGAGTTAATGGACTAGTGATTTAAGAAAATCTTTCCACGAATCTCCGATAATAACCAACTAAGCCTAGAAAGCTATGTATTTCAATTACTGACTTAGGTTGCTCTCAACTGTGACTCATATCCCAATCTTGGATAGCACGTCACAATAGTACCTATCAGTTTACTACCGCATGAATATGGCGTCCCCTACAAAGAGTTTGGCTTCAGTGCATTCCACAAAGGAAGTCATAAGATAGAGGCTTGGGTATCAACTTCTATAGTTGGGTTTTTAACTCCTGAAGTTCAATAGGAGCCATTCGATATGAGATTTTAGAAAAGGGTTTTGTACCGGATTTAAAGTCGATACAAATTCAATATCACGCTCTGGGAGTAGGCCAAGAAATTTTTCAGGAAATACGTCAGGAAATTCACTATCAACAAAAATATCATTCAAATCTGACGTATTATTGTTCAAGTCCATAACATGGCTAAGAATGCTTGACATTTGTTTTTCAATAAACAAATAGCTTTGTGGTTTGATATGACAGTGACTGATTTTACTGGTTTGAATTCGTATGACAGGTTGGTTAGGAAAATGAAAACTAACAATCTTACGAAACCAATCAATTTTGGCATGATGAGTGGTTAACCAATCAATTCCTAAAATCACATAAAAAGCAAGTATCTTTAAAGAGATAAGATCAACAGGTAATGTGATGGTTCCAACTTGAATCAAGTAAGATTTATAAACTGTAGATGTAACGGAGGTTTCACCCAACGGAGTTTCAACAGATAAATCGAAGTCTAATTTCTCCGGAGTCAAGTTCAAACGTTGAGCGCAAGA
Organism: Panax japonicus; assembly: GCA_020205505.1. Taxonomy (NCBI): domain Eukaryota; kingdom Viridiplantae; phylum Streptophyta; class Magnoliopsida; order Apiales; family Araliaceae; genus Panax; species Panax japonicus. The sequence continues at coordinate 38,963,222 of CM035110.1, read as the reverse complement.
AAGAGAGATGAAAAAATGGGTAAAACCGGTATCTAGTAAGGTATAAACTTCGCAAGAATTATAATTAACTAACCCGTGCTAAACTTCGTTCGGGTTCCTTGTATTTTGACCGGTCACGACAAACGCTCTTCTAGGAACCGTTGACTTTGACTTTTATGGGACATCCTTTTGAGTCACCATTCCCGCAGGACTAGGTTTCGCTACAGTGCAATCTCGAGCGTTGTGGCCTTCCTTTCCACAGTTGTAACATACCTTGGATTATTGTGGACAGTTTGGGCTGATATGTCCCTCCTTCCCGCATTTATAACATCTAACTGGCGGTCGTTCTCCTCTCTTAGAATTTGTTGTTGGTGCTGGTACTGCTGTTGATGTCTTCCCGTCGTTGTTGAATCTCTTCTTTCTGAAATTTCCACTTAACTCACCTCTCCTATTATCATGTCCACGATTACCACCTGAGTGGTTACCGCCTTTGTCCGTATTCTTTTCTCCTCGCTAGTTATCATCGTTCTGATGACTGCTGTCACCGATATGACCTTGGTTGTGGTCCCTCTGTTGAGTATACTCACTATCTCGCTCTAATAACTGAGCCCTGTTTATAACATCTGAATATAGAGAAAATTTATGAGATATAAGGTATTAACGAATCTCGGGTTTTAGACCACTCAAAAACATCTGCGTCATAAGTTCCTCATTCTCCACTAAATGAGGTGCAAACCTGGATAACACTGCGAACTTCGCCTCGTACTGAGACACCGTCATGTTGTTCTGTTGAAGTCTAATAAACTCTACCTCTTTCATATTACGAATACTTTCTAGAAAGTACTTGTCTTTGAAAAGTTTCTAAAATCTTTCCCAAGTCATGTTAAGTGCGGCTGGCTGGGTACGCTTAACAGATTCCCACCAGTAATCTGCTTCACCACGAAACATAAAGGTGGCGAATAGAACCTTCTGTTCCTCCGTGCACCCTAAGACATCGAATATCTTGGTAATTTGCTTGACCCACGTTTCTGTATTGATCGGATCCGACTTTCCATGGAAATCTAGTGGTCCCAACTCCTTGAACTGCTTAGCTGTGACAGACCGCGCGTTTCCATCATTTACACCCGTATTTTTCACACGAGTCTCCCTCGTCTGATTTTGCATGAACTGCAAAAAGTTCCTAAACATTTCATCATTCATCGTTTGCTCAGTAATGTTGTTTACAGGAGGAGTATTGCCTTTCTGTGGCACGTTCTCCTGGTTTGTGACTAAAGGTTGTTCCACCGTCTCATAAACTCCATTGTTAATGTTCTCAGCAGCCATTCTTAAATACTGCCATAAAACAAGGGTTAATTAAAGAAATTAATATTTCACTTAATATACCTATATTATGACCGACCAACAAATAAGCTTAGGTAGGACACACTAACGAAGGATTTACTCATCTCTCCACTCCTAGTTCTATTACCCGATCTCCACCAGAGACCTTATCCCTAAGCTCTGATACCAACTGTGACGCCCCCAAAATAGGTCCATTCCATCCAACCCATTCTGAGTCGCCAAATACATGGTACAGAAACAACTACAACTTTATTAATACATATGTCATACAAAATACGACAACACATAAACTGTGAGTTCAAATACAAATACTGTCACCTAGACAATATACATACTCAACTAAATCCTCATCATAATTATTAATATATTATTTTACAAAAATAGTGAGGACTACTAAACAACTCTCACTAGAACCATCATTACATCTCCCGACTCGTACTCGCTAAATTCTCGCCTCCTGAAAAGAAAAATGGAACAAAAAGGAAAGGGTGAGCTCAACTAGCCCAGTAAAGAATATTATGACTAAGATAATATACAACAAATTATCGTTAGTCTTCAATAGGAAAAATCTGATAAAATATAATGGACAACAAGTTTTAGATCAACAAATGCTATGGAAACAACAATCCATTAGAAGAGTCACGTAGAAAATTGTAAGGTTAATGACTAGTTTGCCCTTTTGTGCATTATTGAAGCTAATGTATAGGTTTTGACATTAGGTGAAGTTGGTGAACTAACCCAACTACCCCATGTGATTAAAATTGACAGCAATCTCAGTCACATACATTGCATCTATGTAGTATATATAGATTATGTGAGAGAAAAGTTTCATATTTTCCATCATTTTCTCTCCAAACATCCAAGACCTTCTCTCTCTCTCTAACCTAAGTAATATAGTAGTAAATCAGTTCCCAAATTCTGCCCCATGAATTCCAAAAACAGATTAGAAGTTCAGAATCAAAATTTTTCAAAGAAAGGTATAAAACCCTAACTATGAATCTGACCCTTAATGATGTGTTAGATCTGGTGTTTATGTGTTGTAACATGTTAAATATTGTGTTATTAGATGATATGGGTTGATAGATGTTAGATCCATAACATCTATAGGCTCAGATCTAGTGTTTTTCAAAATCTGGGAAAAGTTGAAATAGTTGTTTGACAATGAATGTCAGACCACATAAATCTCTCTCTGTTTGTGATTTGTGTTGTTTTAAGCTTTGGATTTTTCGATTGGTATGAGGATCTAGAGCTGGAATAATAGCCATTCAATGTCTATATTGCATGTTATTCGTGGTTAAACCTCGTTGACTAGCCATGACCAAGCGAAATCTGGGCAGCCCAGAAACTTCCCAGAACACTCTGACAACATGTTCGTGCGTATAGATCTTGCTTGTTTTTGTTGTTTTGATTCTGTTATTGTAAAAATATGGTAGGATGGTAGATGAACTATTGATTAAGACTTTTAGATCCCTGAAATCATCAATATATTGAACAATGTGGTTGGTCAAACTAGCTCCAATGATCGCGAATTTGGTTTTTTGGGATTTCCAGAAAATCAAGAACATGATTTCTGACAATAGTTGACTGGGGAAGATCTTACGATTCGGTTGTTGTTATGATGATGTTATATGATAGATCTGTAGTGCTACATGTGGTCTACAACCTGGGACCCTTAGATCACTTAAACATCACACAAATCACAAGTTGTGGAAGCCCAAAGTAGGGCAGTCGAACTGTTCTTCATTTCTGGGTAACCCAGAAATGAAGAACAGCCTCTGACAACCACTTTGATGGCTTATATCTCCCTCGATTTATGCTTGTTGGTCATGATTATTGTTTTATCATGTAGTATTACATTAGTTCTACAAATAGCAAACAATGTATAGCCCAGAAACATCATGATCTGATCAGTGTGCTTGGTCAAACAGGCTCCCTCGAAACTGGCTATGAATGTTCTTGAAGGCTCAAGAACACAATAGACTACACCTTCTGTCGCTAAAGGCGTATAGCGACTATTTTATTAATTTTAATTAATTAAATTTTCAAAAATTATATAAAAATAGAAATAAATTATGAAAAATTCCAAAAATTATTTTAAGTTATAAAAATTAACTTTTAATAATTTAGAATATTTTTCATAAATATTAGTATTTATTTAAATATTATTGATATTTATTTTATTTAATAAATGCATTAAATAAATTTATTAAAAATGATTTTTATTATATTAAAAATCATTTTAAATGATAATAAGGTATTTAAAAATATTTTAAGTTATAAAACATAACTTTTAATATTTAAAGGTAAATTTCATTAATTATTTAATACTAATGTTATTAAAATTATTTAATAATTATATTAAATAAATTAGTTTAAAATGATTTTAATATTAGAAAAATTATTTTAAATGAAAAATAAAGTGTTTAAAAATATTTTAAATTATAAAATATAACTTTTAATATTTCAAGGATAATTTCATAAATAATTTAATGTTAATGATATTGATTTAATATTAATGATATTAAATTTATTTAAATAATTATATTGAATAAATAGTTTAAAAATGATTTTATTAAATTAAAAATCATTTCAAAGGGATATAAATGAATTAAAAATATTTTAAGTTATAATTAATGACTTTTAATATTTTGATAAATAGTACATTAATATTTAAATATTTACGGTAATTAATTTAAAAATTATTTTAAACATTCTAAAAATCATTTAAGGGTAATAATAATACTTTAAAAATATTTTGAGTTATTCTAAATAACTTTAATATTTTGGTAATGGTTTCATTAATAATTTAATATTAATGATAAAAGAATTGTTTAATATTTAAATCATTTAAAAATGATTTCGGTGTTTGAAAATTCATGATAAATTGTAATAATTATTTTAAAATTATTATAAAGTCATGAAAAATAATATTACGGGTGTTTATGTTATCTAAATGAATATGGAACTACTATATAGAGACTTAGACTCGATAAATACCCGATAAAGTTATCGGTATACCGACATTTTTCAGAAATTGATCTGAACTTAGATAGGTTGACTTGATAAATGTTTATTTATGATTCAATGGTTATTAAACGTATGTGACAATGTGATTATGTTATGTGCTGACTGCAAATAACAGTACTATGTGTTATAGTATGGTATTCTAATCGAACGAATGATCTATTTAATGATAGGGCATGATATAAAAGATAAATAAAAATATATTTATTACATGAATTATTAAAAAAATAATTTTATTTTAGAATTATTGATCATTATAAATTATATTTTTATAATAATTAACTTTATAGTAGAAATATTTTTATTAATTATTTTTCATGAAGATATGATATTATATTATTTAAATAATATATGGAATGATTATTGTAATTATTATTTATTTATATGAATTTTAGCTCAGATTAATAATTAAGTATTTTAACTTAACTAATAATGTTGTTTATGCAAGATAAATCAGATATTAAATCTAAACCCTAATTCTGGTTTTGGAACAAGAAATGATAATAATAATATAATATTAATTATATTTTGATTTTTCAGTGCTATAAATATGTACTGTATATGTGGAGCGATAATGGTTGGTCAATTATGCTGTTATGTGACAAACCCTAGTATTACTATGTGAAACCCTAATTTAAAAAAAAAATTAGAGTTCAAGATTGTTGGGTAATCGTGATAATGTGATTAATGTATGGTATTATAAATATAAACGCTAATTAGGTAAAACCTAATTATTGACGCAAAACCCTAATTATGAAGTCAAAACCCTAACCGATATTTAGGAAGCCTAACTATCAAATTGATAAACCCTAATAGTTAATTAGCAGACTTTAAACCCTAATGATTATGAATAATGTAATTATAAACCCTAATTACAAATTATTAACCTTAATTATTAAATAGTTAATCCTAATTATTAATTGTTAACCCTAATGGTGATTTGGTAACCCTAATTAGCAAAATTATAAACCATAATTGCTAAATTAGCAAAGTTAATTATAATTAGTGAATTTTAAACCCTAATGTTCATGTATAATGTAATTAAAAAATCTAACTGATTAACAAACCCTAAATTTCTATTTTTAGAGACTAAATTTATTTGTTATTTTATTTTAAACCCAAAAGAAAAACCTAGAAATTCATTTTGTGTTAAACCTTAGGGTTAAACCCTAAGGGTTAAACCATAAAGGTTTGTCAAGTTTACAAATTTGTCATTAAAATTGTAAGGTTAATGACTAGTTTGCCCTTTTCACTACTAAAAAAATGGTCATTTGTGATGGCCAAAATCCATCACAAAAAGTAGGAAAACCATCACAAAAGGTTTACGTGATGGCTTTAAGCATCACAATGGCCGTCTTGTATACGCCCATCATGAAAGGTTTTATGTGATGGTTTTGGCAATCACACAAACGCTTAGTACTTTTTTGATGATTAATACAATCACATTAACATATAATCTATTGTGATTGTCAGTCATCACAAAAAAAATAAGACTTTAGGGATCAAATGTATGAACGTGAATCTCTTTTTACGTATAATTTATTTCACTATATTAATTATATCTATATTAATTGTATCAAATGATACTTGTAGGATTCGATCCCTCTCCTATTTGCAAACTAAATAACGAGTATTACCACTACACCAAAGTCCAGATCATGATTATAATTTTAAAACAAAATATAAAAGGAAACATATGTGAGTTGACTTACTAAACAAAGTTACTTCCAAACAAGGTTTGGTGATTGCAATGGCAGTCACAAAAACTTTATAATGATGGTAAAATTAGTAATCACTAAGAGTCATCATATATTTTATTGTTTTGTGATGGCTTGAAAATTCCATCACAAAATACCTTCTTTTTGTAATTGCAAATAAAAGTCATCAAAAAAATCTATCTTTTTAATGATTGTCACGACCGTCATAAAATATTGTTTTGATTATTTCTTATATTAAAATATTAGTGATAGCTTAAATTCAATTACGAAAATGGTATATCTATAAGTGATGACTTAGTGCGTCACAAAAAGAAAATTTATTTTGCGTGAAAAAATTGGCGTGATTGACATGTCCATCACAATTATAATACAATGATGGAAAAATTAATCATCACTAAGAGCCGTCATATATACTATTATTTTGTGATTGCTTAAAAAGTACATCACAAATTACTATCTTTTGTGATTGTTTTTAAGAACTGTCACAAATTTCCGTCACGTATTCTTGTTCTTCTAGTAGTGTTTCTGCATTATTGAAGCTAATGTATAGGTTTTGACATTAGGTGAAGTTGGTGAACTAACCCACTACCCCATGTGATTAAAATTGACAGCAATCTCAGTCACATACATTGCATCTATGTAGTATATATAGATTATGTGAGAGAAAAGTTTCATATTTTCCCTCATTTTCTCTCCAAACATCCAAGACCTTCTCTCTCTCTCTCTTTCTCTAACCTATGTAATATAGTAGTAAATCAGTTCCCAAATTCTGCCCCACGAATTCCACAATCAGATCAGAAGTTCAGAATCAAAATTTTTCAAAGAAAGGTATAAAACCCTAACTATGAATCTGACCCTCAATGATGTGTTAGATCTGGTGTTTATGTGTTGTAACATGTTAAATATTGTGTTATTAGATGATATGGGTTGATAGATGTTAGATCCATAACATCTATAGGCTCAGATCTAGTGTTTTTTAAAATCTGGGAAAAGTTGAAATAGTTGTCTAACAATGAATGTCAGACCATGTAAATCTCTCTCTGTTTGTGATTTGTGTTGTTTTAAGCTTTGGATTTGTAGTTTGGTATGAGGATATAGAGCTGGAATAATAGCCATTCAATGTCTATATTGCATGTTAGTCGTGGTTAAACCTCGTTGACTAGCCATGACCAAGCGAAATCTGGGAAGCCCAGAAACTGCCCAGAACACTGACAACATGTTCGTGCGTATAGATCTTGCTTGTATTAGTTGTTTTGATTCTGTTATTATAACAATATGGTCGGATGGTAGATGAACTATTGATTAAGACTTTTAGATCCCTGAAATCATCAATATATTGAACAATGTGGTTGGTCAAACTAGCTCAAATGATCGCGAATTTGGTTTTTTGGAATTTCCAAAAAATCAAGAACATGATTTCTAACAACGGTTGACCAGGGAAGATCTTAAGATTCGGTTGTTGTTATGATGATGTTATATGATAGATCTGTAGTGCTACATGTGGTCTACAACCTGGGACCCTTAGATCACTTAAACATCCCACAAATCACAAGTTGTGGAAGCCCAAAGTAGGGCAGTCGAACTATTCTTCATTTTGGGTAACCCAGAAGTAAAGAACAGCCTATGGCATCCACTTTGATGGCTTATATCTCCCTCGATTTATGCTTGTTGGTCAAGATTATTGTTTTATCATGTAGTATTACATTAGTTCTACAAATAGTGAACAATGTATAGCCCAGAAACATCATGATCTGATCAGTGTGCTTGGTCAAACAGGCTCCCTCGAAACTGGCTATGAATGTTCTTGAAGGCTCAAGAACACAATAGACTACACCTTCTGTCGCTAAAGGCCTATAGCGACAATTTTATTAATTTTAATTAATTAAATTTTCAAAAATTATTTAAAAATAGAAATAAATTATGAAAAATTCAAAAAAATATTTTAAGTTATAAAAATTAACTTTTAATAATTTAGCATATTTTTCATAAATATTAGTATTTATTTAAATATTATTGATATTTATTTTATTTAATAAACGCATTAAATAAATTAATTAAAAATGATTTTTATTATATTTAAAATCATTTTAAATGATAATAAGGTATTTAAAATTTTTTTAAGTTATAAAACATAACTTTTAATATTTAAAGGAAAATTTCATTAATTATTTAATACTAATGATATTAAAATTATTTAATAATTATATTAAATAAATTAGTTTAAAAATGATTTTAATATTAGAAAAATCATTTTAAATGAAAAATAAAGTGTTTAAAAATATTTTAAGTTATAAAATATAACTTTTAATATTTCAAGGATAATTTTATTAATAATTTAATGTTAATGATATTGATTTAATATTAATGATATTAAATTTATTTAAATAATTATATTGAATAAATATTTTAAAAATGATTTTATTAAATTAAAAATCATTTTAAAGGGATATAAATGAATTAAAAATATTTTAAGTTATAATTAATGACTTTTAATATTTTGATAAATAGTACATTAATATTTAAATATTAATGGTAATTATTTAAAAATGATTTTAAATATTTTTAAAATCATTTAAGGGTAATAATAATACTTTTAAAATTTTTTGAGTTATTCTAAATAACTTTAATATTTTGGCAATGGTTTCATTAATAATTTAATATTAATTAAATATTAATGATAGTAGATTTGTTTAATATTTAAATCATTTAATAATGATTTCGGTGTTTGAAAATTCATGATAAATTGTAATAATTATTTTAAAATTATTATAAGGTCATGAAAAATACTATTACGGGTGTTTATGTTATCTAAATGAATATGGAACTACTATATAGAGTCTTAGACTCGATAAATACCCGATAAAGTTATCTGTATACCGACATATTTTAAAAATTGATCTGGACTTAAATAGGTTGACTTGATAAATGTTTATTTGTGATTCAATGGTTATTAAACGTATGTGACAATGTGATTATGTTATGTGCTGACTGCAAATAATAGTACTATGTGTTATAATACGTTATTCTAATTGAACGAATGATCTTTTTAATGATAGGGCATAATATATAAGATAAATAAAAATATATTTATTACATGAATTATTACAAATAATTTTATTTTAGAATTATTGATCATTATAAATTATATTTTTATAATAATTAACTTTATAGTAGAAATGTTTTTATTAATTATTTTTCATGAAGATATGATATTATATTATTTAAATAATATATGGAATGATTATTTTAATTATTATAATTATTATTTATTTATATTTATTTTAGCTCAGATTAATAAGTTAAGTATTTTAACTTAACTAATAATGTTGTTTATGCAAGATAAATTAGATATGAAATCCAAACCCTAATTATGGTTTTGGAACAAGGAATGATAATAATAATATAATATTAATTAAATTTTGATTTTTTAGTGCTATAAATATGTACTGTATATGTGGACCGATAATGGTTGGTCAATTATGGTGTTATGTGACAAACCCTAGTATTACTGTGTGAAACCCTAATTTAAAATAAAAATTAGAGTTCAAGATTGTTGGGTAATCGTGATAATGTGATTAATGTATGGTATTATAAATATAAACGCTAATTAGGTAAAACCTAATTATTGACGCAAAACCCTAATTATGAAGTCAAAACCCTAATCGATATTTAGAAAGCCTAACTATCAAATTGAGAAACCCTAATTGTTAATTAGCAGACTTTAAACCCTAATGATTATGAATAATGTAATTATAAACCCTAATTACAAATTATCAACCTTAATTATTAAATAGTTAATCCTAATTATTAATTGTTAACCTTAATGGTGATTTTGTAACCCTAATTACCAAAATTATAAACCATAATTGCTAAATTAGTAAAGTTAATTATAATTAGTGAATTTTAAACCCTAATGTTCCTGTATAAGGTAATTAAAAAATCTAACTGATTAACAAACCCTAAATTTTTATTTTTAGAGACTAATTTTATTTGTTATTTTATTTTAAACCCAAAAGAAAAACCTAGAGATTCATTTTGTGTTAAACCTTAGGGTTAAACCTTAAAGGTTTGTCAAGATTACATGTTTACCATTAAAATTATAAGATTAATGACTATTTTGCCCTTTTGTTCATTATTGAAGCTAATGTATAGGTTTTGACATTAGGTTAAGTTGGTGAACTAACCCAACTACCCCATGTGATTAAAATTGACAGCAATCTCAGTCACATACATTGCATCTATGTAGTATATATAGATTACGTGAGAGAAAAGTTTCATATTTTCCATCATTTTCTCTCCAAACATCCAAGACCTTTTCTCTCTCTAACCTAAGTAATAAAGTAGTAAATCAGTTCCCAAATTCTGCCCCACAAATTCCACAAACAGATCAGAAGTTCAGAATCAAAATTTTTCAAAGAAAGGTATAAAACCCTAACTATGAATATGACCCTCAATGATGTGTTAGATCTGGTATTTATGTGTTGTAACATGTTAAATATTGTGTTATTAGATGATATGGGTTGATAGATGTTAGATCCATAACATCTATAGGCTTAGATCTAGTATTTTTCAAAATCTGGGAAAAGTTGAAATAGTTGTCTGACAATGAATGTCAGACCACATAAATCTCTCTCTGTTTGTGATTTGTGTTGTTTTAAGCTTTGGATTTGTAGTTTGGTATGAGGATCTAGAGCTGGAATAATAGCCATTCAATATCTATATTGCATGTTATTCGTGGTTAAATCTCGTTGACTATCCATGACCAAGCGAAATCTGGGCAACCCAGAAACTGCCCAGAACACTCTGACAACATGTTCGTGCGTATAGATCTTGCTTGTTTTTGTTGTTTTGATTCTGTTATTGTAACAATATGGTAGGATGGTAGATGAACTATTGATTAAGACTTTTATCTCCCTGAAATCATCAATATATTAAACAATGTGGTTGGTCAAACTAGCTCAAATGATCGCGAATTTGGTTTTTTGGAATTTCCAGAAAATCAAGAACATGATTTCTGACAACGGTTGACCGGGGAAGATCTTACGATTCGATTGTTGTTATGATGATGTTTTATGATAGATCTGTAGTGCTACATGTGGTCTACAACTTGGGACCCTTAGATCACTTAAACATCACACAAATCACAAGTTGTGGAAGCCCAAAGTAGGGCAGTCGAACTGTTCTTCATTTCTGGGCAACCCAGAAATGAAGAACAGCCTCTGGCAACCACTTTGATGGCTTATATCTCCCTCGATTTATGCTTGTCGATCATGATTATTGTTTTATCATGTAGTATTACATTAGTTCTACAAATTGGAACAATGTATAGCCAGAAACATCATGATCTAATCAGTGTGCTTGGTCAAACAGGCTCCCTCGAAACTGGCTATGAATGTTCTTGAAGGCTCTAGAACACAATAGACTACACCTTCTGTCGCTAAAGGCCTATACCGACAATTTTATTAATTATTGAATTTTCAAAAATTATTTAAAAAAAGAAATAAATAATGAAAAATTCCAAAGATTATTTTAAGTTATAAAAATTAACTTTTAATAATTTAGCATATTTTTCATAAATATTAATATTTATTTAAATATTATTGATATTTATTTTATTTAATAAATGCATTAAATAAATAAATTAAAAATGATTTTTATTATATTAAAAATCATTTTAAATGATAATAAGGTATTCAAAAATATTTTAAGTTATAAAACATAACTTTTAATATTTAAAGGTAAATTTTATTAATTATTTAATACTAATGATATTAAAATTATTTATTAATTATATTAAATAAATTAGTTTAAAAATGATTTTTATATTAGAAAAATCATTTTAAATGAAAAATAAAGTGTTTAAAAATATTTGAAGTTATAAAATATAACTTTTAATATTTCAAGGATAATTTCATTAATAATTTAATGTTAATGATATTGATTTAATATTAATGATATTAAATTTATTTAAATAATTATATTGAATAAATAGTTTAAAAATGATTTTATTAAATTAAAAATCATTTCAAAGGGATATAAATGAATTAAAAATATTTTAAGTTATAATTAATGACTTTTAATATTTTGATAAATAGTACATTAATATTTAAATATTAATGGTAATTATTTAAAAATGATTTTAAATATTCTAAAAATCATTTAAGGGTAATAATAATACTTTAAAAATATTTTGAGTTATTCCAAAAAACTTTAATATTTTGGCAACGGTTTCATTAATAATTTAATATTAATTAAATATTAATGATAATAGAATTGTTTAATATTTAAATCATTTAATAATGATTTCGGTGTTTGAAAATTCATGATAAATTGTAATAATTATTTTAAAATTATTATAAGGTCATGAAAAATAATATTACGTGTGTTTATGTTATCTAAATGAATATGGAACTACTATATAAAGTCTTAGACTCGATAAATACGCGATAAAGTTATCGGTATACCGACATATTTTAGAAATTGATATGGACTTAGATAGGTTGACTTGATAAATGTTTATTTGTGATTCAATGGTTATTAAACGTACGTGACAATGTGATTATGTTATGTGCTGACTGCAAATAACAGCACTATGTGTTATAGTATGTTATTCTAATCGAAAGAGTGATCTATTTAATGATACGACATGATATAAAAGATAAATAAAAATAAATTTATTACATGAATTATTACAAATAATTTTATTTTAGAATTATTGATCATTATAAATTATATTTTTATAATAATTAACTTTATAGTAGAAAGGTTTTTATTAATTATTTTTTATGAAGATATGATATTATATTATTTAAATAATATATTGAATGATTATTGTAATTATTATAATTATTATTTATTTATATGAATTTTAGCTCAGATTAATAATTTAAGTATTTTAACTTAACTAATAATGTTGTTTATGCAAGATAAATCAGATATGAAAAATAAACCCTAATTCTGGTTTTGGAACAAGGAATGATAATAATAATATAATATTAATTATATTTTGATTTTTCAGTGCTATAAATATTTACTGTATATATGGACCGATAATGGTTGGTCAATTATGGTGTTATGTGACAAAACCTAGTATTACTGTGTGAAACCCTAATTTAAAATAAAAATTAGAGTTCAAGATTGTTGGGTAATCGTGATAATGTGATTAATGTATGGTATTATAAATATAAACGCTAATTAGGTAAAACCTAATTATTGACGCAAAACCCTAATTATGAAGTCAAAACCCTAACCGATATTTAGGAAGCCTAACTATCAAATTGAGAAACCCTAATAGTTATTTAGCAGACTTTAAACCCTAATGATTATGAATAATGTAATTATAAACCCTAATTACAAATTATCAACCTTAATTATTAAATGGTTAGTCCTAATTATTAATTGTTAACCCTAATGGTGATCTGGTAACCCTAATTACCAAAATTATAAACCATAATTGCTAAATTAGCAAAGTTAATTATAATTAGTGAATTTTAAACCCTAATGTTCCTGTATAATGTAATTAAAAATCTAACTGATTAACAAACCCTAAATTTCTATTTTTAGAGACTAATTTTATTTTAGACCCAAAAGAAAAACCTAGAATTCATTTTGTGTTAAACCTTAGGGTTAAACCTAAGGTTAAAGGTTTGTCAAGATTACAAGTTTGCCATTAAAATTGTAAGGTTAATGACTATTTTGCCCTTTTGTGCATTATTGAAGCTAATGTATAGGTTTTGACATTAGGCGAAGTTGGTGAACTAACCCAACTACCCCATGTGATTAAAATTGACAGCAATCTCAGTCACATACATTGCATCTATGTAGTATATATAGATTATGTGAGAGAAAAGTTTCATATTTTCCCTCATTTTGTCTCCAAACATCCAAGACCTTCTCTCTCTCTAACCTAAGTAATATAGTAGTAAATCAGTTCCCAAATTCTGCCCCACGAATTCCACAAACAGATCAGAAGTTCAGAATCAAAATTTTTCAAAGAAAGGTATAAAACCCTAACTATGAATCTGACCCTTAATGATGTGTTAGATCTGGTGTTTATGTGTTGTAACATGTTAAATATTGTGTTATTAGATGATATGGGTTGATAGATGTTAGATCCATAACATCTATAGGCTCAGATCTAGTGTTTTTCAAAATCTGGGAAAAGTTAAATAGTTGTCTGACAATGAATGTCAGACCACATAAATCTCTCTCTGTTTGTGATTTGTGTTGTTTTAAGCTTTGGATTTGTAGTTTGGTATGAGGATCTAGAGCTGGAATAATAGCCATTCAATGTCTATATTGCATGTTATTCGTGGTTAAACCTCGTTGACTAGCCATGACCAAGCGAAATCTGGGCAGCCCAGAAACTGCCCAGAACACTCTGACAACATGTTCGTGCGTATAGATCTTGCTTCTTTTTGTTGTTTTGATTCTGTTATTGTAACAATATGGTAGGATGGTAGATGAACTATTGATTAAGACTTTTAGATCCCTGAAATCATCAATATATTGAACAATGTGGTTGGTCAAACTAGCTCAAATGATCGCGAATTTGGTTTTTTGGAATTTCCAGAAAATCAAGAACATGATTTCTGACAACGGTTGACCGGGGAAGATCTTACGATTCGGTTGTTGTTATGATGATGTTATATGATAGATCTGTAGTGCTACATGTGGTCTACAACCTCGGACCCTTAGATCACTTAAACATCACACAAATCACAAGTTGTGGAAGCCCAAAGTAGGGAAGTCGAACTGTTCTTCATTTCTGGGTAACCCAGAAATGAAGAACAGCCTCTGGCAACCACTTTGATGGCTTATATCTCCCTCGATTTATGCTTGTCGGTCATGATTATTGTTTTATCATGTAGTATTACATAATTCTATAAATAATGAACAATGTATAGCCCAGAAACATCATGATCTGATCATTGTGATTGGTCAAACAGGCTCCCTCGAAACTGGCTATGAATGTTCTTTAAGGCTCAAGAACACAGTAGACTACACCTTCTGTCGCTAAAGGCCTATAGCGACAATTTTATTAATTTTAATTAATTAAATTTTCAAAAATTATTTTAAAATATAAATAAATTATGAAAAATTCCAAAAATTATTTTAAGTTATAAAAATTAACTTTTAATAATTTAGCATATTTTTTATAAATATTAGTATTTATTTAAATATTATTGATATTTATTTTATTTAATAAATGCATTAAATAAAATAATTAAAAATTATTTTAATTATATTAAAAATCATTTTAAATGATAATAAGGTATTTAAAAATATTTTTAAGTTATAAAACATAACTTTTAATATTTAAAGGTAAATTTCATTAATTATTTAATACTAATTATATTAAAATTATTTAATAATTATATTAAATAAATTAGTTTAAAATGATTTTAATATTAGAAAAATCATTTTAAATGAAAAATAAAGTGTTTAAAAATATTTTAAGTTATAAAATATAACTTTTAATATTTCAAGGATAATTTCATTAATAATTTAATATTAATGATATTGATTTAATATTAATGATATTAAATTTATTTAAATAATTATGTTGAATAAATAGTTTAAAAATGATTTTATTAAATTAAAAATCATTTCAAAGGGATATAAATGAATTAAAATCATTTAAGGGTAATAATAATACTTTAAAAATATTTTGAGTTATTCTAAATAACTTTAATATTTTGGCAATGGTTTCATTAATAATTTAATATTAATTAAATATTAATGATAATATAATTGTTTAATATTTAAATCATTTAATAATGATTTCGGTATTTGAAAATTCATGATAAATTCTAATAATTATTTTAAAATTATTATAAGGTCATGAAAAATAATATTACGGGTGTTTATGTTATCTAAATGAATATGGAACTACTATATAGAGTCTTAGACTCGATAAATACCCGATAAAGTTATCGGTATACCGACATATTTCAGAAATTGATCTGGACTTAGATAGGTTGACTTGATAAATGTTTATTTGTGATTCAATGGTTATTAAACGTATGTGACAATGTGATTATGTTATGTGCTGACTGCAAATAACAATACTATGTGTTATAGTATGTTATTCTAATCGAACGAATGGTCTATTTAATGATAGGGCATGATATAAAAGATAAATAAAAATATATTTATTACAAGAATTATTACAAATAATTTTATTTTAGAATTATTGATCATTATAAATTATATTTTTATAAAAATTAACTTTATAGTAGAATTGTTTTTATTAATTATTTTTCATGAAGATATGATATTATATTATTTAAATAATATATGGAATAATTATTGTAATTATTATAATTATTACTTATTTATAAGAATTTTAGTTCAGATTAATAAGTTAAGTATTTTAACTTAACTAATAATGTTGTTTATGCAAGATAAATCAGATATGAAATCCAAACCCTAATTCTGGTTTTGGAACAAGAAATGATAATAATAATGTAATATTAATTATATTTTGATTTTTCATTGCTATAAATATGTACTGTATATGTTGACCGATAATGGTTGGTCAATTATGGTGTTATGTGACAAACCCTAGTATTAATGTGTGAAACCCTAATTTAAAATAAAAATTAGAGTTCAAGATTGTTGGGTAATCGTGATAATGTGATTAATGTATGGTATTATAAATATAAACGCTAATTAGGTAAAACCTAATTATTGACACAAAACCCTAATTATGAAGTCAAAACCCTAATCGATATGTAGGAAGCCTAACTATCAAATTGAGAAACCCTAATAGTTATTTAGCAGACTTTAAACCCTAATGATTAAGAATAATGTAATTATAAACCCATATTATAAATTATCAAACTTAATTATTAAATGGTTAATCCTAATTATTAATTGTTGACCCTAATGGTGATCTGGTAATCCTAATTACCAAAATTATAAACCATAATTGCTAAATTAACAAAGTTAATTATAATTAGTGAATTTTAAACCCTAATGTTCCTGTATAATGTAATTAAAAAATCTAACTGATTAACAAACTCTAAATTTCTATTTTTAGAGACTAATTTTATTTGTTATTTTATTTTAAACGCAAAAGAAAAACCGAGAAATTCATTTTGTGTTAAACCTTAGGGTTAAACCTTAAAGGTTTGTCAAGATTACAAGTTTGCCATTAAAATTGTAAGGTTAATGACTATTTTGCCCTTTTGTGCATTATTGAAGCTAATGTATAGGTTTTGACATTAGGTGAAGTTGGTGAATTAACCCAACTACCCCATGTGATTAAAATTGACAGCAATCTCAGTCACATACATTACATCTATGTAGTATATATAGATTATGTGAGAGAAAGTTTCATATTTTCCCTCATTTTCCCTCCAAACATCCAAGACCTTCTCTCTCTCTAACCTAAGTAATATAGTAGTAAATCAGTTCCCAAATTCTGCCCCACGAATTCCCCAAACAGATCAGAAGTTCAGAATCAAAATTTTTCAAAGAAAGGTATAAAACCCTAACTATGAATCTGACCCTTAATGATGTGTTAGATCTGGTGTTTATGTGTTGTAACATGTTAAATATTGTGTTATTAGATGATATGGGTTGATAGATGTTAGATCCATAACATCTATAGGCTCAGATCTAGTATTTTTCAAAATCTGGGAAAAGTTGAAATAGTTGTCTGACAATGAATGTCAGACCACATAAATCTCTTCTGTTTGTGATTTGTGTTGTTTTAAGCTTTGGATTTGTAGTTTGGTATGAGGATCTAGAGCTGGAATAATAGCCATTCAATTGTCTATATTGCATGTTATTCGTGGTTAAACCTCGTTGACTAGCCATGACCAAGCGAAATCTGGGCAGCCCAGAAACTGCCCAGAACACTCTGACAACATGTTCGTG
This sequence comes from Panax japonicus, assembly GCA_020205505.1. NCBI lineage: Eukaryota > Viridiplantae > Streptophyta > Magnoliopsida > Apiales > Araliaceae > Panax > Panax japonicus. The sequence goes on along the minus strand of CM035110.1, from coordinate 38,945,274 downwards.
CGTATAGATCTTGCTTCTTTTTGTTGTTTTGATTCTGTTATTGTAACAATATGGTAGGATGGTAGATGAACTATTGATTAAGACTTTTAGATCCCTGAAATCATCAATATATTGAACAATGTGGTTGGTCAAACTAGCTCAAATGATCGCGAATTTGGTTTTTTGGAATTTCCAGAAAATCAAGAACATGATTTCTGACAACGGTTGACCGGGGAAGATCTTACGATTCGGTTGTTGTTATGATGATGTTATATGATAGATCTGTAGTGCTACATGTGGTCTACAACCTGGGACCCTTAGATCACTTAAACATCACACAAATCACAAGTTGTGGAAGCCCAAAGTAGGGCAGTCGAACTGTTCTTCATTTCTGGGTAACCCAGAAATGAAGAACAGCCTCTGGCAACCACTTTGATGGCTTATATCTCCCTCGATTTATGCTTGTCGGTCATGATTATTGTTTTATCATGTAGTATTACATTAGTTCTACAAATAGTGAACAATGTATAGCCCAGAAACATCATGATCTGATCAGTGTGATTGGTCAAACAGGCTCCCTCGAAACTGGCTATGAATGTTCTTGAAGGCTCAAGAACACAATAGACTACACCTTCTGTCGCTAAAGGCCTATAGCGACAATTTTATTAATTTTAATTAATTAAATTTTCAAAAATTATTTAAAAAATATAAATAAATTATGAAAAATTCCAAAAATTATTTTAAGTTATAAAAATTAACTTTTAATAATTTAGCATATTTTTCATAAATATTAGTATTTATTTAAATATTATTGATATTTATTTTATTTAATAAATGCATTAAATAAATTAATTAAAAATGATTTTTATTATATTAAAAATCATTTTAAATGATAATAAGGCATTTAAAAATATTTGAAGTTATAAAACATAACTTTTAATATTTAAAGGTAAATTACATTAATTATTTAATACTAATTATATTAAAATTATTTAATAATTATATTAAATAAATTTGTTTGAAAATGATTTTAATATTAGAAAAATCATTTTAAATGAAAAATAAAGTGTTTAAAAATATTTTAAGTTATAAAATATAACTTTTAATATTTCAAAGATAATTTCATTAATAATTTAATGTTAATGATATTGATTTAATATTAATGATATTAAATTTATTTAAAATGATATTAAATTAAAAATCATTACAAAGGGATATAAATGAATTAAAAATATTTTAAGTTACAATTAATGACTTTTAATATTTTGATAAATAGTACATTAATATTTAAATATTAATGGTAATTATCTAAAAATGATTTTAAATATTCTAAAAATCATTTAAGGGTAATAATAATACTTTAAAAATATTTTGAGTTATTCTAAATAACTTTAATATTTTGGCAATGGTTTCATTAATAATTTAATATTAATTAAATATTAATGATAATAGAATTGTTTAATATTTAAATCATTTAATAATATTTCGGTGTTTGAAAATTCATGATAAATTGTAATAATTATTTTAAAATTATTATAAGGTTATGAAAAATAATATTACGAGTGTTTATGTTATCTAAATGAATATGGAACTACTATATAGAGTCTTAGACTCGATAAATACCCGATAAAGTTATCGGTATACCGACATATTTCAGAAATTGATCTGGACTTAGATAGGTTGACTTGATAAATGTTTATTTGTGATTCAATGGTTATTAAACGTATGTGACAATGTGATTATGTTATGTGCTGACTGCAAATAACAGTACTATGTGTTATAGTATGTTATTCTAATCGAACGAATGATCTATTTAATGATAGGGCATGATATAAAAGATAAATAAAAATATATTTATTACATGAATTATTACAAATAATTTTATTTTAGAATTATTGATCATTATAAATTATATTTTTATAATAATTAACTTTATAGTAGAAATGTTTTTATTAATTATTTTTCATGAAGATATGATATTATATTATTTAAATAATATATGGAATGATTATTGTAATTATTATAATTATTATTATTTATATGAATTTTAGCTCAGATTAATAAGTTAAGTATTTTAACTTAACTAATAATGTTGTTTATGCAAGATAAATCAGATATGAAATCCAAACCCTAATTCTGGTTTTGGAACAAGGAATGATAATAATAATATAATATTAATTATATTTTGATTTTTCAGTGCTATAAATATGTACTGTATATGTGGACCGATAATGGTTGGTCAATTATGGTGTTATGTGACAAACCCTAGTATTACTGTGTGAAACCCTAATTTAAAATAAAAATTAGAGTTCAAGATTGTTGGGTAATCGTGATAATGTGATTAATGTATGGTATTATAAATATAAACGCTAATTAGGTAAAAGCTAATTATTGACGGAAAAACCCTAATTATGAAGTCAAAACCCTAACCGTTATTTAGGAAGCCTAACTATCAAATTGAGAAACCCTAATAGTTATTTAGCAGACTTTAAACCCTAATGATTATGAATAATGTAATTATAAACCCTAATTACAAATTATCAACCTTAATTATTAAATGGTTAGTCCTAATTATTAATTGTTAACCCTAATGGTGATCTGGTAATCCTAATTACCAAAATTATAAACCATAATTGCTAAATTAGCAAAGTTAATTATAATTAATGAATTTTAAACCCTAATGTTCCTATATAATGTAATTAAAAAATCTAACTGATTAACAAACCCTAAATTTCCATTTTTAGAGGCTAATTTTATTTGTTATTTTATTTTAAACCCAAAAGAAAAACCTAGAAATTCATTTTGTGTTAAACCTTAGGGTTAAACCTTAAAGGTTTGTCAAGATTACAAGTTTGCCATTAAAATTGTAAGGTTAATGACTATTTTGCCCTTTTGTGCATTATTGAAGCTAATGTATAGGTTTTGACATTAGGCGAAGTTGGTGAACTAACCCAACTACCCCATGTGATTAAAATTGACAGCAATCTCAGTCACATACATTGCATCTATGTAGTATATATAGATTATGTGAGAGAAAAGTTTCATATTTTCCCTCATTTTCTCTCCAAACATCCAAGACCTTCTCTCTCTCTAACCTAAGTAATATAGTAGTAAATCAGTTCCCAAATTCTGCCCCACGAATTCCACAAACAGATCAGAAGTACAGAATCAAAATTTTTCAAAGAAAGGTATAAAACCCTAACTATGAAGCTGACCCTTAATGATGTGTTAGATCTGGTGTTTATGTGTTGTAACATGTTAAATATTGTGTTATTAGATGATATGGGTTGATAGATGTTAGATCCATAACATCTATAGGCTCAGATCTAGTGTTTTTCAAAATCTGGGAAAAGTTTAAATAGTTTTCTGACAATGAATGTCAGAGCACATAAATCTCTTTCTGTTTGTGATTTGTGTTGTTTTAAGCTTTGGATTTGTAGTTTGGTATGAGGATCTAGAGCTGGAATAATAGCCATTCAATGTCTATATTGCATGTTATTCGTGGTTAAACCTCGTTGACTAGCCATGACCAAGCGAAATCTGGGCAGCCCAGAAACTGCCCAGAACACTTTGACAACATGTTCGTGCGTATAGATCTTGCTTCTTTTTGTTGTTTTGATTCTGTTATTGTAACAATATGGTAGGATGATAGATGAACTATTGACTAAGACTTTTAGATCCTTGAAATCATCAATATATTCAACAATGTGGTTGGTCAAACTAGTTCAAATGATCGCGAATTTGGTTTTTTGGAATTACCAGAAAATCAAGAACATGATTTCTGACAACGGTTGACCGGGGAAGATCTTACGATTCGGTTGTTGTTATGATGATGTTATATGATAGATCTGTAGTGCTACATGTGGTCTACAACCTCGGACCCTTAGATCACTTAAACATCACACAAATCACAAGTTGTGGAAGCCCAACGTAGGGAAGTCGAACTGTTCTTCATTTCTGGGTAACCCAGAAATGAAGAACAGCCTCTGGCAACCACTTTGATGGCTTATATCTCCCTCGATTTATGCTTGTCGGTCATGATTATTGTTTTATCATGTAGTATTACATAATTCTACAAATAGTGAACAATGTATAGCCCAGAAACATCATGATCTGATCAGTGTGATTGGTCAAACAGGCTCCCTCGAAACTGGCTATGAATGTTCTTGAAGGCTCAAGAACACAATAGACTACACCTTATGTCGCTAAAGGCCTATAGCGACAATTTTATTAATTTTAATTAATTAAATTTTCAAAAATTATTTAAAATATAAATAAATATGAAAAATTCCAAAAATTATTTTAAGTTATAAAAATTAACTTTTAATAATTTAGCATATTTTTATAAATATTAGTATTTATTTAAATATTATTGATATTTATTTTATTTAATAAATGCATTAAATAAATAATTAAAAATTATTTTAATTATATTAAAAATCATTTTAAATGATAATAAGGTATTTAAAAATATTTTAAGTTATAAAACATAACTTTTAATTTTTAAAGGTAAATTTCATTAATTATTTAATACTAATTATATTAAAATTATTTAATAATTATATTAAATAAATTAGTTTAAAATGATTTTAATATTAGAAAAATCATTTTAAATGAAAAATAAAGTGTTTAAAAATATTTTAAGTTATAAAATATAACTTTTAATATTTCAAGGATAATTTCATTAATAATTTAATATTAATGATATTGATTTAATATTAATGATATTAAATTTATTTAAATAATTATGTTGAATAAATAGTTTAAAAATGATTTTATTAAATTAAAAATCATTTCAAAGGGATATAAATGAATTAAAATCATTTAAGGGTAATAATAATACTTTAAAAATATTTTGAGTTATTCTAAATAACTTTAATATTTTGGCAATGGTTTCATTAATAATTTAATATTAATTAAATATTAATGATAATATAATTGTTTAATATTTAAATCATTTAATAATGATTTCGGTATTTGAAAATTCATGATAAATTCTAATAATTATTTTAAAATTATTATAAGGTCATGAAAAATAATATTACGGGTGTTTATGTTATCTAAATGAATATGGAACTACTATATAGAGTCTTAGACTCGATAAATACCCGATAAAGTTATCGGTATACCGACATATTTCAGAAATTGATCTGGACTTAGATAGGTTGACTTGATAAATGTTTATTTGTGATTCAATGGTTATTAAACGTATGTGACAATGTGATTATGTTATGTGCTGACTGCAAATAACAATACTATGTGTTATAGTATGTTATTCTAATCGAACGAATGGTCTATTTAATGATAGGGCATGATATAAAAGATAAATAAAAATATATTTATTACAAGAATTATTACAAATAATTTTATTTTAGAATTATTGATCATTATAAATTATATTTTTATAAAAATTAACTTTATAGTAGAATTGTTTTTATTAATTATTTTTCATGAAGATATGATATTATATTATTTAAATAATATATGGAATAATTATTGTAATTATTATAATTATTACTTATTTATAAGAATTTTAGTTCAGATTAATAAGTTAAGTATTTTAACTTAACTAATAATGTTGTTTATGCAAGATAAATCAGATATGAAATCCAAACCCTAATTCTGGTTTTGGAACAAGAAATGATAATAATAATGTAATATTAATTATATTTTGATTTTTCATTGCTATAAATATGTACTGTATATGTTGACCGATAATGGTTGGTCAATTATGGTGTTATGTGACAAACCCTAGTATTAATGTGTGAAACCCTAATTTAAAATAAAAATTAGAGTTCAAGATTGTTGGGTAATCGTGATAATGTGATTAATGTATGGTATTATAAATATAAACGCTAATTAGGTAAAACCTAATTATTGACACAAAACCCTAATTATGAAGTCAAAACCCTAATCGATATTTAGGAAGCCTAACTATCAAATTGAGAAACCCTAATAGTTATTAGCAGACTTTAAACCCTAATGATTATGAATAATGTAATTATAAACCCATAATTACAAATTATCAAACTTAATTATTAAATGGTTAATCCTAATTATTAATTGTTAACCCTAATGGTGATCTGGTAATCCTAATTACCAAAATTATAAACCATAATTGCTAAATTAACAAAGTTAATTATAATTAGTGAATTTTAAACCCTAATGTTCCTATATAATGTAATTAAAAAATCTAACTGATTAACAAACTCTAAATTTCTATTTTTAGAGACTAATTTTATTTGTTATTTTATTTTAAACGCAAAAGAAAAACCGAGAAATTCATTTTGTGTTAAACCTTAGGGTTAAACCTTAAAGGTTTGTCAAGATTACAAGTTTGCCATTAAAATTGTAAGGTTAATGACTATTTTGCCCTTTTGTGCATTATTGAAGCTAATGTATAGGTTTTGACATTAGGTGAAGTTGGTGAACTAACCCAACTACCCCATGTGATTAAAATTGACAGCAATCTCAGTCACATACATTACATCTATGTAGTATATATAGATTATGTGAGAGAAAGTTTCATATTTTCCCTCATTTTCACCCCAAACATCCAAGACCTTCTCTCTCTCTAACCTAAGTAATATAGTAGTAAATCAGTTCCCAAATTCTGCCCCACGAATTCCCCAAACAGATCAGAAGTTCAGAATCAAAATTTTTCAAAGAAAGGTATAAAACCCTAACTATGAATCTGACCCTTAATGATGTGTTAGATCTGGTGTTTATGTGTTGTAACATGTTAAATATTGTGTTATTAGATGATATGGGTTGATAGATGTTAGATCCATAACATCTATAGGCTCAGATCTAGTGTTTTTCAAAATCTGGGAAAAGTTGAAATAGTTGTCTAACAATGAATGTCAGACCACATAAATCTCTCTCTGTTTGTGATTTGTGTTGTTTTAAGCTTTGGATTTGTAGTTTGGTATGAGGATCTAGAGCTGGAATAATAGCCATTCAATGTCTATATTGCATGTTATTCGTGGTTAAACCTCGTTGACTAGCCATGACCAAGCGAAATCTGGGCAGCCCAGAAACTGCCCTGAACACTCTAACAACATGTTCGTGCGTATAGATTTGCTTCTTTTTGTTGTTTTGATTATGTTATTGTAACAATATGGTAGGATGGTAGATGAACTATTGATTAAGACTTTTAGAATCCCTGAAATCATCAATATATTGAACAATGTGGTTGGTCAAACTAGTTCAAATGATCGCGAATTTGGTTTTTTGGAATTTCCAGAAAATCAAGAACATGATTTCTGACAACGGTTGACCGGGGAAGATCTTACGATTCAGTTGTTGTTATGATGATGTTATATGATAGATCTGTAGTGCTACATGTGGTCTACAACCTGGGACCCTTAGATCACTTAAACATCACACAAATCACAAGTTGTGGAAGCCCAAAGTAGGGCAGTCGAACGGTTCTTCATTTCTGGGTAACCCAGAAATGAAGAACAGCCTCTGGCAACCACTTTGATGGCTTATATCTCCCTCGATTTATGCTTGTCGGTCATGATTATTGTTTTATCATGTAGTATTACATAATTCTACAAATAGTGAACAATGTATAGCCCAGAAACATCATGATCTGATAAGTGTGATTGGTCAAACAGGCTCCCTCGAAACTGGCTATGAATGTTCTTGAAGGCTCAAGAACACAATAGACTACACCTTATGTCGCTAAAGGCCTATAGCGATAATTTTATTAATTTTAATTAATTAAATTTTCAAAAATTATTTAAATATATAAATAAATATGAAAAATTCCAAAAATTATTTTAAGTTATAAAAATTAACTTTTAATAATTTAGCATATTTTTCATAAATATTAGTATTTATTTAAATATTATTGATATTTATTTTATTTAATAAATGTATTAAATAAAATAATTAAAAATTATTTTTATTATATTAAAAATCATTTTAAATGATAATAAGGTATTTAAAAATATTTTAAGTTATAAAACATAACTTTTAATATTTAAAGGTAAATTTATTAATTATTTAATACTAATGATATTAAAATTATTTAATAATTATATTAAATAAATTAGTTTAAAAATATTTTAATATTAGAAAAATCATTTTAAATGAAAAATAAAGTGTTTAAAAATATTTTAAGTTATAAAATATAACTTTTAATATTTCAAGGATAATTTCATTAATAATTTAATGTTAATGATATTGATTTAATATTAATGATATTAAATTTATTTATATAATTATATTGAATAAATAGTTTAAAAATGATTTTATTAAATTAAAAATCATTTCAAAGGGATATAAATGAATTAAAAATATTTTAAGTTATAATTAATGACTTTTAATATTCTGATAAATAGTACATTAATATTTAAATTTAATGGTAATTATTTAAAAATGATTTTAAATATTCTAAAAATCATTTAAGGGTAATAATAATACTTTAAAAATATTTTGAGTTATTCTAAATAACTTTAATATTTTGGCAATGGTGTCATTAATAATTTAATATTAATTAAATATTAATGATAATAGAATTATTTAATATTTAAATCATTTAATAATGATTTTGGTGTTTGAAAATAAATGATAAATTCTAATAATTATTTTAAAATTATTATAAGGTCATGAAAAATAATATTACGGGTGTTTATGTTATCTAAGTGAATATGGAACTACTATATAGAGTCTTAGACTCGATAAATACCCGATAAAGTTATCGGTATACCAACATATTTCAGAAATTGATCTGGACTTAGATAAGTTGACTTGATAAATGTTTATTTGTGATTCAATGGTTATTAAACGTATGTGACAATGTGATTATGATATGTGCTGACTACAAATAATAGTACTATGTGTTATAGTATGTTATTCTAATCGAACGAATGATCTATTTAATGATAGGGCATGATATAAAAGATAAATAAAAATATATTTATTACATGAATTATTATAAATAATTTTATTTTAGAATTATTGATCATTATAAATGATATTTTTATAATAATTAACTTTATAGTAGAAATGTGTTTATTAATTATTTTTCATGATGATATGATATTATATCTATAATATAAAACAGAGCGGAGAGAGAAAATAGACAAATATCACATCAAGTTTACGTCAGCTGGTCTCTCTCTCATTCCAGTTTATTCAAATTTCAAACCCTCTATCTATTCTACCACACACACAGAGCTCTCTCTCTCATTCCCCCTACATACAAATATGTGTTCTCATTATGTTTCAGATTTACAATTGTTTAATTTTGACTCACATATTTCGATAATTTTTAAATTTCAAATATTTTCAGGTATATATTGAAGGATACATGGTGTAAGCTGTAAAGTAAAGGGTCTTATACTCAACATGTTGTTTCTCTATTTTCTGCATGTATGTATTCATTGTGTTTCATCTTTTGTAAAGTTAGCTAATTATACATGGTTATGATGATTTTGGGTATGGAATGATGGTTTTTATGGTGGTTTGGATATGTATGGATGATTGTAGTTTTGTAAACATGTTTAGATTTTTTTGGATATCTATTTTTAAAGGAAACTCTGCCGAAATTTCTTGAAATTAGTAGCGACTAGCTTGATATTTTGGTGGTTGGATGTGTTGATGATTGAGTATGTATTAATTTCTTCATATATGTATTTTTTTGTGTTCCGTATTTTGTAAATTTAACTAATTATGCATGGTTATGATTATTTTGGGTATGGAATGATGATTTTTTTGGTGGTTTGGATATGTGTGGATGATTGTAAGTTTTATAGACATGTTTATATTTGTCTGGATATCTATTTTTAAAGGAAATTCTGTCGAATTTTTTGAAATTAGTAGCGACTAGCTTGATGTTTTGGTGGTTAGATATGTGTTGATGATTGTGTGTTCCGTATTTTATAAAGTTAACTAATTATACATGGTTATGATGATTTTGGGTATGAAATGATAATTTTTTTTGTGGTTTGGATATGTAATGATGATTGTAAGTTTTGTAGACAGGTTTAGAATTTTCTGGATATTTATTTTTAAAAGAAATTTTGCCGAAATTTCTTGATGTTAACTAGCTCGATGTTTTGGTGGTTGGATATGTATTGATGATTGAGTATGTATTAATTGTTGTGGTGATATGTGTCTTTAGATAATGTAATATTTTTCAAATTTTAATTTAATTTTTCGTTATACCGTGCCTTCAGGCACGGGTTATAGCTAGTTATTTAAATAATATATGGAATGATTATTGTAATTATTTATTTATATGAATTTTAGCTCAGATTAATAAGTTAAGTATTTTAACTTAACTAATAATGTTGTTTATACAAGATAAATCAGATATGAAATCCAAACCCTAATTCTGGTTTTGGAACAAGGAATGATAATAATAATATAATATTAATTATATTTTGATTTTTCAGTGCTATAAATATGTACTGTATATGTGGACCGATAATGGTTGGTCAATTATGGTGTTATGTGACAAACCCTAGTATTATTGTGTGAAACCCTAATTTAAAATAAAAATTAGAGTTCAAGATTGTTGGGTAATCGTGATAATGTGTTTGATGTATGATATTATAAATATAAACGCTAATTAGGTAAAACCTAATTATTGACTCAAAACCCTAATTATGAAGTTAAAACCCTAACCGATAATTAGGAAGCCTAACTATCAAATTGAGAAACCCTAATAGTTAATTAGCATACTTTAAACCCTAATGATTATGAATAATGTAATTATAAACCCTAATTACAAATTATCAACCTTAATTATTAAATGGTTAATCCTAATTATTAATTGTTAACCCTAATGGTTATCTGATAACCCTAATTACCAAAATTATAAACCATAATTGCTAAATTATCAAAGTTAATTATACTTAGTGAATTTTAAACCCTAATGTTCCTGTATAATGTAATTAAAATATCTAACTGATTAACGAACCCTAAATTTCTATTTTTAGAGACTAATTTTATTTGTTATTTTATTTTAAACCCAAAAGAAAAACCTAGAAATTCATTTTGTGTTAAACCTTAGGGTTAAACACTAAGGGTTAAACCTTAAAGGTTTGTCAAGATTACAAGTTTGCCATTAAAATTGTAAGGTTAATGACTATTTTGCCCTTTCGTGCATTATTGAAGCTAATGTATATGTTTTGACATTAGGCGAAGTTGGTGAACTAACCCAACTACCCCATGTGATTACAATTGACAGTAATCTTAGTCACGTCACATACATTGCATCTATATAGTATATATAGATTATGTGAGAGAAAAGTTTCATTTTTTCCCTCATTTTGTCTCCAAACATCCAAGACCTTCTCTCTCTCTAACCTAAGTAATATAGTAGTAAATCAGTTCCCAAATTCTTCCCCACGAATTCCACAAACAGATCAAAAGTTCAGAATCAAAATTTTTCAAAAAAAGGTATAAAACCCTAACTATGAATCTAACCCTTAATGATGTGTTAGATCTGGTGTTTATGTGTTATAACATGTTAAATATTCTGTTATTAGATGATATGGGTTGATAGATGTTAGATCCATAACATCTATAGGCTCAGATCTAGTGTTTTTCAAAATCTGGGAAAAGTTTAAATAGTTGTCTGAATATGAATATCAGACCACATAAATCTCTCTTTTTTTGTGATTTGTGTTGTTTTAAGCTTTGGATTTGTAGTTTGGTGTGAAGATCTAGAGCTGGAATAATAGCCATTCAATGTCTATATTGCATGTTATTCGTGGTTAAACCTCGTTGACTAGCCATGACCAAGCAAAATCTGGGCAGCCCAGAAACTGCCCAGAACACTCTGACAACATGTTCGTGCGTATAGATCTTGCTTCTTTTTGTTGTTTTGATTCTGTTATTGTAACAATATTGTAGGATGGTAGATGAACTATTGATTAAGACTTTTAGATCCCTAAAATCATCAATATATTGAACAATGTGGTTGGTCAAACTAGTTCAAATGATCGCGAATTTGGTTTTTTGGAATTTCCAGAAAATCAAGAACATGATTTCTGACAACGGTTGATCGGGGAAGATCTTACGATTCGGTTGTTGTTATGATGATGTTATATGATAGATCTGTAGTGCTACACGTGGTCTACAACCTGGGACCCTTAGATCACTTAAACATCACACAAATCACAAGTTGTGGAAGCCCAAAGTAGGGCAGTCGAACGGTTCTTCATTTCTGGGTAACCCAGAAATGAAGAACAACCTCTGGCAACCACTTTGATGGCTTATATCTCCCTCGATTTATGCTTGTCGGTCATGATTATTGTTTTATCATGTAGTATTACATAATTCTACAAATAGTGAACAATGTATAGCCCAGAAACATCATGATCTGATAAGTGTGATTGGTCAAACAGGCTCCCTCGAAACTGGCTATGAATGTTCTTGAAGGGTCAAGAACACAATAGACTACACCTTATGTCGCTAAAGGCCTATAGCGATAATTTTATTAATTTTAATTAATTAAATTTTCAAAAATTATTTAAATATATAAATAAAATATGAAAAATTCCAAAAATTATTTTAAGTTATAAAAATTAACTTTTAATAATTTAGCATATTTTTCATAAATATTAGTATTTATTTAAATATTATTGATATTTATTTTATTTAATAAATGTATTAAATAAAATAATTAAAAATGATTTTTATTATAGTAAAAATCATTTTAAATGATAATAAGGTATTTAAAATATTTTAAGTTATAAAACATAACTTTTAATATTTAAAGGTAAAATTTATTAATTATTTAATACTAATGATATTAAAATTATTTAATAATTATATTAAATAAATTAGTTTAAAAATATTTTAATTTAGAAAAATCATTTTAAATGAAAAATAAAGTGTTTACAAATATTTTAAGTTATAAAATATAACTTTTAATATTTCAAGGATAATTTCATTAATAATTTAATGTTAATGATATTGATTTAATATTAATGATATTAAATTTATTTAAATAATTATATTGAATAAATAGTTTAAAAATGATTTTATTAAATTAAAAATCATTTCAAAGGGATATAAATGAATTAAAAATATTTTAAGTTATAATTAATGACTTTTAATATTTTGATAAATAGTACATTAATATTTAAATATTAATGTTAATTATTTAAAAATGATTTTAAATATTCTAAAAATCATTTAAGGGTAATAATAATACTTTAAAAATATTTTGAGTTATTCTAAATAACTTTAATATTTTGGCAATGGTTTCATTAATAATTTAATATTAATTAAATATTAATGATAATAGAATTATTTAATATTTAAATCATTTAATAATGATTTCGGTGTTTGAAAATTCATGATAAATTCTAATAATTATTTTAAAATTATTATAAGATCATGAAAAATAATATTACGGGTGTTTATGTTATCTAAGTGAATATGGAACTACTATATAGAGTCTTAGACTCGATAAATACCCGATAAAGTTATTGGTATACCGACATATTTCAGAAATTGATCTGGACTTAGATAAGTTGACTTGATAAATGTTTATTTGTGATTCAATGGTTATTAAACGTATGTGACAATGTGATTATGATATGTGCTGACTACAAATAACAGTACTATGTGTTATAGTATGTTATTCTAATCGAACGAATGATCTATTTAATGATAGGGCATGATATAAAAGATAAATAAAAATATATTTATTACATGAATTATTACAAATAATTTTATTTTAGAATTATTGATCATTATAAATTATATTTTTATAATAATTAACTTTATAGTAGAAATGTGTTTATAAATTATTTTTCATGAAGATATGATATTATATTATTTAAATAATATATGGAATGATTATTGTAATTATTATAATTATTATTTATTTTATGAATTTTAGCTCAGATTAATAAGTTAAGTATTTTAACTTAACTAATAATGTTGTTTATGCAAGATAAATCAGATATGAAATCCAAACCCTAATTTTGGTTTTGGAACAAGGAATATAATAATAATATAATATAATTATATTTTGATTTTTCAGTGCTATAAATATGTACTGTATATGTGGACCGATAATGGTTGGTCAATTATGGTGTTATGTGACAAACCCTAGTATTATTGTGTGAAACCCTAATTTAAAATAAAAATTAGAGTTCAAGATTGTTGGGTAATCGTGATAATGTGTTTAATGTATGGTATTATAAATATAAACGCTAATTAGGTAAAACCTAATTATTGACTCAAAACCCTAATTATGAAGTTAAAACCCTAACCGATATTTAGGAAGCCTAACTATCAAATTGAGAAACCCTAATAGTTAATTAGCATACTTTAAACCCTAATGATTATGAATAATGTAATTATAAACCCTAATTACAAATTATCAACCTTAATTATTAAATGGTTAATCCTAATTATTAATTGTTAACCCTAATGGTGATCTGGTAACCCTAATTACCAAAATTATAAGCCATAATTGCTAAATTATCAAAGTTAATTATACTTAGTGAATTTTAAACCCTAATGTTCCTGTATAATGTAATTAAAAAATCTAACTGATTAACGAACCCTAAATTTCTATTTTTAGAGACTAATTTTATTTGTTATTTTGTTTTAAACCCAAAAGAAAAACCTAGAAATTCATTTTATGTTAAACCTTTGGGTTAAACCTTAAGGGTTAAATCTTAAAGGTTTGTCAAGATTACAAGTTTGCCATTAAAATTGTAAGGTTAATGACTATTTTGCCCTTTCGTGCATTATTGAAGCTAATGTATATGTTTTGACATTAGGCGAAGTTGGTGAACTAACCCAACTACCCCATGTGATTACAATTGACAGTAATCTTAGTCACGTCACATACATTGCATCTATATAGTATATATAGATTATGTGAGAGAAAAGTTTCATTTTTTCCCTCATTTTGTCTCCAAACATCCAAGACCTTCTCTCTCTCTAACCTAAGTAATATAGTAGTAAATCAGTTCCCAAATTCTTCCCCACGAATTCCACAAACAGATCAAAAGTTCAGAATCAAAATTTTTCAAAAAAGGTATAAAACCCTAACTATGAATCTAACCCTTAATGATGTGTTAGATCTGGTGTTTATGTGTTATAACATGTTAAATATTCTGTTATTAGATGATATGGGTTGATAGATGTTAGATCCATAACATCTATAGGCTCAGATCTAGTGTTTTTCAAAATCTGGGAAAAGTTTAAATAGTTGTCTGAATATGAATATCAGACCACATAAATCTCTCTTTTTTGTGATTTGTGTTGTTTTAAGCTTTGGATTTGTAGTTTGGTGTGAAGATCTAGAGCTGGAATAATAGCCATTCAATGTCTATATTGCATGTTATTCGTGGTTAAACCTCGTTGACTAGCCATGACCAAGCAAAATCTGGGCAGCCCAGAAACTGCCCAGAACACTCTGACAACATGTTCGTGCGTATAGATCTTGCTTCTTTTTGTTGTTTTGATTCTGTTATTGTAACAATATTGTAGGATGGTAGATGAACTATTGATTAAGACTTTTAGATCCCTAAAATCATCAATATATTGAACAATGTGGTTGGTCAAACTAGTTCAAATGATCGCGAATTTGGTTTTTTGGAATTTCCAGAAAATCAAGAACATGATTTCTGACAACGGTTGATCGGGGAAGATCTTACGATTCGGTTGTTGTTATGATGATGTTATATGATAGATCTGTAGTGCTACACGTGGTCTACAACCTGGGACCCTTAGATCACTTAAACATCACACAAATCACAAGTTGTGGAAGCCCAAAGTAGGGCAGTCGAACGGTTCTTCATTTCTGGGTAACCCAGAAATGAAGAACAACCTCTGGCAACCACTTTGATGGCTTATATCTCCCTCGATTTATGCTTGTCGGTCATGATTATTGTTTTATCATGTAGTATTACATAATTCTACAAATAGTGAACAATGTATAGCCCAGAAACATCATGATCTGATAAGTGTGATTGGTCAAACAGGCTCCCTCGAAACTGGCTATGAATGTTCTTGAAGGGTCAAGAACACAATAGACTACACCTTATGTCGCTAAAGGCCTATAGCGATAATTTTATTAATTTTAATTAATTAAATTTTCAAAAATTATTTAAATATATAAATAAAATATGAAAAATTCCAAAAATTATTTTAAGTTATAAAAATTAACTTTTAATAATTTAGCATATTTTTCATAAATATTAGTATTTATTTAAATATTATTGATATTTATTTTATTTAATAAATGTATTAAATAAAATAATTAAAAATGATTTTTATTATAGTAAAAATCATTTTAAATGATAATAAGGTATTTAAAATATTTTAAGTTATAAAACATAACTTTTAATATTTAAAGGTAAAATTTATTAATTATTTAATACTAATGATATTAAAATTATTTAATAATTATATTAAATAAATTAGTTTAAAAATATTTTAATTTTAGAAAAATCATTTTAAATGAAAAATAAAGTGTTTACAAATATTTTAAGTTATAAAATATAACTTTTAATATTTCAAGGATAATTTCATTAATAATTTAATGTTAATGATATTGATTTAATATTAATGATATTAAATTTATTTAAATAATTATATTGAATAAATAGTTTAAAAATGATTTTATTAAATTAAAAATCATTTCAAAGGGATATAAATGAATTAAAAATATTTTAAGTTATAATTAATGACTTTTAATATTTTGATAAATAGTACATTAATATTTAAATATTAATGTTAATTATTTAAAAATGATTTTAAATATTCTAAAAATCATTTAAGGGTAATAATAATACTTTAAAAATATTTTGAGTTATTCTAAATAACTTTAATATTTTGGCAATGGTTTCATTAATAATTTAATATTAATTAAATATTAATGATAATAGAATTATTTAATATTTAAATCATTTAATAATGATTTCGGTGTTTGAAAATTCATGATAAATTCTAATAATTATTTTAAAATTATTATAAGATCATGAAAAATAATATTACGGGTGTTTATGTTATCTAAGTGAATATGGAACTACTATATAGAGTCTTAGACTCGATAAATACCCGATAAAGTTATTGGTATACCGACATATTTCAGAAATTGATCTGGACTTAGATAAGTTGACTTGATAAATGTTTATTTGTGATTCAATGGTTATTAAACGTATGTGACAATGTGATTATGATATGTGCTGACTACAAATAACAGTACTATGTGTTATAGTATGTTATTCTAATCGAACGAATGATCTATTTAATGATAGGGCATGATATAAAAGATAAATAAAAATATATTTATTACATGAATTATTACAAATAATTTTATTTTAGAATTATTGATCATTATAAATTATATTTTTATAATAATTAACTTTATAGTAGAAATGTGTTTATAAATTATTTTTCATGAAGATATGATATTATATTATTTAAATAATATATGGAATGATTATTGTAATTATTATAATTATTATTTATTTTATGAATTTTAGCTCAGATTAATAAGTTAAGTATTTTAACTTAACTAATAATGTTGTTTATGCAAGATAAATCAGATATGAAATCCAAACCCTAATTTTGGTTTTGGAACAAGGAATAATAATAATAATATAATAATAATTATATTTTGATTTTTCAGTGCTATAAATATGTACTGTATATGTGGACCGATAATGGTTGGTCAATTATGGTGTTATGTGACAAACCCTAGTATTATTGTGTGAAACCCTAATTTAAAATAAAAATTAGAGTTCAAGATTGTTGGGTAATCGTGATAATGTGTTTAATGTATGGTATTATAAATATAAACGCTAATTAGGTAAAACCTAATTATTGACTCAAAACCCTAATTATGAAGTTAAAACCCTAACCGATATTTAGGAAGCCTAACTATCAAATTGAGAAACCCTAATAGTTAATTAGCATACTTTAAACCCTAATGATTATGAATAATGTAATTATAAACCCTAATTACAAATTATCAACCTTAATTATTAAATGGTTAATCCTAATTATTAATTGTTAACCCTAATGGTGATCTGGTAACCCTAATTACCAAAATTATAAGCCATAATTGCTAAATTATCAAAGTTAATTATACTTAGTGAATTTTAAACCCTAATGTTCCTGTATAATGTAATTAAAAAATCTAACTGATTAACGAACCCTAAATTTCTATTTTTAGAGACTAATTTTATTTGTTATTTTATTTTAAACCCAAAAGAAAAACCTAGAAATTCATTTTATGTTAAACCTTTGGGTTAAACCTTAAGGGTTAAATCTTAAAGGTTTGTCAAGATTACAAGTTTGCCATTAAAATTGTAAGGTTAATGACTATTTTGCCCTTTCGTGCATTATTGAAGCTAATGTATATGTTTTGACATTAGGCGAAGTTGGTGAACTAACCCAACTACCCCATGTGATTACAATTGACAGTAATCTTAGTCACGTCACATACATTGCATCTATATAGTATATATAGATTATGTGAGAGAAAAGTTTCATATTTTCCCTCATTTTGTCTCCAAACATCCAAGACCTTCTCTCTCTCTAACCTAAGTAATATAGTAGTAAATCAGTTCCCAAATTCTTCCCCACGAATTCCACAAACAGATCAGAAGTTCAGAATCAAAATTTTTCAAAGAAAGGTATAAAACCCTAACTATGAATCTAACCCTTAATGATGTGTTAGATCTGGTGTTTATGTGTTGTAACATGTTAAATATTCTGTTATTAGATGATATGGGTTGATAGATGTTAGATCCATAACATCTATAGGCTCAGATCTAGTGTTTTTCAAAATCTGGGAAAAGTTTAAATAGTTGTCTGAATATGAATATCAGACCACATAAATCTCTCTTTTTTGTGATTTGTGTTGTTTTAAGCTTTGGATTTGTAGTTTGGTGTGAAGATCTAGAGCTGGAATAATAGCCATTCAATGTCTATATTGCATGTTATTCGTGGTTAAACCTCGTTGACTAGCCATGACCAAGCAAAATCTGGGCAGCCCAGAAACTGCCCAGAACACTCTGACAACATGTTCGTGCGTATAGATCTTGCTTCTTTTTGTTGTTTTGATTCTGTTATTGTAACAATATTGTAGGATGGTAGATGAACTATTGATTAAGACTTTTAGATCCCTGAAATCATCAATATATTGAACAATGTGGTTGGTCAAACTAGTTCAAATGATCGCGAATTTGGTTTTTTGGAATTTCCAGAAAATCAAGAACATGATTTCTGACAACGGTTGATCGGGGAAGATCTTACGATTCGGTTGTTGTTATGATGATGTTATATGATAGATCTGTAGTGCTACACTGTGGTCTACAACCTGGGACCCTTAGATCACTTAAACATCACACAAATCACAAGTTGTGGAAGCCCAAAGTAGGGCAGTCGAACTGTTCTTCATTTCTGGGTAACCCAGAAATGAAGAACAGCCTCTGGCAACCACTTTGATGGCTTATATCTCCCTCGATTTATGCTTGTCGGTCATGATTATTGTTTTATCATGTAGTATTACATAATTCTACAAATAGTGAACAATGTATAGCCCAGAAACATCATGATCTGATAAGTGTGATTGGTCAAACAGGCTCCCTCGAAACTGGCTATGAATGTTCTTGAAGGCTCAAGAACACAATAGACTACACCTTATGTCGCTAAAGGCCTATAGCGATAATTTTATTAATTTTAATTAATTAAATTTTCAAAAATTATTTAAATATATAAATAAATATGAAAAATTCCAAAAATTATTTTAAGTTATAAAAATTAACTTTTAATAATTTAGCATATTTTTCATAAATATTAGTATTTATTTAAATATTATTGATATTTATTTTATTTAATAAATGTATTAAATAAATAATTAAAAATGATTTTTATTATAGTAAAAATCATTTTAAATGATAATAAGGTATTTAAAATATTTTAAGTTATAAAACATAACTTTTAATATTTAAAGGTAAAATTTATTAATTATTTAATACTAATGATATTAAAATTATTTAATAATTATATTAAATAAATTAGTTTAAAAATATTTTAATATTAGAAAAATCATTTTAAATGAAAAATAAAGTGTTTACAAATATTTTAAGTTATAAAATATAACTTTTAATATTTCAAGGATAATTTCATTAATAATTTAATGTTAATGATATTGATTTAATATTAATGATATTAAATTTATTTAAATAATTATATTGAATAAATAGTTTAAAAATGATTTTATTAAATTAAAAATCATTTCAAAGGGATATAAATGAATTAAAAATATTTTAAGTTATAATTAATGACTTTTAATATTTTGATAAATAGTACATTAATATTTAAATATTAATGGTAATTATTTAAAAATGATTTTAAATATTCTAAAAATCATTTAAGGGTAATAATAATACTTTAAAAATATTTTGAGTTATTCTAAATAACTTTAATATTTTGGCAATGGTTTCATTAATAATTTAATATTAATTAAATATTAATGATAATAGAATTGTTTAATATTTAAATCATTTAATAATGATTTCGGTGTTTGAAAATTCATGATAAATTCTAATAATTATTTTAAAATTATTATAAGGTCATGAAAAATAATATTACGGGTGTTTATGTTATCTAAGTGAATATGGAACTACTATATAGAGTCTTAGACTCGATAAATACCCGATAAAGTTATTGGTATACCGACATATTTCAGAAATTGATCTGGACTTAGATAAGTTGACTTGATAAATGTTTATTTGTGATTCAATGGTTATTAAACGTATGTGACAATGTGATTATGATATGTGCTGACTACAAATAACAGTACTATGTGTTATAGTATGTTATTCTAATCGAACGAATGATCTATTTAATGATAGGGCATGATATAAAAGATAAATAAAAATATATTTATTACATGAATTATTACAAATAATTTTATTTTAGAATTATTGATCATTATAAATTATATTTTTATAATAATTAACTTTATAGTAGAAATGTGTTTATAAATTATTTTTCATGAAGATATGATATTATATTATTTAAATAATATATGGAATGATTATTGTAATTATTATAATTATTATTTATTTTATGAATTTTAGCTCAGATTAATAAGTTAAGTATTTTAACTTAACTAATAATGGTGTTTATGCAAGATAAATCAGATATGAAATCCAAACCCTAATTCTGGTTTTGGAACAAGGAATGATAATAATAATATAATTATAATTATATTTTGATTTTTCAGTGCTATAAATATGTACTGTATATGTGGACCGATAATGGTTGGTCAATTATGGTGTTATGTGACAAACCCTAGTATTACAGTATGAAAACCTAATTTAAAATAAAAATTAGAGTTCAAGATTGTTGGGTAATCGTGATAATGTGATTAATGTATGGTATTATAAATATAAACGCAAATTAGGTAAAACCTAATTATTGACGCAAAACCCTAATTATGAAGTCAAAACCCTAATTGATATTTAGGAAGCCTAACTATCAAATTGAGAAACCCTAATAGTGAATTAGCATACTTTAAACCCTAATGATTATGAATAATGTAATTATAAACCCTAATTACAAATTATCAACCTTAATTATTAAATGGTTAATCCTAATTATTAATTGTTAACCCTAATGGTGATCTGGTAACCCTAATTACTAAAATTATAAACCATAATTGTTAAGTTAGCAAAGTTAATTATAATTAGTGAATTTTAAACCCTAATGTTCGTGTATAATGTAATTAAAAAATCTAACTGATTAAGAAACCCTAAATTTCTTTTTTTAGAGACTAATTTTATTTGTTATTTTATTTTAAACCAAAAAAAAAAACCTAGAAATTCATTTTGTGTTAAACCTTAGGGTTAAACCCTAAGGGTTAAACCTTAAAGGTTTGTCAAGATTACAAGTTTGCCATTAAAATTGTAAGGTTAATGACTATTTTGCCCTTTCGTGCATTATTGAAGCTAATGTATATGTTTTGACATTAGGCGAAGTTGGTGAACTAACCCAACTACCCCATGTGATTACAATTGACAGTAATCTTAGTCACGTCACATACATTGCATCTATATAGTATATATAGATTATGTGAGAGAAAAGTTTCATTTTTTCCCTCATTTTGTCTCCAAACATCCAAGACCTTCTCTCTCTCTAACCTAAGTAATATAGTAGTAAATCAGTTCCCAAATTCTTCCCCACGAATTCCACAAACAGATCAAAAGTTCAGAATCAAAATTTTTCAAAAAAAGGTATAAAACCCTAACTATGAATCTAACCCTTAATGATGTGTTAGATCTGGTGTTTATGTGTTATAACATGTTAAATATTCTGTTATTAGATGATATGGGTTGATAGATGTTAGATCCATAACATCTATAGGCTCAGATCTAGTGTTTTTCAAAATCTGGGAAAAGTTTAAATAGTTGTCTGAATATGAATATCAGACCACATAAATCTCTCTTTTTTGTGATTTGTGTTGTTTTAAGCTTTGGATTTGTAGTTTGGTGTGAAGATCTAGAGCTGGAATAATAGCCATTCAATGTCTATATTGCATGTTATTCGTGGTTAAACCTCGTTGACTAGCCATGACCAAGCGAAAATCTGGGCAGCCCAGAAACTGCCCAGAACACTCTGACAACATGTTCGTGCGTATAGATCTTGCTTCTTTTTGTTGTTTTGATTCTGTTATTGTAACAATATGGTAGGATGGTAGATGAACTATTGATTAAGACTTTTAGATCCCTAAAATCATCAATATATTGAACAATGTGGTTGGTCAAACTAGCTTCAAATGATCGCGAATTTGGTTTTTTGGAATTTCCAGAAAATCAAGAACATGATTTCTGACAACGGTTGATCGGGGAAGATCTTACGATTCGGTTGTTGTTATGATGATGTTATATGATAGATCTGTAGTGCTACACTGTGGTCTACAACCTGGGACCCTTAGATCACTTAAACATCACACAAATCACAAGTTGTGGAAGCCCAAAGTAGGGCAGTCGAACGGTTCTTCATTTCTGGGTAACCCAGAAATGAAGAACAACCTCTGGCAACCACTTTGATGGCTTATATCTCCCTCGATTTATGCTTGTCGGTCATGATTATTGTTTTATCATGTAGTATTACATAATTCTACAAATAGTGAACAATGTATAGCCCAGAAACATCATGATCTGATAAGTGTGATTGGTCAAACAGGCTCCCTCGAAACTGGCTATGAATGTTCTTGAAGGGCTCAAGAACACAATAGACTACACCTTATGTCGCTAAAGGCCTATAGCGATAATTTTATTAATTTTAATTAATTAAATTTTCAAAAATTATTTAAATATATAAATAAAATATGAAAAATTCCAAAAATTATTTTAAGTTATAAAAATTAACTTTTAATAATTTAGCATATTTTTCATAAATATTAGTATTTATTTAAATATTATTGATATTTATTTTATTTAATAAATGCTATTAAATAAATAATTAAAAATGATTTTTATTATAGTAAAAATCATTTTAAATGATAATAAGGTATTTAAAAATATTTTAAGTTATAAAACATAACTTTTAATATTTAAAGGT
This sequence comes from Panax japonicus, assembly GCA_020205505.1. Lineage (NCBI taxonomy): Eukaryota > Viridiplantae > Streptophyta > Magnoliopsida > Apiales > Araliaceae > Panax > Panax japonicus. Next base: position 38,921,721 of record CM035110.1, on the reverse strand, counting down.
AAATTTATTAATTATTTAATACTAATGATATTAAAATTATTTAATAATTATATTAAATAAATTAGTTTAAAAATATTTTAATATTAGAAAAATCATTTTAAATGAAAAATAAAGTGTTTACAAATATTTTAAGTTATAAAATATAACTTTTAATATTTCAAGGATAATTTCATTAATAATTTAATGTTAATGATATTGATTTAATATTAATGATATTAAATTTATTTAAATAATTATATTGAATAAATAGTTTAAAAATGATTTTATTAAATTAAAAATCATTTCAAAGGGATATAAATGAATTAAAAATATTTTAAGTTATAATTAATGACTTTTAATATTTTGATAAATAGTACATTAATATTTAAATATTAATGGTAATTATTTAAAAATGATTTTAAATATTCTAAAAATCATTTAAGGGTAATAATAATACTTTAAAAATATTTTGAGTTATTCTAAATAACTTTAATATTTTGGCAATGGTTTCATTAATAATTTAATATTAATTAAATATTAATGATAATAGAATTATTTAATATTTAAATCATTTAATAATGATTTCGGTGTTTGAAAATTCATGATAAATTCTAATAATTATTTTAAAATTATTATAAGGTCATGAAAAATAATATTACGGGTGTTTATGTTATCTAAGTGAATATGGAACTACTATATAGAGTCTTAGACTCGATAAATACCCGATAAAGTTATTGGTATACCGACATATTTCAGAAATTGATCTGGACTTAGATAAGTTGACTTGATAAATGTTTATTTGTGATTCAATGGTTATTAAACGTATGTGACAATGTGATTATGATATGTGCTGACTACAAATAACAGTACTATGTGTTATAGTATGTTATTCTAATCGAACGAATGATCTATTTAATGATAGGGCATGATATAAAAGATAAATAAAAATATATTTATTACATGAATTATTACAAATAATTTTATTTTAGAATTATTGATCATTATAAATTATATTTTTATAATAATTAACTTTATAGTAGAAATGTGTTTATAAATTATTTTTCATGAAGATATGATATTATATTATTTAAATAATATATGGAATGATTATTGTAATTATTATAATTATTATTTATTTATATGAATTTTAGCTCAGATTAATAAGTTAAGTATTTTAACTTAACTAATAATGTTGTTTATGCAAGATAAATCAGATATGAAATCCAAACCCTAATTTTGGTTTTGGAACAAGGAATAATAATAATAATATAATAATAATTATATTTTGATTTTTCAGTGCTATAAATATGTACTGTATATGTGGACCGATAATGGTTGGTCAATTATGGTGTTATGTGACAAACCCTAGTATTATTGTGTGAAACCCTAATTTAAAATAAAAATTAGAGTTCAAGATTGTTGGGTAATCGTGATAATGTGATTTAATGTATGGTATTATAAATATAAACGCTAATTAGGTAAAACCTAATTATTGACTCAAAACCCTAATTATGAAGTTAAAACCCTAACCGATATTTAGGAAGCCTAACTATCAAATTGAGAAACCCTAATAGTTAATTAGCATACTTTAAACCCTAATGATTATGAATAATGTAATTATAAACCCTAATTACAAATTATCAACCTTAATTATTAAATGGTTAATCCTAATTATTAATTGTTAACCCTAATGGTGATCTGGTAACCCTAATTACCAAAATTATAAGCCATAATTGCTAAATTATCAAAGTTAATTATACTTAGTGAATTTTAAACCCTAATGTTCCTGTATAATGTAATTAAAAAATCTAACTGATTAACGAACCCTAAATTTCTATTTTTAGAGACTAATTTTATTTGTTATTTTGTTTTAAACCCAAAAGAAAAACCTAGAAATTCATTTTATGTTAAACCTTTGGGTTAAACCTTAAGGGTTAAATCTTAAAGGTTTGTCAAGATTACAAGTTTGCCATTAAAATTGTAAGGTTAATGACTATTTTGCCCTTTCGTGCATTATTGAATCTAATGTATAGGTTTTGACATTAGGCGAAGTTGGTGAACTAACCTAACTACCCCATGTGATTAAAATTGACAGCAATCTCAGTCACATACATTGCATCTATGTAGTATATATAGATTATTAGAGAGAAAAGTTTCATATTTTCCCTCATTTTCTCTCCAAACATCAAAGACCTTCTCTCTCTCTCTAACCTAAGTAATATAGTAGTAAATCAGTTCCCAAATTCTTCCCCACGAATTCCACAAACAGATCAGAAGTTCAGAATCAAAATTTTTCAAAGAAAGGTATAAAACCCTAACTATGAATCTGACCCTTAATGATGTATTAGATCTGGTGTTTATGTGTTGTAACATGTTAAATATTGTGTTATTAGATGATATGGGTTGATAGATGTTAGATCCATAACATCTATAGGCTCAGATCTAGTGTTTTTCAAAATCTGGGAAAAGTTTAAATAGTTGTCTGAATATGAATATCAGACCACATAAATCTCTCTTTTTTGTGATTTGTGTTGTTTTAAGCTTTGGATTTGTAGTTTGGTGTGAAGATCTAGAGCTGGAATAATAGCCATTCAATGTCTATATTGCATGTTATTCGTGGTTAAACCTCGTTGACTAGCCATGACCAAGCAAAATCTGGGCAGCCCAGAAACTGCCCAGAACACTCTGACAACATGTTCGTGCGTATAGATCTTGCTTCTTTTTGTTGTTTTGATTCTGTTATTGTAACAATATTGTAGGATGGTAGATGAACTATTGATTAAGACTTTTAGATCCCTAAATCATCAATATATTGAACAATGTGGTTGGTCAAACTAGTTCAAATGATCGCGAATTTGGTTTTTTGGAATTTCCAGAAAATCAAGAACATGATTTCTGACAACGGTTGATCGGGGAAGATCTTACGATTCGGTTGTTGTTATGATGATGTTATATGATAGATCTGTAGTGCTACACGTGGTCTACAACCTGGGACCCTTAGATCACTTAAACATCACACAAATCACAAGTTGTGGAAGCCCAAAGTAGGGCAGTCGAACGGTTCTTCATTTCTGGGTAACCCAGAAATGAAGAACAGCCTCTGGCAACCACTTTGATGGCTTATATCTCCCTCGATTTATGCTTGTCGGTCATGATTATTGTTTTATCATGTAGTATTACATAATTCTACAAATAGTGAACAATGTATAGCCCAGAAACATCATGATCTGATAAGTGTGATTGGTCAAACAGGCTCCCTCGAAACTGGCTATGAATGTTCTTGAAGGGTCAAGAACACAATAGACTACACCTTATGTCGCTAAAGGCCTATAGCGATAATTTTATTAATTTTAATTAATTAAATTTTCAAAAATTATTTAAATATATAAATAAAATATGAAAAATTCCAAAAATTATTTTAAGTTATAAAAATTAACTTTTAATAATTTAGCATATTTTTCATAAATATTAGTATTTATTTAAATATTATTGATATTTATTTTATTTAATAAATGTATTAAATAAATTAATTAAAAATGATTTTTATTATAGTAAAAATCATTTTAAATGATAATAAGGTATTTAAAATATTTTAAGTTATAAAACATAACTTTTAATATTTAAAGGTAAATTTATTAATTATTTAATACTAATGATATTAAAATTATTTAATAATTATATTAAATAAATTAGTTTAAAAATATTTTAATATTAGAAAAATCATTTTAAATGAAAAATAAAGTGTTTACAAATATTTTAAGTTATAAAATATAACTTTTAATATTTCAAGGATAATTTCATTAATAATTTAATGTTAATGATATTGATTTAATATTAATGATATTAAATTTATTTAAATAATTATATTGAATAAATAGTTTAAAAATGATTTTATTAAATTAAAAATCATTTCAAAGGGATATAAATGAATTAAAAATATTTTAAGTTATAATTAATGACTTTTAATATTTTGATAAATAGTACATTAATATTTAAATATTAATGGTAATTATTTAAAAATGATTTTAAATATTCTAAAAATCATTTAAGGGTAATAATAATACTTTAAAAATATTTTGAGTTATTCTAAATAACTTTAATATTTTGGCAATGGTTTCATTAATAATTTAATATTAATTAAATATTAATGATAATAGAATTATTTAATATTTAAATCATTTAATAATGATTTCGGTGTTTGAAAATTCATGATAAATTCTAATAATTATTTTAAAATTATTATAAGATCATGAAAAATAATATTACGGGTGTTTATGTTATCTAAGTGAATATGGAACTACTATAGAGTCTTAGACTCGATAAATACCCGATAAAGTTATTGGTATACCGACATATTTCAGAAATTGATCTGGACTTAGATAAGTTGACTTGATAAATGTTTATTTGTGATTCAATGGTTATTAAACGTATGTGACAATGTGATTATGATATGTGCTGACTACAAATAACAGTACTATGTGTTATAGTATGTTATTCTAATCGAACGAATGATCTATTTAATGATAGGGCATGATATAAAAGATAAATAAAAATATATTTATTACATGAATTATTACAAATAATTTTATTTTAGAATTATTGATCATTATAAATTATATTTTTATAATAATTAACTTTATAGTAGAAATGTGTTTATAAATTATTTTTCATGAAGATATGATATTATATTATTTAAATAATATATGGAATGATTATTGTAATTATTATAATTATTATTTATTTTATGAATTTTAGCTCAGATTAATAAGTTAAGTATTTTAACTTAACTAATAATGTTGTTTATGCAAGATAAATCAGATATGAAATCCAAACCCTAATTTTGGTTTTGGAACAAGGAATAATAATAATAATATAATAATAATTATATTTTGATTTTTCAGTGCTATAAATATGTACTGTATATGTGGACCGATAATGGTTGGTCAATTATGGTGTTATGTGACAAACCCTAGTATTATTGTGTGAAACCCTAATTTAAAATAAAAATTAGAGTTCAAGATTGTTGGGTAATCGTGATAATGTGTTTAATGTATGGTATTATAAATATAAACGCTAATTAGGTAAAACCTAATTATTGACTCAAAACCCTAATTATGAAGTTAAAACCCTAACCGATATTTAGGAAGCCTAACTATCAAATTGAGAAACCCTAATAGTTAATTAGCATACTTTAAACCCTAATGATTATGAATAATGTAATTATAAACCCTAATTACAAATTATCAACCTTAATTATTAAATGGTTAATCCTAATTATTAATTGTTAACCCTAATGGTGATCTGGTAACCCTAATTACCAAAATTATAAGCCATAATTGCTAAATTATCAAAGTTAATTATACTTAGTGAATTTTAAACCCTAATGTTCCTGTATAATGTAATTAAAAAATCTAACTGATTAACGAACCCTAAATTTCTATTTTTAGAGACTAATTTTATTTGTTATTTTGTTTTAAACCCAAAAGAAAAACCTAGAAATTCATTTTATGTTAAACCTTTGGGTTAAACCTTAAGGGTTAAATCTTAAAGGTTTGTCAAGATTACAAGTTTGCCATTAAAATTGTAAGGTTAATGACTATTTTGCCCTTTCGTGCATTATTGAAGCTAATGTATATGTTTTGACATTAGGCGAAGTTGGTGAACTAACCCAACTACCCCATGTGATTACAATTGACAGTAATCTTAGTCACGTCACATACATTGCATCTATATAGTATATATAGATTATGTGAGAGAAAAGTTTCATTTTTTCCCTCATTTTGTCTCCAAACATCCAAGACCTTCTCTCTCTCTCTAACCTAAGTAATATAGTAGTAAATCAGTTCCCAAATTCTTCCCCACGAATTCCACAAACAGATCAAAAGTTCAGAATCAAAATTTTTCAAAAAAGGTATAAAACCCTAACTATGAATCTAACCCTTAATGATGTGTTAGATCTGGTGTTTATGTGTTATAACATGTTAAATATTCTGTTATTAGATGATATGGGTTGATAGATGTTAGATCCATAACATCTATAGGCTCAGATCTAGTGTTTTTCAAAATCTGGGAAAAGTTTAAATAGTTGTCTGAATATGAATATCAGACCACATAAATCTCTCTTTTTTGTGATTTGTGTTGTTTTAAGCTTTGGATTTGTAGTTTGGTGTGAAGATCTAGAGCTGGAATAATAGCCATTCAATGTCTATATTGCATGTTATTCGTGGTTAAACCTCGTTGACTAGCCATGACCAAGCAAATCTGGGCAGCCCAGAAACTGCCCAGAACACTCTGACAACATGTTCGTGCGTATAGATCTTGCTTCTTTTTGTTGTTTTGATTCTGTTATTGTAACAATATGTAGGATGGTAGATGAACTATTGATTAAGACTTTTAGATCCCTAAAATCATCAATATATTGAACAATGTGGTTGGTCAAACTAGTTCAAATGATCGCGAATTTGGTTTTTTTGGAATTTCCAGAAAATCAAGAACATGATTTCTGACAACGGTTGATCGGGGAAGATCTTACGATTCGGTTGTTGTTATGATGATGTTATATGATAGATCTGTAGTGCTACACGTGGTCTACAACCTGGGACCCTTAGATCACTTAAACATCACACAAATCACAAGTTGTGGAAGCCCAAAGTAGGGCAGTCGAACGGTTCTTCATTTCTGGGTAACCCAGAAATGAAGAACAACCTCTGGCAACCACTTTGATGGCTTATATCTCCCTCGATTTATGCTTGTCGGTCATGATTATTGTTTTATCATGTAGTATTACATAATTCTACAAATAGTGAACAATGTATAGCCCAGAAACATCATGATCTGATAAGTGTGATTGGTCAAACAGGCTCCCTCGAAACTGGCTATGAATGTTCTTGAAGGGTCAAGAACACAATAGACTACACCTTATGTCGCTAAAGGCCTATAGCGATAATTTTATTAATTTTAATTAATTAAATTTTCAAAAATTATTTAAATATATAAATAAATATGAAAAATTCCAAAAATTATTTTAAGTTATAAAATTAACTTTTAATAATTTAGCATATTTTTCATAAATATTAGTATTTATTTAAATATTATTGATATTTATTTTATTTAATAAATGTATTAAATAAAATAATTAAAAATGATTTTTATTATAGTAAAAATCATTTTAAATGATAATAAGGTATTTAAAAATATTTTAAGTTATAAAACATAACTTTTAATATTTAAAGGTAAAATTTATTAATTATTTAATACTAATGATATTAAAATTATTTAATAATTATATTAAATAAATTAGTTTAAACATATTTTAATATTAGAAAAATCATTTTAAATGAAAAATAAAGTGTTTAAAAATATTTTAAGTTATAAAATATAACTTTTAATATTTCAAGGATAATTTCATTAATAATTTAATGTTAATGATATTGATTTAATATTAATGATATTAAATTTATTTAATATAATTATATTGAATAAATAGTTTAAAAATGATTTTATTAAATTAAAAATCATTTCAAAGGGATATAAATGAATTAAAAATATTTTAAGTTATAATTAATGACTTTTAATATTCTGATAAATAGTACATTAATATTTAAATTTAATGGTAATTATTTAAAAATGATTTTAAATATTCTAAAAATCATTTAAGGGTAATAATAATACTTTAAAAATATTTTGAGTTATTCTAAATAACTTTAATATTTTGGCAATGGTTTCATTAATAATTTAATATTAATAAATATTAATGATAATAGAATTATTTAATATTTAAATCATTTAATAATGATTTTGGTGTTTGAAAATAAATGATAAATTCTAATAATTATTTTAAAATTATTATAAGGTCATGAAAAATAATATTACCGGGTGTTTATGTTATCTAAGTGAATATGGAACTACTATATAGAGTCTTAGACTCGATAAATACCCGATAAGTTATCGGTATACCAACATATTTCAGAAAATTGATCTGGACTTAGATAGGTTGACTTGATAAATGTTTATTTGTGATTCAATGGTTATTAAACGTATGTGACAATGTGATTATGATATGCTGACTAATAATAGTACTATGTGTTATAGTATGTTATTCTAATCGAACGAATGATCTATTTAATGATAGGGCATGATATAAAGATAAATAAAAATATATATTACATGAATTATTATAATAATTTTATTTTAGAATTATTGATCATTATAAAATGATATTTTTATTAATAATTAACTTTATAGTAGAAATGTTTATTAATTATTTTTCATGATGATATGATATTATATCTATAATATAAAACAGAGCGGAGAGAGAAAATAGACAAATATCACATCAGTTTACGTCAGCTGGTCTCTCTCATTCCAGTTTATTCAAATTTCAAACCCTCTATCTCTTCTACCACACACACAGAGCTCTCTCTCTCATTCCCCTACATACAAATATGTTCTCATATGTTTCAGATTTACAATGTTTAATTTTGACTCACATATTTCGATAATTTTTAAATTTCAAATATTTTCAGGTATATATTGAAGGATACATGGTGTAAGCTGTAAAGTAAAGGGTTTTACTCAAACATGTTGTTTCTCATTTTCTGCATGTATGTATTCATTGTGTTTCATCTTTTGTAAAGTTAGCTAATTATACATGGTTATGATGATTTTGGTATGGAATGATGGTTTTTATGGTGGTTTGGATATGATGGATGATTGTAGTTTGTAAACATGTTTAGATTTTTTTGGATATCTATTTTAAAGGAAACTCTGCCGAAATTTCTTGAAATTAGTAGCGACTAGCTTGATATTTTGGTGGTTGGATGTGTTGATGATTGAGTATGTATTAATTTCTTCATATGTATTTTTTTGTGTTCCGTATTTTGTAAATTTAACTAATTATGCATGGTTATGATTATTTTGGGTATGGAATGATGATTTTTTTTGTGGTTTGGATATGTGTGGATGATTGTAAGTTTTATAGACATGTTTATTTTGTCTGGATATCTATTTTTAAAGGAAATTCTGTCGAATTTTTTTGAAATTAGTAGCGACTAGCTTGATGTTTTGGTGGTTAGATATGTGTTGATGATTGTGTGTTCCGTATTTTATAAAGTTAACTAATTATACATGGTTATGATGTTTTGGGTATGAAATGATTTTTTTTTGTGGTTTGGATATGTAATGATGATTGTAAGTTTTGTAGACCGGTTTTAGAATTTTCTGGATATTATTTTTAAAAGAAATTTTGCCGAAATTTCTTGATGTTAACTAGCTCGATGTTTTGGTGGTTGGATATGTATTGATGATGAGTATGTATTAATGTTGTGGTGATATGTGTCTTTAGATAATGTAATATTTTTCAAATTTTAATTTAATTTTTTGTTATACCGTGCCTTCAGGCAGGGTTTTATAGCTAGTTATTTAAATAATATATGGAATGATTATTGTAATTATTTTATTATATGAATTTTAGCTCAGATTAATAAGTTAAGTATTTTAACTAACTAATAATGTTGTTTATACAAGATAAATCAGATATGAAATCCAAACCCTAATTCTGGTTTTGGAAAAGAATGATAATAATATAATATTAATTATATTTTGATTTTTCAGTGCTATAAATATGTACTGTATATGTGGACCGATAATGGTTGGTCATTATGGTGTATGTGATAAACCCTAGTATTATTGTGTGAAACCCTAATTTAAAATAAAAATTAGAGTTCAAGATTGTTGGTAATCGTGATAAGTGTGTGGGATTATGATATATAAATATAAACGCTAATTAGGTAAACTAATTATTGACTCAAAACCTAATTATGAAGTTAAAACCCTAACCGATAATTAGGAGCCGAACTATCAAATTGAGAAACCCTAATAGTTAATTAGCAACTTTAAACCCTATGATTATGAATAATGTAATTATAAACCCTAATTACAAATATCAACCTTATTATTAATGGTTAATCCTAATTATTAATGTTAACCCTAATGGTTATTGATAACCCTAATTACCAAAATTATAAACCATAATTGCTAAATTATGAAAGTTAATTATATTAGTGAATTTTAAACCCTAATGTTCCTGTATAATGGTAATTAAAATATCTAACTGATTAACGAACCCTAAATTTCTTTTTAGAGACTAATTTTATTTGTTATTTATTTTAAACCCAAAATAAAAACCTAGAAATTCATTTTGTGTTAAACCTAGGGTTAACACTAAGGGTTAAACCTTAAAGGTTTGTCAAGATTACAAGTTTGCCATTAAAATTGTTAAGGTTATGACTATTTGCCCTTTCGTGCATTATTGAAGCTAATGTATATGTTTTGACATTAGGCGAAGTTGGTGAACTACCCAACTACCCCATGTGATTACAAATTGACGTAATCTTAGTCACGTCACATACATTGCATCTATATAGTATATATAATTATGTGAGAGAAAAGTTTCATTTTTTTCCCTCATTTTGTCCCAAACATCCAAGACCTTCTCTCTCTCTAACCTAAGTAATATAGTAGTAAATCAGTTCCCAATTCTTCCCCACGAATTCCACAAACAGATAAAAGTCAGAATCA